>BCLG01000024.1:379837-391968 GCA_001602295.1 Zoysia matrella | reverse complement strand
CTTGAAACCATTTATTATTCATGCCATCAATTGTACAGCAACGCATATGAATATTTGAGCCGAGGATATGCTGAATTTACAAAGAAGGCACTAATTAAATGTTACACATAGTACTGGCATTCATATCTATGCCACAAAGTATTTTCATTCACACCCTTATATATTTTGCAATATAATATTCAGGGTTATAAAAAGATACTTTTTGAACCAACCTCAAAATATTGAATATCAATTTGTTCAAATAATGCTGATCTGACTGAACAATCTAAATAATTTATAGCATCTCTAGCAGATGCTTTAAAGTTGGTGCTTTAAAATCAATTTTACAGATCTTGTAACTCTCATTTTTAGAGATTATAAGTGTTGTGCTCTAGCGCCTCTTTGTTTCAACTTCTCAGCTGACTTTTCCAGCTGAAAAACTAAAAATTGAGCTAAAATAATTTTTTTTTGAAAAGCTTGTTTTTAAAATGCTGAAAAGTTAGCTTTTGCAGACATGAACTAAAAGCTGAAAAGCTCATTGAGAGCCGCTTTTCCAGCTTTTGATGTGCAGAAAAGCTAAATGTATATTATAAAAACTAACATCTAAATTTCATCGGTCAGCTTTTTAACTAGCTACCAGTCAGTTTTTTTAAAAGCTTAAAAGCTCCGGCTCAAACAAAAGGCCTTAAACTGGTGCTTTATAATTGTTGTTCTATTTGTGGCAATTCATCGAGCACCTCAAAAGTCACTCACCATGGTTGGTCCTTTCCTCATCCATACGCCAACAATGGATGACCGGGTCAAGGAGATGCTTCAGCTGCTGCATTCTCATTGTGTAAATCTCATTGGTGTCGTAGAAGCTCTCATGGCCGTTGTCGAGGCGCCATTTCCCTAGGCTTTACAGCGCCCCTGCGACCTTGCATCCAAAGCTTGAGTCGGTCGTCGACGTCGATGTACGTTGGGTGCAGGCGGGTGGCAAAGGGCACGACAGGCAAGCATGCAGGCTACGACGCCGCACTCACGCGAGGCGCGACAGCTGTGGAGAGCATGGCACGTGGGTAGGGAGGTGCTGTGGGCTGCGGAGAGCACGGCGCGCGCGCAGGGAGGCGCCGCGGGATACGGAGAGCACGGCACAGCGCGCAGGCGAAGCGCAGGGGTAGGGCGGCGGGACGGGGCAAGCGGGCTGTGGAGCTAGGAAAAAAATTTCGCCGAAATTTCGGAAATTTCGCTTTTATCGGTGGATCCCGATAGATTTTCATGTCGGTCAAAAAATTTCACACGAATTTAGGCCACGCGCCCAGCCGCGCGCGCCAACGCGCCGGAGGCCCAAATTTCCCGCATAGAAGCTTTTACCTGCCCCAAAATCTCTAAATCGACATATTTTCATTCATTCCCCACTCTCCTACAGACCTGCTCGCTGCCGCCCAGCTCTCTCGCCGCTGCCCAAGCTCTCTCCCGTGCATTCCTGCCGCGAGTCCACGCCGCCAGCTCCTCATCCCGACTCCTGCACTCCAGTCTTCCAGCCTCCAGCGGCGTCGCCGCCCTGGTCCCATCGGCGCGGCCACGCATGGCGCTGGCCTGCGCGTGGAGAGCAGCGCGGGCCTGGCGGCGCTGACTGCTCCGGCGTGGACGGGTGCTGGGCTCCCAGCTCCTCCAGGACAGGTCACCCTGCTTTCGTCTGGCACTCCACGCGGCCAACGTCGCCATCATCGAAGCGGTCGGCGACCACCGTGCCATCCACCTCGTCGACTTCGACGTCAGCGCCCCGCAGCACGCGGCCCTCGTCCAGTACCTCGCTGGTGTGCCGGGCACCTCCCTGAAGGTCACCGCCATCACTGACCCGACTTCACCGTTCGCGCAGTCTCAAACTGCAACGCTCCCCGCCGTCGAGGAGCGGCTGAAGAAGCTTGCGGACCGAGTCGGCAATGCTGGCCTAGACGACGGAGGCTCTCAGGGGCGTGGGCGCAGAGAGTTACTACAGCATCCTTGCTCGGCTCAGAGCCAGAAAGGCACTAGGAGGCAAAGGCAAGTAGTTGATGTTCCTTTCTTTTTCTTTCTCATTGTTGGCAAGATCGATTAATTGATAACAACTGCTGATTGATAGTTGATAATAGTTGTTGTCTCTATTGAGCATTTTTCTTGTCACTTCTTTTAGTACGTGACTACATTTGGCATTTTATTTTTTCATCTTTTTTCGGTTTGTTTGTAAGGCTTTTCCTTCTGAACAGCAAATACAAAGTTATCAGCATATATACCAAAGCTTACCCACTGTATTTTTTGTGTCAAATGAGTGCAGGTACTGAGTAAGGGTGCTGAAGTTCTAGGCTAGCGATGGAAAATACCGGCGGCAGTTCTTGTTTGTCTAGCGGTGCTAACAACAGGACAACATCTACAACGGTTATTACTAAATCAGGTCAGCATATCCACTAAATCAAAAATTTATAGGTAGATCATGTATTAGCCATGTTAAATTGCAGGATTAGGGCAATTCTCTTTGCTAATTCAGGACAATCATTCTGTTGAAGTTCAGGGACTAATGTACAACTACGTGGTGCTATTGAAAAACCATGGAGCCATGGTCAGAGGTGGAAAGCTAATGGATTCAAATGTGGCTATTGCTCTGTTGCAAGGGATAGTGGTGGTGCCACCCGTTTAAGTAATCATTTGGCTGGAATATCTGGAGATGTAGTGGCATGCTCAAATGTACCACGTAATGTTCGGGATGCAATGTTGAACTTAGTGGCTTCAAGACGAAGAAAGAAGATGGATATAAGCGAGCATCGTCTCTATGTTGAAAAGGCTATTATAGATGAAACATATGGGGCAGCTAGAAGGGCTAATGTGCCTCCTAATGAAGCAGAGCAGATCCGGACGGCAATAAAAGAATCACTAAGGGATATTGGCTTCAAAGATTGCAGCTCAACACCTTTCAGTAGAGAAAGTGGCAGCTCACCGCCTATTGGTAAGGCAAGTGGAAGTGGAAGTTGTTCTGGTAATCAAGCTAAAATAGATAAGTTTTATCGCAGTCCAAGTGTTTCAAAATCTCCCTTTGATATAGATTTGGCACGCAGTATGTCACCATCACAGCCTAGGGTAGATATTATGCTGCAAGGAGATGCTAAAGAAAGACTTGGGAAAGCTTTGTCAAAGTGGTTTCATGCCAATGACATACCTGGAAAGAAAGCAAATTGCCCATACTTTCGAGCAGCTATAAAATTAGCTCAACAACTTGGTGAAGTGGCAATTTCATGGGGAAGAGAAATAGATGGTTCATATCTAGATATGAACTATGATGACTTGCAAGCCCACATGGCTGAGTTCAAGAGAAATTGGGCTCAATTTGGAGTTACCATTATGTGTGATTCATGGACTGGACCCACCATGATGTGCATTATTAATTTCATGGTATTTTGCAATGGACATATGTTCTTTCACAAGTCTGTAAATGCAACTGGTCGTGTCCAAAATGCAGACTTTATCCGTAGTTGTATAAGAGAAGTGATTGTTGAGGAGATTGGGGAGGAGTATGTAGTGCAACTTGTTACGGATAATGGTTCCAACTACAAAAAAGCATGCAAGCAACTCACTGATGAGTTTCCACATATCACTTGGCAGCCATGTGCAGCTCATACTATCAATTTGATGCTGAAGGATATTGGGCATTTTGATGAGGTTGCAGAAGTAGTGGACAATGCAAAGAGAATCTGCAGATTCTTCTACAACCATAACAGGTTACTCTCCCATCTTTTTATATTGTCATCTATTCAATATGATTGTAATAAATACACTCATCTCCTTTCTATCTTTGTAGGCTTCATGCTATGATGAGAGAGAAGATAGGTGGAGAGTTGATTCGATGGAATGCCACTAGGTTTGGTACAGTTTTTATGTTCTTGCAGAGCTTTTGGGAAAGAAAGGATAATTTTCAGGCATGGGTGATTTCTAGTGAGTGGAAAAATAGCGACTGGAAAAATGATAATGACTATATGTTCACTACTGATTGCATAATGAATAGGCTTTGGTGGGATAAGATGGAGTTGGTGTTGAAAGCAGTCACTCCAATCTACTCTGTGCTTCTCTATGCTGATCAGCAAAAAAATGGTACTTTATCCGGATTTTTGCCAAGGATGCTACGTGCACAAGATGAAATACGTGGTAAACTAAAGCATGATGATCGTGCTACAAAATCCTTCCTAAATAGGTTTATGGAAGTTATCAGTAGAAGAACTAAATATCTTCTTAATGAGACTCTTATGTTAGCAGGTATAAAATTTATTTCTTCACAAGTTATGTTCTTTGCCATGTGTTCTGTTTTTGATGTTTTGAATTTATTTCCTCCTAGCTGCTGCACTTGATCCAGAGGGCCTATATAGGTCAAAATTTGCACAACATACAAGTGCACAATTGGCTGCAACACTTGCACTTAAGAGACTTGCACGCACACCTATGGAGGCATCAGCTGCAATTGACCAATTTATATTCTTCAACACAAAAAAAGGATTATTTGGAACACCGGAGGCTCGATTTTCAGCACTTCGTGGCAGTATGAGTGCAGGTACCTACATGGTTACTAAAAATATCAGTAAAACCTCAAGCTAAGCATTCAAAAATTCTGTCCTGATGTTAGTCTTTGTAGTGTATATTCTGTCCTGATGTTTTTCTTTCATTCATTGTAGCTGACTGGTGGACTTCATATGGAGGACAGTGTAAAGAACTTCAAAAACTTGCAAAGCGCATCGTTTCACAATGCTTGTCATCTAGTGGGTGTGAGCGGAATTGGAGTACCTTTGCTTTGGTTCATACAAAGCTAAGAAATCGGATTGGATACGAGAAGCTGCACAAGTTGGTTTATGTGCACTATAACCTCAAACTATGCATTCAACAATTTGAAGCTGATTTTCAGAGACATCAAGAGAATCATACAGATGTTTGTAGCATGATGATGGATGTCGCTTTGTATGATGAAGGAAACCCAATAATGGAGTGGCTTTGCAGCTCTATGAGTGGGTCTACGCCAGTTCTTGATGAATATGATGATGGGGACGATGATTGGACTGCACCTGGTTCTTTTCTCATTGACGAGTTACAGATGGAGGAAGAAGAGGTCGTTGCATTTAAAAGAAAGCTTTCTTTTAGAGGAAAGGGAGGTAAGAGAAAAAGGAACAGATCAGATGAGGATGAAGAAGATTTTATAGACGACAATGGCTCAGATTCGTCTCCACCTAGTAGTCTAGTGTATGCAGATTCAGGGGAGAGCAGCTCTGATAATGAAGATGATGGTGAGTTTAAATTAGCTTTAGCTATGATTTATTGACAGTGTAATTTTAGTTCCTTAACTTTGATTGTTGCAAAGGTGTCGATGCTGTCATTGGTGACATCCATGGTGATGTTGGAGCTGGCTGCAGTGGTTCCAAAGGTGCTGCATGTAGATTAAGAGTGTTGGTTCTAGTGGTTCTAATGGCTGTCAATATTATTACAACTTATTTTTTCCTTTCATTGCTGTTTATTTTAAAACTGAGCTTATTTGTGACATTTGTTACTAGGCTGTTATATGGTAAAATGTAATATGGTAAGATGGGCGGTCTAATATTAGCAATGTAGGTGTTGGGAAACAAAGTTCTCTCCATCGAAGGTCAACTAGGAAGAAGAGGCCAACTAACCTCAAAAGCATCTATGAGCTTCAGGTCTTGCTCTTATTTTGTATGTGATCTTTGTTTTGATTTCTTGGCCAAATTTTGAACATTTCACATGTGAATATTTGCAGTGATTCAAGACTTGTAGAAGATGTGCCTGCTGCGCCCTTTTGACTATGTCTTTTGGGATTAGTCTCATAAGTTGATTATATATATTTTGTGATTAGTCTCATAATTTGACTATAGGTATTTTGTGATTAGTCTCAACTGAATCTATAGAACTACAAAAGGCAATGATCTGACCTTCAGGTAGTAGCACTAACTAGTATATATTTTGGTATGGTCATTAGCTAGAAAGTGAGGTTTCTGGAATTGAACTTTTGATGAAGCTCATTAGGCTACACTATGATTCACAATTATTCTCACTGTAACCAAGATGTCTGTATTTTGTGTTGGACCTGCTGGTTGCAAAACTTTTAACATTCTGGACTCTAGTGATGTTTAGTTTCTTATACTAAACTTGAACCTATCTATATTCCTATAACCTTCTGATATATTTGTCTTTTTTGTTCAATTTATATACAGTTTTGATGTCTTGTTCTGAGACATTTTTTACTAAAATTCTGTCAATTTTTTTAAAAAAAATCAAATTTTTTGAATTTGAATCCGAAATTTCGGGAATTTCGGGAATTTCTGGTTTATCGGCAACCTCCGAAATTTTTTTTCTACCGGAAAATTTTTCCCTGCTGTGGAGGGCACGAAGAACACCATGTCCCGTGAAGGGAGCGGAGGACGAACACCATGTCTGGTGAGACCTTGGCGTAGAAGGGCGTTTCACCATGTCCGGCGAAGGAAGCGAAGGAAGGAGCATGGCTGGCGTGGTGGTGGTGAGAACCACCGCCGCAGATGGATCAACGCGCCGCAGATGGATCAACGTGGTGAGAACCACGGCCCCACTACTAAAATAATTTTGCTAGACATAGGAGCTCGTTATCTCCACCCGCATAAACAAACAATAAAACAATATTGCATCCACCAGATTACTATTGTGTTGATGATATTTATTTTGGTTCCAAATTTAGACTACATGACTGCCTGCCAAATTGTCCTGGTGCATAAAAATTCAGGCAGGAATCAAAGTAAGAAGTTTATGCCTTTATGGACTGGGCGCTGCATTATATCCACATATGCATCATTGTTCTGAAGAGAGAGTTGGAGGTTGTAATATAGCACCCTCCAAGAGGTACAACTCCAGTTATCACCATTTAGAGCCTTCTTAGACCTAGCTGGTGACAATCTCAGTGGCAAGATTTTTACTGAAGCATTTTTTTGTTGTCTCTGCTTTCCGATTACTACACTCTTCTCATGTTTATTTGAACCTGGATGGTCTTCTGGGGGCTTACCAGTCTCTATCAAGGGTCTTCTATTAGTGTTTGTGGAATGAGGCGCTGACAATACAAGTACGTGTTCCCTTGAAGCTGCCTGCTTTGGAAGTACTGTACCTGTACGCATTTTGTTGGAGGTAATTTTAGTTTCTCTTATTGATCTTAAAATAGGATCATAGCGTAATCTGGTCGGTTTCATGTCATCCTTAATGATTGTGGCAATGACATTTAGTTTTTCGGCTATAAAATTGGCTGTACGAGACATGATTAAAATTGGCCGAGGTTTCTAAATATGTGAAATGCTTCTCATTATTGCTAATTTCGTTTCTCTTTTCTACTGAAGACTGATGAGGGTAACCAGTGTTAAGAAATTTGATGAACTAATCTTATTGAATTTATTGCTTCAGGTTTCGTGGACAACTCATTTTAAGTGGATTTATACTTCTGGATTTACAGAATGTTTCTTACAGCTATGCGAACAAGTGTTGGCTGATGGAGAAAAGCATCTTGAGTGCATTCATTTTAGGAATTTTTAGCATTGTAAATTTATGACTTGTACTTCAAACAGTGTTATTATTTATAAATAATTTGAATTTATTTCAATGGTTGAGTAAATTATTCTATTTCTATGTATTATTATGTTTCAGTTCTGCTAGAGATGAGATTAAAATAATGATTTTTGAAATATTATGGTGAAATATTAATAGTAGGAATTAATATTATATAATAAATTTTTAAAAAAAACATTTCAGATGTTGGCAACCAACAGTTGGTCGGTAATAGTAGTAAATAACATCGAACTATGAGTCTGTAATTCTCTTCATTCAGTGACGGTCGGTCGGTAAAAAGAAATGTGTCGGTAAAAATTTCCCCGACGCTATTTTCAGCGACAAATAACATGGGTAGGTAAAGGTAACGATCAACCGTAGGTCGGTGACAGTGTACTGTGGTATATGAACTACTAATATAAAAAAACAAAGGAGAAATACACTTAAGTGATTTGACATTATTCACACATATTTAGGACTTTTTTTAAATTTTTTTTTTGCAAATCCTATATTTTTCTTATAAAATTAAACCGATTCCTATAAAATTTCTTTATGATTCCTATAAAATTTCTACTTTTGAAATTAAGGTGAACTTATAAATTTATGCAATCCAATCGATTTATTGCCAATTAATTCGTTAAGAGATCAATTGATGCAATGTCTATGTAGATGATATTTAAAGTTTACAAATGATACTTGTATTTTTGCCCCACCGACTAGGGCCATGGCCCTATTGGCCCTCAATGGAGATCCGCCACTGGCCGCTGGGGATGCTCTTAGGTAACAAAAATGTGCTGTTCCGAGGA
The DNA here is from genome assembly GCA_001602295.1 of Zoysia matrella. Classification (NCBI taxonomy): domain Eukaryota; kingdom Viridiplantae; phylum Streptophyta; class Magnoliopsida; order Poales; family Poaceae; genus Zoysia; species Zoysia matrella. The sequence continues at coordinate 383,617 of BCLG01000024.1, read as the reverse complement.
TAATCTAGAACAGCAAGTTTCAGTATTTGAGTAATTGCTGGAGGATACGACGTCCGATGTAACCAGATCCTAAATGCTGCGTATCCAGCTGGCTGGACGGAGTAACACTGTTGCAGACCCAAATGTTGACCTGACCGAATTAAGTGCTTTTAGATTCACATAAAGCAAAGTTGCGGAAGAGATATACTCTCTCCGTTCTTTGATTGATGTCGTCGTTCACTTTTAAATTCAACTTTAATTATTTATTATACTTAAAAAATTTTAATAAATTTTATATATTTTAATATAATTTGATTTATCATTACAGTTATTTAAATCACAATTTAAAATTTTACATATTCAAACAAATTTTTTAAATAAAACGAATGATCAAATTGATTTTAAAAAACAACGATATCATTTTAAAAACGAAGAGAGAACTATGTACCACCAATATAATAAAACAAATTGATTTCACAACTAGAATCAACTAGTTTACCTGGAAACAAAAGCCCTAGGGAAAGCCTAAAAACCCCAAGGAAACTTCAACAGATACTTTTACGTATTTGTTGTTTACAGAAGAAAAGCGCATCTTTCCGTTAATAAGTCCGTAGCATCAACGAGAGCGGACACATAGGATGAGCAAACCAGAAGCAGTCGGGGAAATGGCAAACGGATTGAGAAGACGAAAGAAGACATCCTTTTCGCTCGGACCGAAAGGCCACCAAACCTCACCACAGGTCCGCACCACCGCGCTGCAGACTAAAAAGACATTGGGAGATCGTGCCGGTACACCTCATGGGTACTGATTAAGACCCCGTTTGGTATAGATTTTTAGAAAATAGCTTTTTTAAAAAAATAGTTTTTTTAAAAAAGAAAAACTTCTCTAGAAAAATAAATTCTCTATAAAAAGTAATTTTCAAATGATTTGGCAAAACGGTTTTATTGTATTCCCAATATAAATATAAAAATGAGTGAAAAGTCACAAAAAGCTACATTTTTAGTACTTTTGGCTCCTAATATAAACTAATATAAACTAGAGAAGTGCTTCTTAACCAGAGGAGATAGAAGTACTTCTTTTAAAACTGTTTGGTGAGCTTCTCGTAGAATTCGGAGCAGAAGCACTTAGAGAATTCATACCAAACAAAGCCTAAAATGTCACACATGACACACCAACCAATAGAAAGGGTATCATTCAAGTATTCAACATGAATTTGCACACCAAAGTCATCGTATTTGTCAGCTTTATTACTTAGTACTATGCCCTCTTTGGTTAGCAGTGTTAATCAAGTTTCTCAAATCAATCATTACTAACATTGCTTCTTGCTGGAAAAACTCAAAACTAAACCTGGACCGATGTGGTGAGGTGATGCTAACCATTTCTTTCCCATTGACCTTCGTAAAAAAACTCCTCCCTTTTATCAACAAAAGGCAACTGGTGTCCATTGTGGTGACACAGTTGTGCTGGTGCCGTCATTGAAGACAATCTAACCTGATTGTCACCAAAGAAATGTTATCAAATAAAAAAATTATAAACTGAGATATAATTTCAAAACATGAAGGCCTGCCATTCTCATCTCTACATTCTTCAAGGTAGGAAAGGCTAAGCAGATAGCAATCTACAATATGGATATGGAACATAAATAACTCCATCAACAATATTGCCACAATATTTGTAAAGAAGAAACACAGGACACATAATCTATGCTTTTAAGGCGGTAAGGCGAGGTGCGGCGCTTCACCCCCTTCCAACCGCCTAGGCATTTAAGGCGTGCAGCAAGGCGACGTCTTATCATACATCCTAGGGCGAGAAAAAAGATGGGATAGCTGCAATTTAGTGGTCCATTTGGCCCATAGCTTTCTCGGCTACTGGGCCAGCAGGCCCAGCACAGCCCAACTTCAACCCTAACCACCCCACCCCACCTCTCCCCCAATCCCAAGCCCCTGCCCAGCTGCCACAGCCGCCACCACCAGCACCACGCAGTAGTTGCCATGACATGGATCCGGAGTAGGCGACCATGGTTCCGGCGGAGGCAATGGTGGCGAGCTTGGATCTAACGGCGGCGGCAGATAACTCTCTCTCTCTCACACACATACACACACACACATGTGAGGCCCATGGGTAGAGGCCCAACTCCTATGGCTTGTGGTGAGGGAAAACCATGAAATTAGTCTCACTTTGCTCGTTCAAAGAGAGATGAACCAACTTAAATAGCCAAAAGTCCAAAGCATAGTAATCTTAGATTAACCCTTTTACGCGAAGCGAAGACGAAAACGTAAGCGAGTTGCTGTGTAGGTGTGGCTCACGCAGTGTGTGCGTAGGGCATGAGCCGTATTTGGACCTGCGCTGTTACAGAATAGTATCCGAGCCGACCTTCGCTGTGTCACGGTGGCGTGTGGTCAGGTGGTACAGATATGGTGTGCATGACGCGTGGGCTCTGTGGGGTCACGGTATGACACGTATGCTGGCACTGACGTCCGACATGATCAGGGAGTGGGTAAGTTGCCTCGACGAGAACGTCGAATCCTTAGGGTGAGAGTCTGTGAGGCCCATGGATAAAAGCCCAACTCCTATGCTTTGTGGTGAGAGAAAACCATGGGATTAGTCTCACCTTGCTAGTTCAAAAAGGGATGGACCAACTTAAATAGACAAGGATCCAAAGCATAGTAACCCCGGGTTAACCTTTTTATGCGAAGCGAAAACGAAAGCGGAAGTGGGTTGTTGTGTAGGCTTGGCCCATGCAGCGTGTGCGTAGGGCATGAGCCATATTTGGATCTGGTCTGTTACAACACACACACAGAGATATGTGGTGCTGCTAGAAGCGCGCTTGGCGCGCTCGATTTCTCACTCAAGCAGTTGCGTGCGCGCACTCAATTTCTCTCACTCGCAGTCGATTTCCCACTCGCCCACTCGATTTGTCCCGCGTGCGCTCGAGCTCGAGCATCTGATTCACAGCTCTCGGCGTCCAGGTGATGCCAAATCACGCCAAGGCGACGCCATACCTTCGATTCACAAGGCAGGCACGACGCCGAAGCCCGCAGCTTGCTTGGACGCCTGGGCAACACCTTAAAAACAGAGCACATAATTTAAACTCGCCACAAATACTACTAATATGCACATATACACATAGATTGAGCATACTTCAGATAAAAGTATGGATGCTAAGTCAGAGGAAATGAAGACATGGACAGAACAGTATCATGTGAATTGGACAAGTGCACAGACACCTCAGATGTTTATTTAAATCCATGATTTGCCTCTATATATGGATTAGCACTAAGTAGAAAAGCATAACAACACATACAATTCTAAATTGAGTGCAGAATACATATTTCAAGGACATAGGCCGACAGAATTGGAGATCATACATACCTGTAATTTGGAGATAAAAGCCCAGAACTCAAAACTATTATAACAAAGGGTCAAGTAAGTGCCCCATGATGATTAGTGTGCCAGACACCTCCTCCCTAATGACAAAGAAGAAAGGGTGCTCAGCAATGAAGTGTTGTGCCGGTGACGGTTTGCCTAAGTCCATTGTCACAGAAGTTTCTTCAATCCCTTGATCATTAACCTCCACAACTGCTTTATGAAGTACATCGGATAGAAACAAAGGTCCACTGGGTTCATCTTCCTTAACCATATCTAAGAAATCTGCATCACGGAGGAAAGGCAATTCAAGTCCCATCTCTTTCAGACAATATTTCAAATTCGTCTGGAAAGAGATTGTGAACTTGGGCACCTTGATATCCACGTGGTGCTTTTCTGTTGGTAAGTGCTGTTCTAAGAATGCTGATTCAGAG
>BCLG01000024.1:368403-378721 GCA_001602295.1 Zoysia matrella | reverse complement strand
CTGACATCGGTGGGGAAGGGCGCGCCGCGCGGTCGCCGCGGGCGGAGAGCTTGCCGGAGATGGGAGGAGAGCTGCATTTTTCGCCAGCGACGGGCGCGGCGCGTCGAACGTCCTATTTGGCCTAGGGTTCATGGGGTTTTAGCGTTTGCTGGGCTTTGGGCTCGATTCGTTTGGGCGTCGTTAGGCTAGGCTGGAATTGGGGCTATATGGGCTCATTTGCGTAAGGCCCATCCACTGCTAGGCCTGGCAGCTACGTTTCCCAAATAAGCCCATTAGGCAAACGCCACCGTTCACCCCATGGAGCTAAGAAAGAGACAGCCCACTCAAATGCAATGCAAATTCAACCATTATTTTCCTCAAATTCCCCGATGATAATCCCCAAATGTTCTATCAAGAAGAACACAATGTCCCAGCTCTGAAAATAATTTATTCCAGCGTGTGGAAATGAATGTACTTACCGGGACATCTCCCGTAACAAAAACTGGACAGGACTTAAGGATAAATACTAAAAACATTATGACGAGCATATAGAGGAACATATAGGGTCATGAGCGACAGCATGTACCCTTATATGATTAGTTGGGTGGGATGGATGAATGGATTGAATAGTTTGAAATGGTTTGAATTGGTTTGTGGATTATAGGGAGAGAGAGATTACGATTGGTTGGTAAGATCTATTTGTTGTATATGTGGGTAACTAACTTGTAGGCATTTTTTTTTGCGTAATAAAGAAGCTGATCAATAATATATAGTAATTAGGTGTACCTTTGAAATGGTTAGTTCTACGGCAATGTTTGAGCAAAAGAATCGTGTCTATGCCTTCTTTGCTATATATTTGTCACATATCATTTTCTTCTCACACTTACTAAGTAATCTACGTAATCAAACTTACATGCACAATTGCTACGTAGCTCAAAGAGTGTTGTGAGCATATTGGAGATGCTATTATGGTATGGAGGGAGTAACATTTTGTCGTTGCTGACGGTTTCAAACATGCACCACCAGTCCATTGAGTGTTGCTGCACAGTCCCAAGTTTAAAAAAAATCACCTTTCAAATATAAAGACGAAGTAAAATCTTTTTTATATTTAGAGCTGCACTCTTCGCATAATCTGGCTGTTTAATCTGACACTTGTAGTCAAAAGCCCAACCAAGGGATAAAAAAGAAGCTTTCTCCTATTACAAAAGCAAAAAGCAAAAGCAGGTCTCGACTTACTATTGCTAGCTGTGGGCGTCGATTAAATATATTATAATTACATGATTATAATATAGTTACAATTATGTAATATAATGATAATTATATAATTAACATATATATACTACATAATTATATATATTACATAATTATAAATATGTAAAATTATATTACATAATTGTAATTATATAATATAATTATAATTATATAATTATAATATATATTATATTATATTTGTAATATATATTACATAATTATAATTATATTATAGTTACATAAATATAATATAATTACAATTATGTAATATAAATATAATTAAATTATAATAAATAATTATAATTATATATACTCCATAATAATAATTATATTACATAATTATAATTATATAATATAATTACAATTATGTTATTATAATATTTATTATATATATTATATTATATTTGCAATATATATTGTATTACAGTTTCACAACCTCATAGCTGTTTTATGTCAAACGACTTTTAGCTTTCTCACAGCTCATATTCTAACGCATCTTTTTCACAGTTCACAGCTCACAGCTCTATCAAACACACTCAAAATCAAGCGAGGATGCTGCTCTAGAATTGCACTTTGAAAATAGTCGGATATCAAAATCTAGCTGCAGTGTGCATATTCCTTTAGTTTCAATGCAGGATTTCAAAAAACAATATTTTTCCCTACAGTAGTAACGGTGTTGATTTTAACCGGAAACCGGACTGGCTTCGGTGAAAACCAATCGGTTTTTAACAGTTTCATTAATACTGGTCACACATACAAAATCGGACTAGAAATACATGTGTCGTTAAATGGAAATTCCATGCGACGAATGGAAATTTCCAGCAGCCATCACCCGATCGACGTGCACGGCAGCAGATTACGCTGGCGCGCAGGACATGTAACTGCAAGCGTGGATCAAAACCCGTCAATATATATGTTGGCTATGAGTATCTTCTTCTACATGTACGGAGGCTTTGTGATCCCATTAGTCTACGCTTTCGTCAAGAGTACGGGCATAATTGGTCTGACCAATATTAGTCCGGAGTACGTACATGTTGGTCCGACATATAATTGGCTCGCTTATGCGTGGTCCGTAATTCAAAACGTCACTCCCGTAAAGATCACTACTCCATACATTGCGTTGATTCCTCTGTTAGATTTGGGCAACTTCTACAGTCAGAAAAGACACTAGCTATATTCCATATGGTCTCCCACTTGACTCTTTTTTTTTTTGAAAAAGAGTAAGAAGCTGGACTTTTATAAAAAAGTAAATTTTACAAAACTACATATAATTTGTTAATATTATCACAAAACTACAGATTTAAGTCATATTTTCGTAAAGCTACATATTTTATATCTAATTTCTTACAAAACTATAAATTTTGTGTTTAAATTATCACAAAACTACAAATTTTATGTTTAATTTATCACAAAACTACAGGTTTTATACATATGTTGCTGAAATTACTGTAGCAAATCTGTATTTTTCTGAAACTATAGCTTAAATCTATAGCTTTGTGACAATATAGGTAAAATACCTATTGTTTTGTAAAATTTACTCTTTATAGAAAGCCAGTTAAAACAGAATTCGGCTGAGTACCAGCTCCAAAAGCATGTCCATGGCGAGCCACAGTGCCCAAAAACAAAGTCGACTAACTGCTACCACTAAATCACGAAACAAAGACACTTCGATCTCGACTATATCAGATACGAGCTCCGCCACAGTTCGATTCTTCGGAGTCTCCATCAGCTTCTAAGTCACAGCCACAATCTTCTTCATGACGTCCATCTGCATTAGCGACTTCCAGTTCTATAACATTGATATACCAGCGAATATAGCATCAGTGGCATTAGAGAACTTCTTTTCTATAGCCTCTCAGCTGGCTCCCACAATGAACAAACAAGATAGAAAAAAGAAGAGACAAAACATTTGAAAAGTACCATATAGCAAATTTGAGTTGCATCATTTTTTGCAAAGCTTTAATTCCTTTTATGAAATTTAACACGTCATATTTATTTAATACTATCCTGCGGACTGCGGTCCTGCTAATTGGTTTGCTTCCCTTGCTTATAAGTTGCATCGTTGGACCCTAGCGTGATCACGTTCAACTCGCACCCAAAAGCATATGTCGAGTAAAATAGAGTAATTGTAATTCTGTTACTAATTAATTAAAGTATTGCATTGGACTAGATTGTCAAACTTTTGTACGTCCTGCATGCTGAAGTGCAGCCTGTTGAGACGTGAACATGAACACAACTGTGCACGTCAAAAGGCTATGTCAAGGACAGGTTTGAATAACTCAGTATTTACTCCATCCATTTTTAAATTAATATCGCTGTTGACTTCTACAATCAATTTTAATCATTTGTTTTATTAAAAAAATAGTTTGAATATGTAAAATTTTAAATTACGATTCAAATAACTCTAATGATAAATCAAATTATAACAAAATATATAAAATTTATCAATTTTTTTAATAAAATGAATGCTCAAATTAAGTTGATGTTAAAAGTATTGCATTGGGCTAGATTTCTCAAACTTTTGTACGTTCTGCATGATAAGTGCAGCCGTTTGAGACGTGAACACAACTGTGCACGTCGAAGGCTATGTGATGGACAGGGTTGAATAACTTGGTAATATCTACTTAAGTGTCAAGGAAGTCATCGCAAAAGAAAGGTGTCAAGGAAGTCATCGCAAAAGAAAGGTGTCAAGGAAGTCATCGTCAACTCTATATTCGAATAGCACGATATGCACTGTTGAAAATACCTAGTAACAGCATCTATAAAACCTCTGTAAAGCCTCAAGCTTCTGGAGACAGTTCAGTGTCAAAGAAATGGCGGCCGGGGTCGCAATTCTGGGCCTCATGGTGTCTGCACTCATCTTGGTTGCTCCTCCAGCCAACGCCGAACGTCGCGGCTTCCGCGCCACCATGATCCGCAGGGAAACGACCATGAATTTCACGAGGGCCGCGAGGCAGTCCTACGAGCGGCTGTCCATGCTCGCCGCCCGGCTGGCCGCGGCTGAGCGGGGGTCGACGAGCACGCAGACCCCTCTTCGGGCGGACAACGCCGGCGCCTACGACATGGAGATCTCCATCGGCACGCCGCCGCAGAAGCTGACGGCCCTTGCCGACACCGGCAGCGACCTCATATGGGCGAAATGCGGCCGTTGCGCGTCCTGCACCCCGCGGGGCTCCCCTTCCTACGAGCCCGCCAAATCGTCCTCTTTCGCCAGGCTGCCGTGCTCCGACCGCCTCTGCGTGGCACTGGAGTCTCAGGTCCTTGCGTCGTGTGGCGCCGGTGGCGAGGAATGCGACTACCGGTACTCGTACGGTCTTTCCGATGACCAGCACTATTACACAGAAGGGTTCTTGGGGAACGAGACCTTCACGCTCGGAAGCGACGCCGCGCCGGGCGTCGGTTTCGGCTGCACCACCTCGTCGGAGGGGAACTACGGCACGGGCTCCGGCCTCGTCGGTCTCGGGCGCGGGCAGCTGTCCCTCGTCTCCCAGCTGGGCGTCGGCGCTTTCTCGTATTGCCTCATCAACGACCCCTCCGTGGCGAGCCCTCTCCTGTTCGGTACGCTCGCCGCGTTGACAGGCGCCGGCGTGCCGTCCACCAGGCTCCTCCATTCCGGCACCTTCTACAACGTCAAACTGAACAGCGTCACCATAGGTGATGCGAGAACGCCAGGAGCTGGGACCAATGGCGTAGTTTTCGACTCCGGCACGACGCTGACGTACCTCACGGAGCCGGCCTACACGGCGGCGAAGAAAGCAATCCTGTCGCAAACGTCGCTCCCTCGGGTGGCCGGCAGGGACGGATACGAGCCGTGCTTCCAGCTCTCGGACAATGAAAGAGCCAACGTTGTCCCAACGATGGTGCTGAATTTCGCCGGGGCCGACATGAATTTGCCGTCGGCAAACTACTTCGTGGAGGTGGAAAGCGGCGTGATTTGCTGGGTCGTGCAACGTTCGTCTTCGCTGTCCATCATTGGCAACATCATGCAGATGAACTACCACATACGGTACGACCTGGACAAGAAGGTGCTGTCCTTCCAGAAGGCCAACTGCAACAGCCTCTAATGCCTTTCATCTATGTAAGTGAAATAAAACATACAAGAGATCAAGGTGGCCAGAGAGCCGAGCAGTATAAAACTCGGCACCCGAACCATGCTTCATATATACTTCCTTCGTTCATATAGCCATATGTAGCTCGGTGGTAGTGCGGCTCGGTGAGCGTCTACACCGACCTGCGTTCGAGACCGACGCAGGTCTTTGCGCCGGGTAAAATCTCTCTTAAAAAAATTCTAATATCAATTTTGACTGTTGTCTTATTTAATAAATTATTTAAAGTTGTGATTTAAATAACTCTAATAATAAATCAAATTATAAAAAATATATGATATTTATAAAAAAAATTAAAGAACATGAATGATCAAAGTTGTTAGGGAGTAATATAATACTGTACTAGCAAAACTCCACATTTCAATTGCTTGTACTTTTTCTTCTTGTCTATGTTGAATATGCCGATGTAACTTTGACGACGATATCCATTGACTTCCCTAATTAAGCTACATCATCTCTACAAATATTATTTTATTCATCCTGGTGCGGTTACAATGGAACCAAATTTGGACATCGATTTTAGCTTCTAACATCAATTAGTTCGAATGCTCTAACGTTCCCAGTTCCTATAAATCATGGTTCATTTTTGTACACGTTTTGGGTGATGGGCGTACCTATTTTGTCTGGCTTGACACTGATAATTTTTTCATTGATCGTTCATAAATTAATGTTTAATTATTGTTTACATTGTCAATGACATGTTAAATATTAGTGATGACAACGAGAGGCCAAGAGCACTGGCTTCGCCCCTGATGCACTCAATAAGCCTTGCCCAATGGCCAAAAGAAAACAGGTACTCTAGCTCCTAGTAGGAGCATAGACTGACGAGAGAGTGAGAGCGGGAATCTTCTACGACCGCTACTTCCTCTGTTTTTAAATTATTTTTACTGTTAATTTTTAATATCAATTTTAATCATTCATTTTAGTTAAATAATTAAAGTTAACTTTTTAAATAAAATCAATAAATCAAAGTTGATGTTAAAAATCAACAATGACAACAATTTAGAAACAGTGATACGTAAAAGGAAGTCATCCATTACCCACCCCTTAGCTGGGCCATGTTGGGCTGTTTTCTAAAGTTTTTTATTTTTTCTTTCTAAATTTTGCCCACGTGTGATTCAAACTAGGCCAAGACGGTGCCCTTTTTCTTTGAGTTTTTTTCTTTCTAATTTTTTACTTTATTAAAATATGTTTTTATTTTTTACTTCCTTTTTTATTTTTTATTTCTAATTTCTACCCACCCATTTTACTTTATTTTATATTTTATTTTTATTTTTCTTTTCTTTTCATTTTATTATTTTTATACTTGCCCTTTTTACTGCAAAAATATTTTTTTTGAAACAATAGATTTTACTAGTGGAACAATTGATTTACAGTTAGAACAATTTATTGTCAAGATTGGGACATTTGAACCTTATTACCACTGGAACAATTGAATCTTTATCACTAGAGCAGTTATATCTTACCACTAACAACCGCTGAAAAAGAAAGGCTTTGGTAGGGGTGTGCGTCACGGGGTGATAAATTGATATAAGTGTCAAGAGTTTAGGAACGAAGGTAGTATATGGTTTCGCTTTTCATGGGAACTAATGATAATTCAAATGTAAATGTGCATATGAGCAAGACAGCAAGTTGGTTGCGTAGGTTCCATCGAGGAATGTGACCGCTGAATCATTGCAAGAGATCTGTCGGGAATTAAGACCGCGTTTGGCGCACAGTTTCTCTAGTTTTGCTTTTTTGTTATAGTGCCTTGAACGCAATAGTTTAAAGGATTAATTTGATATATAACATTATAATTTTTCAACCTTTGAGACACAACAGTAGCATATTTCTGAACTTCAGAATTTTATATGGTACAAGCAACTCATCACAAATACACACATTCATACTGTACATTGGGCTATTTTCTGCCAGGAGGTTTGAACCAGTATAAATCTTGTGTCCCCCTTTAAGATTAGCTTCTTTGTCGCCCTTTAAGATTAGCTTCTTGATACTTGCGTTGCTAATCCTATACACAATATATGCCGATTACGATCTAAAATTGAGCGTCGGCAATTTTCGTACAATATATTTTGTATAAAACAAGTGTCCTTACATATAAAATAATCATAAAAATTATAATGTATTTTTTAGCATGTGTTATGATCACGTAAAGTTTTGCCTTAGTATTATGCTTGTATACAGGGACTAAAAAATAAATTGTATTAGAAGGTAAATTGAATCAAATTGTTATTTTGTGGGGTAAACTAAACTAAAAAATAGTTTAGGAGTTTACATGGACTTTCTATACATGAGGGGAGTAAGTTCGACTTTATATATACTCCCTCCAATATAAAAAAATCATTTTGGACAAAATTTTAGTCAAACATTGGAAACATAAATTACAAATAATGTTTAATTTGTTTAGTTTAGATATGTAAAAATTATATAATTAGATTTGTGTTAAAAATACTGTCATAAAAGTATACATTTGTTATTTTCTCATAAATATTTTATGAAAAATAGGAGTCAAAGTAGTATTTGAAGACCATGCCGATATCCAAAATGACTTTTTTTTTATATCAGAGGGAGTACTTTCTTATGTATGCTAAAACTTAGTAGAAAATTTATATCAAATAATTCAAATGAGTTCGGAATAAGTTGAGGATTTTTGTGGATCAATTTTTGCTTATATGAATATAATTGAAAGAATCAGTCCATGCTGAAACACAAGGGTTCAGCTCTCGGAAGAGTTTGGAAGAATAATTCGAGGGAAACATTTACGGATTGTTCCATGTTGTGGGGAATAAGGAGATTGTCGGACCCCATTTCTGCAATACACTATGCACCACGTATCAGTCTCTGGATCAGTAATTGATACGCATTAACACATCAGAATGTATATCAAAAAGCATACTTTGGATAGGGATATATACCTGAAACTCGACCTTTAGCGCACGATGTGGATTAAAGCATCCACAGAGGTTTAGCTAGCTAGAGAAGAACCAGACAGTGGAAAACAAGACACAACTTCACAAGCAACTTAGGAAGCATGACCAAAACCCAGTATGTCGTCGTTTTCTACGAATCTTTCTCAGACTAAAACCACAGATGCAAACGGGTGAGTATATAAAGTACTCAGCAAGCTCTAACACTAAGCAGAGGTATATATAGATGCATATTTGGCTATGAGGTTTTTTGTTGCAAAAAGCTAGTTTTATGCAGGGTTCACTACAAAAGCTTTAGTCGGCCCTTCCGGCACAATGCCATAACAGCCCAGGCACACAGGCTACACTTTCTAAAATACGGGCACCTACACCCACCCACTCCAATAAAGATTATATAGAGACTAATCAAAGTGAGTCTAAACTATACACATACGTTATGCTCCTCTTGATCAACAGAGCCGCATAACGCTTACTTCAGCACACACTAAGGTATCTACAAAGTCTACCTCAAAATGCTAACAGGGGTCATCAATCGGGGTTCTCGACGACACGATAGCACATTCCTGTAGCCAGATCGTGGGTTTAGGACATCCACGTCTACTCCCTAGACCCCACACATGGACAGGTAATTATAGAAACTAGAAGGCTATACCGGTGGGCAATACGACCCCATAGCGTGGGCTATTGCTGTAATCGAAGACCGAACCGTGAGTATCTCACGTCTGCTCTTGCGACTTGTGTACCACCCGACCGGCTTAGGGGCCAATGTGAAATACCGAAGGGGCGGAGTAAGTCCCTCCTAAGAAAACATGTTCTGTGGTTGCACGAAATCAATACGTTGAGGTCCGATGAACCGTTCGTTATATGGCAGAGGCAGCGCTCGTCCATGACAGGTGGAATAGTCCGAAACCTAACACCTATCACAACACATAGCACTAGGAGCCCGCCTCACGACTAAAAACAATATCCCTTCCCATCACCTAGCACCAGTTTGCACTATCACCCATCCCACTTTATTTCACTCATACCACCAAACTCATTTTAACACATTTCATAAATGATTGATGTATGGTGTGGCGATAAACTGCATCGCATAAGGGCTCCTAAACAATCTAATATCAAGACAACTTTCCGTTCGTTAAAAGATTTTAAAGAAGGAAGTCCTATGATTAACAAGGGGGTGTCGTTAACGAGTAACAAGGTAGTATTCATATTTAATGAGAGCAAGTAACTGATATTAATATAAATACGTAATAACAAGTAGGGTATTAACTACACAATGTTTTAACATATATTAAAGTAAATATGCAAGCATTTAGTTCATATGGGTGCGCAAGCAAAACATAGGAATAATATGATTAAGGGGTTAGAGATTGCCTGCAAATCCTTAATCTTCAGAACTTGATGTCGGGATCCTCGGGCTTCTCCTTGTGTGTCGGTCCTTCTGGCTCCTCTTGGAATCCGGCTCTTCCTCAATCTCAACGTTGTCTACAGGGTAGAATATGCCTAATAAAACTACTGTAAAAAGAAATAAAAGTCCGAGAAGAATCAATAAGATATGATCAAACTCCGAGTAAGAGCCGAATAAACTTCGCGAGAAAAAACTAAGGGTAGGTAATGCATGATGCGGTGATTATCTTAATGCAGTGCATCTTATTATTATTTATTATGGATTAGTTATTAGAATAAGTATTTGCGTAGCTACTTTATCTTGGTGCTTATGCTGTTACATGAATAGTAAAGTGTGGCTAGGTATTATTTAATTATACTAAGCCTTCGCATGAGTACGAGCTTGTATTATGGTTAATATAATACTAATAGTTTGATGTGTCCTTCTAAGCATAATCACTACTTAGCAATATCTACTAAGGATTTGTGGTTAATTAATTATCAAGTTCATTCTAAACAATAGGTATGTGACTACTTTATCAAATTAGGTAAGTGTATGCATTATGAGTATTTAAAGCACTAATGTGTTTATATGCTAATATAATGCACGTACTAAGAGCATACAAAGTGTGCGAGGTGTCATTTTGTGCATTAACTCGTCTTATC
>BCLG01000024.1:321612-360872 GCA_001602295.1 Zoysia matrella | reverse complement strand
GCGCGCTACTGTTCCCATGGGCCAGATAGTGGAAAATGGCCCATTTTCAAAGGTTTTTCAATTTTGATTTTCAGGGGCAATTTTAATTGTTTATTTAGCTAATTTTTGCTAAATTGAATTTGTCAAAAATTGAGCCAACGGGATATTTTTGATAGAATAGAAAAATACAGTAGATGCTTTTGAAAATTAAAGAAATTTTATTTTTCGCTGCGTACTTAAAGAATATTATTTTCATATTTAAATTCGAACCAACGGGAGAATTTAATTTTAGAAAAATAGTAATAAATTTCATATAACTATGATATTGTTATTTTCTGACCAACGTTGATAATAATAGTATTATAATTTTTGTAATTGATATTTTTATGCATTATTTCTATTTCTGCCCAACGGTGATGTAGATTTAATGTATAAGATAAAATTGTGTGTCATATTTTTTACCAACATTGGAAATAAGGCATATAATTTTATTGTTATCATGTTCTCACTTTATTTGATTTATTTTAGGGGATACAACTTGATGAGTTGTATCAAAGAGATTCTCACTCTCAAAGGTGACAACTATGGAGAGTGGAAGAAAAAGATAGACCTAGCGTTTATCTTGGCTGAGGTGAACTGAGTTCTCACCACAGCACGCTCCACTGAGCCTGAAGCGCCAGTGAGGAAAGATAATGAGACTGATGCTGCTTGACAGACTAGACAGAGGGATTATGCTCTCTTAAAGATGTCCTATGACCTTGAGCATAGAAAATGGACCACAGCCAACAAGAAGTGTATGGCTGTGATAAAGAACACAATTGAGCCTGCAATTGTGAGCTCAATCTCAGAGTGTGACACTGTCACAGAGTACCTTGAAAGAATAAAGAGTCAGCTTACTGACTCTTCAAAGACATATGCTACACAAGTGATTAAGCAGCTTGTGACAGAAAAGTACTCTGGTGGTAACGGTGGCATAAGAGAGCACATACTAAGGATGAGCAACATGGCATCCAAGCTCAAACCAATGGATCTGGATCTCAAGGATGAGCTCTTTATCCATTTGATTTTTGCTTCCCTGCCAAAAGAGTTTGACACCCTCTGCTACACAAGTGATTAAGCAGCTTGTGACAGAAAGGTACTCTAGTGGTAACGGTGGCATAAGAGAGCGCATACTAAGGATGAGCAACATGGCATCCAAGCTCAAACCAATGGATCTGGATCTCAAGGATGAGCTCCTTATTTATTTGATTTTTGCTTCCCTGCCAAAAGAGTTTGACACCCTCGTTGTCAACTACAACATGCAACCCGAGACATGAGACTTGAAATAGTGCATAGCTATATGTGTGCAAGAGGAGGATAGAATTAAAGCTTCACATGGTGGTTCTATCAACTATGTGAAGAACAACAAAAGAAAGAATTTCAACAGTAACTCCTCAAAGAACAAGGGAAATGCCTCTGTCCATCAGCCTCAACAGAACAAATTTGTAGTAGACAAGGACCAGTGTCTTCACTGCAAGAAGACAGGGCATTACAAGAAGAACTGTCTTGATTACTTAAAGATGATCATGGCAAAGAAAGGTGAGAACATTATTACCTTCATAAATGAATCTTTATATGTGCAATATTCAAAATTCACTTGGTGGATTGACTCACGAGCAACTGTTCATGTTGCTAATTCGTTACAGAGATTCCATTCGACGAGGACTACGCAAAGAAGAGAAAGATGCATTAAAGTTGCAAATGAAATCCAAGCTAAGGTTGAAGCCGTTGGCGATCTTTCATTAGAGCTAGCTGATGTATTTACTCTTTTACTTAGAGATGCTCTTTATGTTCCCTCTCTACAGAGGAATTTGATCAGTGTTTCATGTTTGGACAATGATGGTTATGAGATTCATTTTGAAAATGGCAAGTGTGAAATAATGTTTAATAAAGATTGTGTTGGTCTTGCCATCTTACAAAATGAGCTTTATTTGTTATCACTACGTGATGATGTGAATGTCGTATGCGATAATGGGAACGTTGCGTGCGAGAAAGTAAATGAATTCTCGTCTACCAATGTAAACAGAAAACGAAAAAGAACTCTAGATGCGTCGTCGAAATTATGGCACTGTCGTTTAGGCCATATTTCGAGGGGGAGAATAGAAAGACTAGTTAAGAATGATATTCTTCCTCCACTAGAGTTCTCGGACTTAGAACAATGAAGAGAATGCATCAAAGGAAAATATGTAAAGAAAATTAAGAAAGATGCAAAAAGAAGCACAAGAGTTCTACAAATTATTCACAAAAATATTTGTAGTCCCTTTCCTGTGAAAAGTATAGATGGTTATGACTCGTTCATAACATCCACAGATGATTACTTCTGATATGGCTATATTTATCCAATCAAAGAAAGAAATGAAGCCTTAGATAAATTTAAGATATTTAACGCTGAAGTTGAAAACCAACATGACTTAAAGATTAAGATAGTCCGATCCGATCGTGGTAGAGAGTACTACGGTCGGCATATCTCATATGGACAAGTTCCTGGACCTTTTGCAAGATTTTCACAGAAAAATGGAATAGTGGCCCAGTATTCTACACCGGGCGAACCTCAGCAAAATGGAGTAGCTGAAAGACGTAACCGTACTCTAATGGATATGGTGCTAAGTATGATGGGCTATTCTACATTGCCACTGAGTTTGTGGATGGAGGCATTAAAAACCGCCATTCATATTCTCAACAGAGTACCTAGTAAATCGGTGCCGAAAACACCGTATGAGTTGTAGACAGGTAGAATTCCCTCACTAAACCACCTACGTGTGTGGGGAAGTCCTGCTGAGGCAAAAGTATTTAACTCAAATCTTGGAAAACTAGATCCCAAAACAGTGAGTTGCCATTTTATTGGTTACCCAGAAAAGTCGAAAGGTTTTCGTTTCTACTGTTCAGATAGATATACAAAGTTTGTAGAAACGAGACACGCTGTCTTCTTAGAGGATGAGATGATAAAGAGGAGCATGGTAGCTCGAGAGATTGATCTTGAAGAGAAGCGGGCGTACGCGCCTACTCCGATGATTCAAGAGCCATTCTTCTCACTACCGGCTGTCGCTGCACCGACAGTGCAGGACACTGTGGTGCCAGCACCTGTTATTGTTCCTCCTGTGACAATAATAAATGAGAATGAAAAACCTGTTCCTCAGGATCCCATAGAACCCGTTGCCACAGATAAGAGGGAGCAACAACAGCCTTCAACAGAAAATGTGCAAAATGAGGAGGCCCCAAGAAAGTCTCAAAGAGTAAGAAGATTAGCTATTTCTGATGATTATCAGATTTATCATACAGAAGAATTTCAAATAGAGGATGATCTCACCTCATTTGAAGAAGCCATGAAAAGTGAAAAATTTTCAAAATAGCTTGAGGTCATGGAAGAAGAAATGAAGCCCATGAAAGCTAATAAAGTCTGGGACTTGAAAGTTATTCCTAAAAGAGCCAAAACAGTAGGCTGTAAATGGGTTTACAAGACAAAACTCGACTCTTAAGGAAATGTAGAAAGATATAAAGTGCGACTCGTGGCAAAAGGCTTTACGCAAAGAGAAAGGATTAATTACAATGAGACCCTTTCTCCAGTCTCATGTAAAGATTCTTTCAGAATCATAATGGTACTAGTGGCTCATTATGATTTAGAGTTACATCAGATGGATGTGAAGACGGCATTCCTCAATGGGGACTTGGAGAAAAATGTTTATATGGCACAACCGAAAGGTTTTGTCGTGAAAGGAAATGAAAGAATGGGATGCCGCCTAAAGAAATCGATTTATGGATTAAAGCAAGCTTCAAGACAGTGGTACTTAAAGTTTGACAGTACAATAAAAAAATTTGGGTTTAAAGAAAATATAGAAGACAACTTTGTTTACTCAAAGTTTGAAGATGAAAAGTTTATCTTCCTAATCCTGTATGTGGATGATATCTTACATGCTAGTAGTCTGCTACTGGAGACAAAGAAGATTTTGTTCTCAAACTTTAATACAAAAGATCTTGGTAAAGCTTCGTTCGTTTTAGGAATCGAAATTCACCGAGATAGAAACAAAGGGGTATTGGGACTGTCACAAAAAGCATACATACAGAAAGTCTTAAAGAAATATGATAGGCATAAATGTAGTCCATCACCTGCTCCTATAGTCAAGGGTGATAGATATGGGGATTTTCAATGTCTTAGGAACCAGTATGAGATCGATCAAATGAAATCGGTTTCATACGCTTCAGCTGTCGGAAGCTTACAGTATGCTCAAGTGTGTACACGCCCTGACTTAGCATTTGTTACCGGGTTACTTGGCAGATTTCAGAGCAATCCTAGAATAGAACATTGGAAATTGGTAAAGAAAGTCTTGCGTTATTTGCAAGGAACTAAAGGCCTCATGATGACATACAGAAGATCAGATTCACTCTATATAGTGGGGTACACAGATTCTGATTATGCGGGAGATGATAGAAAATCTACATCCGAATATGTGTTTACTTTCGCTGGAGAAGCTATATCGTGGAAAAGTTCAAAGCAAACCGTCACTACATCGTTCACAATGTATGTCGAGTTTGTAGCATGTTACGAGGCTACGGGACAGGTGAACTGGCTTAAAAAATTCATACCCGGTTTAAAAGTGTTGACAACATCCATGGATCACTTAAGTTGTACTGCGATAATGAACCCGCAGTAACGTATGCACACAACAATAAGTCAAGTGGTACTGCCAAACACATTGATATAAAGTATTATGTTGTAAAAGATAAAGTTCGGGATCAAATCATAAGTCTTGAGCATATAAGTATCGCAAAGATGTTAGCGGATCCGCTTACTAAAGGCTTACCACTTAAAGTATTCATTGATCATGTAGCCGGCATGGGTTTAAGGAAAAGCCTGTGATTCATAAACTAAAAGATGGCTCAAAAGTATAGTAACCATTTCAGAACAGAAAGGTGTACTGTAGCTGTTGAATCTATCGACGATTGACCGTGACGATGAGACAGTTCTATGCATTAATCTGTAATGGAATGAGTAAAGTTAAAAGTATTAAAGATAAAAGTATAAGTTGAGATCAAAGGGGAGAATATTAAAAATTGATCTAATCCATTTTGGCCCAACGGCCTAATGAGTCTTGACCTACGCGCTCTGATGGGGGGCGCCCAGCCTAATATGGCTGGTGCGTCCCTGTCGCCAGCGCGACAAAAAATAATGATGGGGGTCGACCGGTACGAACACCGAGGTTTGTCCGTACTGCCACAACCCACCGACAAAACGCTAAAACCGATCTACGAGAGGGCGCTGTGCCGACAAGAAGCTCGACCGCCGTCACTGCCACGACGACCGCCGTCACCGGGAGATCGACGACGTCGCCGCGACTTCCACGCCTTCGTCCGTCTACTCCGACCATCGCTGCCATAGCGCAGAAGGACTGCACCGACAAACAGCCAGATGGCCACCGGATCATCCTCCTCGACTCCGGCGACTGGATTCATGGGCCGAAGGTATTGACCACCTTCGAACCTCTCACAGATCTTTTTCTGACACATTAGACTCTCGGATCTGCACTACACTCCTAGACACGAACAGATCACAACAGGAACCACCTAAGACAGCCCCTACACGTCTCCGGAGCTCGCGGCGAAGGCCGTGGCGCACGTCCGGATGCCGCCGATACTTCTTATGGCCGCGGAGAAGGACAAGCTCCGCGATCCACAAGTGGACTACGGAAAGGCGATGGCGCACGAAGGGAAGGTGGTGAAGACGGTCGTCAGCCGAGGGAACGTCCCGCACATCTTCTACCTCAACTTCTTCGCTGTGAAATCAGATAAGCTTACGGCGGACCACGGAGGTCGTCCGAACCATCAAGAGGTTCATTCGTAGACACTGAACGATCGATTCAAGAGGGGCGAACGTGTCGTTTGGCCATCCGTCCAGTTATATGTTGATCATGCGTGAATCGAACTTGTGTCAGCCACCCGTGTTTGTTTTGCCTATTTTGGAGTCATGTTAATTGAAGTGTTGCAATATTATATTGTTAATAAATGGAACTGTCTACCTGATACCGGTAAACTGTGATTTGTGATTTTATGTGAAGCTGACACAGTGACCAGTTTTTAGTTTTTCGTGCGGTAATATTATCAGGTTTTTAGTGAAAACCGGGTGTACAATGAAAGCGAATCAGACTGAATTCATCGAAAACCGAATCGGTTTGACTGTGGCATGATACTGTTTATTAAAATATTGGCTACTGTTGTCGTAGATATGAGCCGAACGTCTCAAAACCAAGCTAGATCCTGGGTGTTTGTCAGGCCGGCAACACTCGGGTATTTCAAGACTAAGAAACTTACGATTTTTGACTCAAACTGAATGCAAGCGAACGTGTTTCGTAGCACTCAATTTTTCTAGCCCTTAGATCCTAATCCGAAGGCTCAGATTTTAATATCGTCAAAATTTCTGAAACGCATTTTATTTTCCCTCAGACCATTGACTCTAGCACTGTTCATAGTTTGTAGATTCTATAATAGATCAAAATGATTATGAACCGTTTATTTGCATGAATATCGATGAATAAATGATTTTTTTACCTCCCTCCCATAATTATAACCATTAATTTGAAAAGTTATTATATAGTTTTGGAAACTGATGCATGCTATAGTTTTAAAAACTATAAAATTGAATGATTAAAATTGATTTCGAGTCTTACCTCTCAAGAGGTAAAAGTATATCATTTGATCTAACTTAGCGAGACTCTGATAGTTAAAAGCTACTAGTACAAATATCAAAACTCCAAACAGCAAAGAATTACATAAATGTCCTTTGTAATAAAAAAGTACATTTTGGGGAATTAGTGCAATCATTCAATGACATGAACAAAATAAAATTAAATCTACAACACTTACCAAGTTACACCCGTCAGTATAAAAATTACGTTGTCATGATCACTGTACTAGCATCTACGTAGTCGTACTTTTAGCAAAATTGATATGTAATTAAAAGTCGCAGGTCCACTAGGGGAAGACTAGCTAGGAGTCTGACTATGCTATATGGGCATCAAGACGTGGATAGATGATTCGGCAAGAGCCCAACGGCGCAGAGATCACCTAAGGTACTGTCTGGTCACTGTCAGGTAAACCCTAGGCTAATCGGGACTACAATCATTTGTTTTGAAATTTAAAATAATGAAACTAAGTTGCACCGCTCTAGATGCACCCTTGCTATACTGAATATGAACTGATGAACATCGTTATCATCTCGGTTAATTCCAAGTTAAGAGTGGATATGTCTAGTTATAGGGTACATTTAGATGCTTACTATTATGACGCCACCAAATGTTGGCGCGCCTGCATTCGCCGGCGCGTTGGCGGCCGTTTTACTCGCCCTCGTCTTGCTCGCGTACAGGAGCCAGTGAACTGCGCTGCTATGGACTAAGTAGCTGACCAAACTTTCGAAAAATAACAGTGTCAATCCAAATGCGCTTCAAAGCCAGCGCGGGCACACGTGGGCAAGCCAAAATTTGGTGGGGTCGCGTTGGCTAGCATCCAAACATATACCCATATTCAGCCGGCCACTGTGTGCCATTGGAAGCGGCTGAAGCGCCATTCCTGTTCAAGTGCCCCGCAAGCTTGCACGAATCTAACAGCACAGAACAAATAGCTCCAATGGGCTTGCAAGAAATAACATGGCGTCTGCTGGTTCCCTTCGCTGCAGTAGCAGCATCAACATGTCAATCGGCCATTACTGTTAGAACTAATCATGTTAGTTATTTCAAATACGTGTGAGTGTTTGTATTTGTGTCGTGTGTGTGTGCGCGTCCAGTGGTTGTTCGTGTGTGTGCAGGCTAGCTGCATGAACGAATGATGAACGTAGTGGATGGCTGCGACTGAAGCTGATCCGCATGCTGGCTCCGGGTCTTGAGGATCGAGGAGCAGTTAGGTGCAGCTGTGACCTGCACGAGCTGGCCGGGTCGTCTATGTGCATGAGTACATGGCTCACTTCAAGGAGAGGCCAGTAAGTAGCAGTTGGCCGGTTCTCGTGCGTGGGCTAGCGAACGGCCGAGTCACCAGGACGTGCATGCGTGCGCGTCAAGATCGCAGGAGTGGGTGCGTAGGCGTTACGTCGTCTGAGGTTATAAAGCCGATCTGTAATCGCTGTGGAAAGAGAGCGCGGAGCAGTGATCAGTGTTTAATGAAGTGAGTGAAGTGAGAAATACAGAGAACAAGTGCCGTGCTTGTGCTGGTGTGCAGCACTAAAATCTTTCTGCATCTTTGTACCATTTTTATGTGCGCGCGTGTGCTCCAGAGTGAGTGATCAAGAGAGCTGGGCCAACAATTACGGCCGCGAAGGAGCTGGGCCACCTCCAACAAGACGTTGGTGGTGGACGAAGTCAAGAGCTGGATACACCGGGCGCGTCTACTCGGACAGTCGGACGGCACCGTCGAGTGGCTGACATCCCGTCCTTCGTGGACTCTAATAACACAATTTCTACGCGCCTCGGATCGCAAAGCTCCACAACCTCGTGGGTCCTCTCACTGTACCACAACCTCGTGGGCTCTCAATAGGCTATGTTGAGAGATTCAGAGGTAATTATTTAATTAATCTCAGTCATCGATTTTTAAAAATTGATATCGAATATACTATTTTTAGTACTAAGTTTTTAGTAGGTACCTCTCTATTTTTAATATTAAATCTGATCAAATAGACGGCTGTAATTAACTTCAAACATTGTAACGGGCCACAATGTGTGCTGCCAAACTATAAGCAGTAAATGGACCTCACATGAAGCAAGCTTTAGTTATTTCAGTCTCCACTCTAAGTGGGTCCCACATGACTATAAAAATTCCGATTCTTCACCGCTACTGTTCTTTCTTTCTACTCATCTGGTACTGTCTACATGCTTGTTTTTAATATTTTATTAGTTACAATCCCGCGATAGCTTGATGCTGGCAACAACAATTTTTTTTCTTACTATCGAGTTCCACAATGCTTCTGACCAATACTTACTACTGGTTTCCTCATACATTGTGGTCATCTTGTATTCTACTCCCAAATTAATTAGTGTCTTTACCTCCAACCTGGAGTAAACTTTCTTGGATAGAAATATACTCCTTATCGCAATGGAGCAAGCATAAACCATTTTTGAACAGTCACCTGTTAATCTAGTGACATCTTTGCATCCACAGTTAGCACTAGGCTCCAAGTTGTATTGCTTAATCAACTAGCCAGGTCAGTGCATGGATTCAATAGTCGAAGCCCTGGTAAAACCTTGACCACGATTATCTTGCTACTAGTGAGACAAATATGTCACTTGTATCGAGATATCTCACGATTATCTTACTAGAGTGGCATTCAGCTGTTTAAACAATGTTATCTCATGCAGTCACTGAACTAAAAAAAAAAACCCATGTCCTCACCCGCAAACTTGCCTCAACGTATCCCTTCAGTTTTAAAATATTAATATTATTAACATTAACTTTGTCTACTTATTTTAATCAAAAAAGTATAATAAATATACAATATTTTTGTTATAATTTATCATTACTGATATTTGAAATGTGACTAATAATTTTATATATTTGAATAATTTTTTTGAATAAATAAATGTTCAAAATTGATCATAGAAGTCAACGATGTTATTATTTTAAAATCAGAATTATGTTGCAGCATCAACAGTTGACATGGACTTTGAAAGAAGGGTTGTGAAGTCACTGCACTGGCATAATTGACTGCGCTTCAAGTAAGAATTCCTAACATGTTGTTGAGAGAAGTAACCGGTAGGGCTGTGCTTCAAAGAAGAATTTCTAACGTGTTTGTCCTTTGTTTTCAATTTTCAAACACTACCAAAAAAGTCAATTTCCCTCTGTGTTGTAGAATTCACCATGTCACATGGGAAATCACACAACGATCCCCTATGTCTCAAGTGGCACATAGTAGTTTAAAAGAAGCCCGGAGTCAGTGAAGCCAAAAATAAAAGGTTCTATTTTCTTTTAGGAGGACAAAGAGCCAAATTTTTTATAAAAGGTTCGTTACTACAGTGTCATGAACAGAGTCCACATGATATCAAAGCTTTAGATTGATGGAGCCATTCCAAAGGAGGCTAACTGCACATATGCTCACTTGCTCGTCTTGGTTGTAACCACCAAACGTGCAAAATGTAAGCTGGTTTGTCCTTTACTCCTATCACCTTGGTTGGCAACTGATTAAGAAAAGGTTGCAAACATATGCACCAAAGTTAGCAGCCCCAGTGGCATACTCCCTTCAATTTTAAATGAATAAATATCGCAAAACTATAGATTTGCTATAAGTAAATTTCGTAAACATGTGCATATATAAAATCAATATTTCTGTGATCAATTTGATATAAAATATATAGTTTTGTGATAAATTATAGATAAATCTGTAGTTTTGTAATAAATTAGATATAAAATATGTGGTTTTCTAAAATTATATTTTAAATCTGTAGTTTTATGATAAATATGTACTTTTGTGATAATTTTGATAGAATACTTGTAGTTTTGTGAAATTCTCTTTTGAAATTGTTATCGTTAGGAAAAAGAATTCTAGTTCAATAATAAAATATAAGTTGTTATGCAAATGATAACAATTTAAAAATAGGAAAAGTATTATACTATGAAGTTGGCATAGGGGTCTTCTGGCAAGCATTGTCCTGTGTAGCTTTTAAGGGCCGTTCCGGTTTTTTATATATCCTTTCTCACATAGCATTTACAGGCACGAGACGAACGACTTCCACTGCGTTTTATTAACAGGAAAAACACCGTAACTTGCACCCATCTCACTGGAAAAAATACTGTGTAGCCATAATGAAAGGTTGCACCCGTACGTCTAGTTTGACCAGATGCACATGGACTGATCAACATCGTGATCATCGCTCCTGTCCTAACGACCCATTTATGAGCACGTTCCAAGTACAGTAATTAAGAGCGGACCTAAATGAGGTATCATGTGCCATAAGTAAGATTTACAAAACCACTAAAAACCTGTTGATTTTTTTGCTTTTGGTGGAACCGGTCCAGTTCGATTTCATCGGTTGACTGGTTTTTTTAAAAAAAATATAAAATGAATTTTTCAGTTTTGAAAACCAATCAATAAACTGGTAAAACCAAAGGTAAACAGATATGTTTTAAATTTTGAAACTTTAAAACTGATGAAATAGAAAAACCAGTCGAGCAAACGATGAAAATACTCTTCGATAAAATGAAAAAACCAATCGGTGTACTATAGCATTCTGACTAAATTTCGTCGCTTTTCAAATTTTTAATTTGAAGCAAATTTCTACTGATTTTTATAGTTTTGGTCAAACCGGTTCCATCCATTTCCACGTTCGGTCGGGTAACGTGAACCCGGGCAATAAGAAGCTCAATTCCTACCCGGTGAACTTGCACGAACCTAACAGCACAGCGCAAATGGCTTCCATGGGCTTCCAAGAAACAATATGGCGTCTGTTGGTTCTCTTCGCTGCAATAGCAGCATCAACATGCCAATTGGCCACCCCGACCGCGGCGGCCACCTCCAACAAGACGGTAGTGGAGGAAGTCACGGGCTGGCTGCGCGTCTACTCGGACGGCACCGTCGAGCGGCTGACACCACCGGGAGCGGAGCCTTTCACCACCGTCGTCCCTCCCTACGCGGAGCCACGCGACGGCGTGACCGTCCACGACGTCCCGACCGGCCGTGGCGTCGACGTCCGACTCTACCTGGCGGAGCCAGCGGCTTATCCGTCCCCGTACAAGCGTGGCCCTGTCCTGGTCCACTTCCACGGCGGCGGCTTCTGCGTCTCCCGTCCCTCGTGGGCGCTCTACCACAACTTCTACGCGCCGCTCATGGTGAAGCTTCGCGTCGCGGGGATCGTCTCCGTCTACCTTCCCCTGGCGCCGGAGCACCGGCTCCCCGCCGCCGTAGATGCCGGCCACGACGCCCTCCTCTGGCTCCGCGACGTCGCGCACGGCAAGGGCACGTACAGCGTCGAACACGCCCCGGCGGTGGGTCGTCTACGCGCGGCCGCCGACTTCTCCCGCGTGTTCCTCATCGGCGACAGTTCCGGCAGCAACCTCGTGCATCTCGTGGCGGCCCGTCTGGGCGAGGACAGCCCGAGAGTCCTGCACCCGGTGAGGCTCGCCGGCGGGGTGCTTCTTAACCCGGGCTTCGCGCGTGAGCAAAAGAGCCGGTCGGAGCTCGAGAACCCGCCCAGCCTTTTCCTCACGCAGGAGATGATCGACAAGCTCTTGGCGCTCGGCCTGCCACTGGGCGCCACCAAGGACAGCCCCTACACGTCTCCGGAGCTTGCGGCAAAGGCCGTGGCTCACGTCCAGATGCCACCGATGCTGCTCATGGCCGCGGAGAAGGACCTGCTCCGCGATCCACAGGTGGATTACGGAAAAGCTATGGCGCGTGAAGGTAAGGAGGTGAAGACGGTGGTCAGTCGAGGGAACGTCTCGGACATCTTCTACCTCAACTTCTTCGCTGTGAAATCAGATAAGCTTACGGCACGGCGAACCACGGAGCTCGTCCGAACCATCAAGAGGTTCATTCGTAGACACTGAACGATCGATTCAAGAGGGGCGAAGGTGTTGTTTGATCGTCATCCAGTTATATGTTGATCATGCGTGAATCGAACTTGTGTCAGCCCATCCGTGATTACCTTGCAATTTGGAGTCATGTTGATTCAAGGGTTACATATTTTATATTACTATAATAAATAGATCTGTCTACCTGATAGTGATACCGATAAACACTAGTGATTTGTGTGATATGAACAGTGAGTGCAGGACGTGTCCGTGTTTTGAAGCACTCGATTTCTCTAGCCCTTAGATCCTAATCCGAGGGCTAAGATTTTAATGTCGTCAAATTTCTGGACCGGATTTTGTTTTCCCTCAAACCATTAACTCTAGCAATGTTCATAGTTAAAAGCTACAAAGGCCCAAAGTTAAAATAGCAAGAATTACATAAATGTCCTATGTAATAAAAAAGTTCATTTTGTGGAATTAGTGCAACCATTAAATGACATGAACAAAATTCAAATTAAATATACAACTTAACTAGTTACTCTCCAGTCAGTATAAAAGTATGTTGTCATGATCCCTTTACTAGCATCACACGCGAAACGCAATTTAAGTAAAAGTGACAAATAATTTAAAATAATGGCCTTTGCCTCTAAAAATGAAAAGTCGTTGGTCTACCAGAGGCCACTAGCAGTAGCGTGTCTAAGGTATCGTCTTGGACGTACTGGCCCTCACTGTTGAGTGGGCCTTGAATCCGCATATTAGCGACTCTGCAGTAATGGATAGTATATATATAGGGATTTATGCTTTATACGCAGTCGAGTCTCGTGCACAGACCTAACTCATGGACAAGCAAAATCCACGGGAAAAAGACAACGATGAGATGGTTAAAAATCGAGTACTAGACACCAGAACACATCTTTTAGCATCTCTATAAAAATTAGTATACTCAATATGTACTTAATTATTGTCACTGTTGATTTATTACATCACTTTTAATCATTTATCTTATTTAAAAAAATTACATCAAATGCGTAAAATTATAAATCGTATTTCAAATATCTTTAATGTAAAGAGAATTATAATAAATGTAACCTCCATTTATAAATTGTCGTCGCTATTGACTTCTAACATCATCTTTAACTATTCATCTTACTACAAAATTAGCTCAAACATGTAAATCGTGTTTCAAATACCTTGGATGATAATGCAAATTATAATAAAATATATGATATTTATCATATTTTTTTAATTATATGAATGGTAAAAAATAATATAAGAAGTCAACGGTGACAAGTCAGCAACAATTTGAAGATGGAGGGAGTATTATATTATCATGCTTTCGAATTAGTTGAATAGTCAAATATAATTTAAAAATTCAGTGGCAATAACAATTTAGGAATTGAGAGGGAATATGTTTTATGCCCCCTAATATAGTTGAGTTTTATGCATGGCACTTTTTATAGAGGTTCAACTGCTGATCAAAGTTCCCAGTTGGGTCTTCCCTCAAAAAACGAAGTACCGAGTTGTGTTTCTGCATGCACCGCATATTCCTCTTTGGTCCTAGTAGGAGTAGAAGATAATAACCGTGAAACACGCATTATCTTTTCAAAGTCAATTCGCCGTTATGATGCCAACAATATCGCATTATTGCTGTCGTGTTCTTATCGTCAGGACAGATGACCTGTAGTATCAAATTTGCAATCTTGAAACAACACTCCAGAAATGGAGTTTATAAAGATAATGCTAACTTGACAGACATCCAATTTTTTATGCACAAAATATCATAAGTTCTACGACACATTATCCTAGCTCCTCCTTTTTTTAGAATACATGTCTCCATACTCACCTAACATAGCTGCACATTCATTCCTTAGTGGAAGAAGTCTATTTTACTGCCTTTAATTATGTGAAAAATCCATTTACGCTTCTAGGTTTTGTTTGGTTCAATTAACACCTTGTTTTTCCAAATTAGTCCACTATTCGACTTTGGCCATTAGTGATGGATTTGGCGTCCGTTTGGATGTGATGTATTCTTTCTTATCTATATATGGAGTAGCACCATTGTTATTATTATGATTTACGTGGTCATTATGATTGAAATAAAACAACACAAAATGGAAAAACTGATAGCATTGGTTAGCTCCCTTGGCTGGCAGATGCTAACGCGGAGGACGATGATAGACGGCTGGTGGCAGCGGCAAGATTCCGTCCTGGGCGCCGCGTCAGTGCCAATTATACCTAGTCAAGTGAGTCGGGTTAAATGGACCGGCATGAGGTTTGATCATTTCGATCTAGCATAATAAACAGTCAGACCGGATCAGCTTGAAGCTCAACAGGGGCTATGCTTGAGCCTTAGTGTAGGCCCGGCATAACCCATATAGGGTGGCCCAACCAGAAACGACGTATGGCCAGTCATTACTACAAAATGAGCATACGGTGTCACTCAAAAAATTATAACAATATCGGTCGAATGTAACAGCCGACACTAACAAGTCCCGCTGACCTCAACGTTACGACCCGACACTGTTATGATCACAACAATGTCGGACTCAAGTGACATTATTCTACAAAATAACACTATTGGCTAACATTGTTCAATAGTGTCAGTCACAGTAGATGTCACGAGCAACCGATACTACAGAACACGACACCAGTGTCGGTTATTGTTTACTTCATTCACATCCGACACTAGGATGGAACACTGTAGTATCGGACAAATGTGATCTAACAAAAACCGACATTAATAATAAATTTATTAGTGTTGGTAGTCCTGACGTCAAGAATAACCGAAACTAGTATATTTTAGCAGTGTCGATTTTTGATGCCGTAGGTCAGGACGACACGGCTATCTCATGTATTGCATATATAATAAAAAAAGAAAGAAAGTACAACAATATATCTAGATTGCACATTGCTGGCCATGTAATGTACAATCTAGACATACAGATTACATGATCACTCGACAAACGACAGAAAGTCAGATCTTATAAATAGGTCGACACTTGCGAATAGGTGAGGTGAGACTAAAGTACAATGAGCAATAGTGTCCTTCAAGTATGACGTAAGCAGAAACTGACATAAACGTAACCATTGTACTACCTCCGTTCCAAAATACTCTACCAAAATATTTATTAAATTAAAGAACCTGTCAATATACATGTCTCTTATTATATTTAACTTGCAGTAAATTTTTTTATAAAAATACAGCAACACTCTTAAAATATTTAACTTTTACTATTACTATTTATAAAATGACAGAATATCTAATATAAATTTACGTAACTTATTTTTATTATATAATAAAAAGAAAAGAATGTATAACGACTTGACCAAAACTAGAGATTACGCATGTTGTACGCAACCTCCACTGCCAACCTGCCATACAGTTTACACGCTTCTTCGTTTACGGACAGACAGTAAGAGCTTATAAGTTGTTAGACACTACCAAGTATAGACGAGGTGGGACTAAAGTTACATCACGTAACAGTGTCGAGCAGGTATTACGTCAGCGGAAACCGACATTACAATGGGTTATAATGTCGCTTCTCTATGACGTCAGCGAAAACCGATATTATGACGAGCAATAGTGTCGGTCATGTATTACGTCAGCAGAAACCGATATTAAAACAACAAACTAACTTTGCAGTTGGGATTACACTTTTAAATTGTACTAATAATATTTATAAATTTACATAACTTGTAAACATAATATTTATAAAATTATAAAATTACTACTACTAGTCTTCCATGTCCCAGTCCTCCTCCATGTCGAAGTCCTCTTCATCCTCCTCTTCCTCCTCCTCTTGAACAACTGCATTGGCCACCTCGGTAAAGAAGCGCTTGATGGTCGCCTCTGCCTCGCTGGTCACCACATCGTGATGGGACGCTAGCTGAACTAGGGTGTTGAAAGAGAAGTTAGGCAGGCATACCTTTACCGCAGACAGTATGCAGTTCGCAACTGCCTGAGTCGGGTCACGGCGCTCCGACTCCTTCTCAGGGAGCTGATTCAGCATCTTTTCTAGAGGACCCACGGTGTGGAGGAAGTGGGCAGGAGACCCCCTTGGCCTAAAGGGAGCTCCAGACTCCCTAGCTTCAGATTCTTCACCGCACCATTCATCTTCTTGAAGATGTCCGATGCCATGTCGGTTTGAAGCTGGAGGGACACCCGCATATCCTCAAGATCTTGGCGAAGCTTGACGAGTCGTGCCTCCGATTTCTCAAGCTGCCTCTCCAGCTCCTGCACTTTCTAGGACGCCATCGGAGAATGGTTCGGAAGATGGTTCGAAAGAGATGGTTCGGAAGAGATGTAGAAGATGAGGAGAACACGAGAATGAGGAGCGCAGTTGCGAACCCTTTTATAGCCCTTGGGTGAACTCCTCACCTTTCGACACTCCAGTTTCCACTGAGCGTTTCACATTTCGACGCTCCATTTGGATCCTTCTAATAGGACCGAGAGTTTTCAATATTATAAATGATGTGACGGTCAATATGAACACTAATGGTATCGGTCAAGTATGACGTCAGCATTAACCGACATTACAATGAACAATAGTGTCGTTCAAGTATGATGTCAGCAGAAACTGACATTACAACTAGCAATAGTGTCGGTAAATTATGACGTCAGCAGAAATAGACATTAACGTAGCTTACATCTATTTTTCTGAAAAATGAACTGGAACATGTTTGACACTGAAACAATGAACCAAACAACATTGACACAAACCTAGCACTGAAACAGGGAACATATTACAGCACTGGATACACAATTTCATAAGAGTCTGAAACACAATACATTTCTCACATTATCCTATTTTAACAGGTTTGCCACCATTAGTCCTACCATACAACCAACTAAAGCAGTGATGATACAAACTCCATCAGCTAGCACTCCTGCCTTCATCTTTGAGCTCAACTTCTCGATCACATGCTTCCACTCAGTTAATTCACAAGTCATTTGCACAATTTCAAGCTTCAAGTTTGCTACTTTCATAGACACATCACTTGCTTCCTTATGTTCTTCCTCTGATGGAACCTGAACATGGTGGAGCACATTTGCAGCCAACCATCTCCTATAGTCCTTTTCTCACTTGTAAAAGCCGGACCTCATTGGATGAAGCAAGTCAAATCAAAGCAGAATTGAACCCTCACCTGTTGATTCTTCTCGCATTTGAAGAAGAATTCACTGTACGTGTTGTCCTTCTTGCTCTGCAGCCTAATGACCCGTTTTCCACACTTTGGACAATCAACTAGGGGGAGTTGCTGCACATCCAAGCTGGTCGCCAGGCTCTGAGATGTCACAGCCTTCACTGAGCTAGAGAAACCCTAGGCTCTGACATGGATCGGCGAGAAGACGCCAGGGACATGGTCCTGCGCCACTTGCCCTCAACGTCGATGCTTGGGCTCGGACACTGGTTACCAAGCAATGGGGAACGAGGATGACCAGGAGAGCGAGCGAGATTCGAGCAATGGGGAATGAGGATGACCAGAAGAGCAAGCGAGAATGGAGAGGATGCCGACGCGCAGGGATAGAAGAAGAAAGGGGAAGGGTAATTTTGGTACAAACAAAAATTAGCAATAGTGTCGGTCTTGTATGACGTCAGCCGAAATCGACATTACAAATAGCAATAGTGTCGGTCATGTATGACGTTAGCGGAAATCGACATTACAAATAGCAATAGTGTCGGTCGAATATATTGACGTTATCTTTGAGCAATATTATAGTAGTGAGCACTACCAATTAACATATCTCAGAATCTTCGATGAACACATGTTGATCATTATAAAATACAAATTTATTACAAAATACAAATATCATTACAAATTACAGTAGTGACTTTTTACAAAATCTTTCCAAATAACGGCAAGGGCCGCGTGTACCTGCTGCTCAATGGCGGCGACGTTCTCGGAGGTCGGTGCCTATCACTCGTCTGGCTCAGGCCGCGCCCAGAAGGAAACGGAGAGATCAAGTACAAGATGTAGGCTAAAAGTGTAGAAATGTCATGATGTCAGTAATGTAAGGGCGAGTGAAGCTAGATCTGAACATTGTGGATGATTGTCCGCATGCTCTTCACTTTACGTCGACCACCGCAAGGTGAAGAGCATGCAGACGCACATCAACAATGTCCAGATATAGCATGCGTCGCCCTTGCACTTCTGGTATTTTGATATTTCTATTCTTCTGGCCTACATCTTGTACTTATCTCTACGTTCTCTTTCGGGCGTCCGAGCCAGACGAGTGACAGATACAGGCTTCTGAGAATGTCGCTGCCGTTGGGCAGCAGGTAGACGCGGCTCCTGCCGTTCCAGGCTCTGTCAACCCTGTTGACAGAGATTACAGGGCACCAAACTTGAGAATGAGTCCTGAACTCACTGTCATAAACCCTAATAAATTGATCTGACAAACCTGCATCAAATGAGAACAACAGATTAGGTAAACAAATGATGTTGCAAACAGATCTGACAAGCGAAATATAGAATTTGTATATACTCGCCAGGCTACCCATGCGCAACTGGGCATCATAAGTAACAACAGAAGAAGGACCATACGCGCAGCGTGACAGGAGAAGGAGGAGCGGCGGTAGTTCGGGAGAGGAGGAGGGGCAGCATGCGGCGGCTGAGGGGCGACGGTGTGCTGACGGTTGAGAAGCAAGGGGGCGGGATACATATATATAGGCGAGAATGACCAGGGTTTAGTTAGTAGTGTCGGTCGGTTTGACATCACCAATAAACGACATTACAAGGACAACAGTGTCGCTGGTTTACAACCATAGTGTTGGTAGCTGCCTGACAGAACTTACAACATCACTCATTAAACATAACTTCAAACATTTCAATGCTTTTAAGCAAGAAAAGTTCCATTATGTATAATGTTTTCTAGTAGATGATAAGCATTCTTATTTTATTTTAGAACGTATTTTTTTAGAAATTTTGTAATCACTTTCAACCTACATTTCAATATTTTCTTGTACTCATAACGTATAGTGCCATATGATTGGTAACCTATAGTTTCATTTGAAATAAAAATTTCATGAAAAGACTCAAAAAAATTGAAACAGAAATTTGACAGGTTACTTACACAATGCAATTTAGTAAAATCAATTTGAAGATCAAAATTCATTATATACGTCGAGAAAAAAACATTAAAGAAATTGTTAAACTTATTAACAGTGTCGGGCAAGCTAAAATCAGCAGCGACCGACATTGCAGGGACTCGGTCCTTTACTTTTGTAGTGTCGGTTGGCTTGACCGAAATTACAACGTCACTCAGCAAACATAACTTAAATTATTTCAAATTTTTTACGCGCCAAATGTTCCATTATCTTGGAAGATGCTTTCTAGATGATAAACATTACTATTTCATTATATAATGCTTTTTTTTATAAATTTTGTAATCACTTTCAATCTACATTCAATATTTTTTTATACTCATAACGTATAGTGCAATATGATTGATAACCTATAGTTCCATTTGAACTAAAAGTTTATGAAAAGACTCAAAAAAATTCAAACAGAAATTTGACAGGTTCCTTACACAATGCAATTTACTAAAATGAAATTGTACATCAAATATCATTATATACCTCGAGAAAAAAAGATTAAAAAATTTGTTAAACTTATTAACACTGTCGGGCAAGCTGAAATCAGCAGTGACTGACATCGCAAAGACAATAGTGTCGGTCTTTTACTTTTGTAGTGTCGGTTGGCTTGATTGAAATTACAACGTCACTCAGCAAACATAACTTAAATTATTTCAATTTTTTTTACACGCCAAATGTTCTATTATCTTGTACAATGTTTTCTAGATGATAAGCATTACTATTTCATTATATAACTTTTTTTATAAATTTTGTAATCACTTTCGACCAACATTCAATATTTTCTTGTACTCATAACGTGTGCAATATGATTGGTAACCTATAGTCCCATTTGAACTAAAAACTTTATGAAAAGACTCAAAAAAATTCAATAGAAATTTAGCAGGTTCCTTACAAAATGCAATTTACTAAAATAAAATTATAGATCAAATGTCGTTATATATGTCGAGAAAAAAATATTAAAGAAATTGTTAATCTTATTAGCAGTTTTTGTAGTCTCGATTATTGTGACGTCATTGTGTCCAACATTGTTACTCTTACTATATAAGCGGGCCTAGTCATTTCGTTCTACACTAAACCTGCTGGCGTTTTTCCCGCGCGACGCCGTTACGCTGTCGAAATTTTTCGCGAACCCTCAACCTGTAGCTGCCACTCCCGCCGCTGCTACTCAGCACCGGCCGCGGCTAGTAGATCGACCTCCATGGCTCCGACGCCGATCACGGCTGTGCGTTGTCCTCCGATATTTGGCTGCGTATTCGTCTCCTACCTCGGCGCCCACCGCATTTTCTGCTATGGTTCCAGTCTCTCGGTCAGCGTCTCCTCTCCCCTCACCCACTCCGAAACCCTAATGTAAGTACCCTCACCCATTCTTTCTCGGTAAGCCGCCTCTCCTCCCCCATTCCGGCAATCTGCAAATTGTAAGTCGCATCACCTCCCACCATTGTTTCTCTCAATTCTTGTGGCTTCGAAATGCTATATGACATTTTTGATGTATATATATATTATTGTTTAGTTTACAGATACATTGTAAGATCTTCTTTGACAGAAAGGTAAAATTGCTGATTCATATGTTTCTTCTAGGAATTTGATCTAATTCCTATGAAATTCCTGTGGGAATCCTGTGAAATTGCTGTGTGAATAACAATGTCAGTTTGATGACATCAGCGACTGACACTATTACCGTATAGTGTCATTATTTCTGACATCATCTTTGACCGACACTACTATGATCGACTCTAATATATATGACACCTGTTCTAAATTCTCTTATATATAGGAAGGTTGCTATTGCAACTCGAACTGAGACCAAAAGTTTTTCTGTTATGTACCCTCTTCTTTTCAATATCCATTTAGATACAATAATATATATTTCTCTATTTTTTTTAGTACATAATCTCTACAATGTAGGAAGTTAGTTCGTCTGACACCTGTGGCTTCTTCTCCCAAAAGCTCAAGTAGCTCATATTTTGAGGAACCTTCCCCTCCCTATCCTCTGTGCACAAAAAGGCAGCGCCTGCCTCAAGAAGACCCCGATTACAATCCAACCGATGAGGCATTTGATAGTCAAATTAACACTGTTTATTTTAACTCAAACGAAAATGCCTTACATAACTCTATCTTTCGTATCATATTCCCGC
The DNA here is from genome assembly GCA_001602295.1 of Zoysia matrella. Lineage (NCBI taxonomy): Eukaryota > Viridiplantae > Streptophyta > Magnoliopsida > Poales > Poaceae > Zoysia > Zoysia matrella. The sequence continues at coordinate 339,148 of BCLG01000024.1, read as the reverse complement.
TCGAAGCAATAGACGACTTAATTTCACTGATGAAAAAGAAGCGACAGTACCGACTGAGGACAGGAACGTCTCCACATCATCCACTTCACAGAATACACGAAAGGGTGGTTCCAGGAAGGTCAACAAGCTATATGCTGGAATTTTTGCTGTAGAAGCTGTCGACCAATGTGGTGCGCCTGTGGAGCCAGAAGGAATCAATGCAAAATAGCATAATGATTGTGGTGTCTTAGTAAGAGAAAAGGTTAGGATTACATTTCATGATTGGCGTAGTGTCCCAGAAAAAAAGAATGAATTGTGGGACAACTTGTGCGCAAAGTATCTTTCCCCACTGATTGCCTTGATTGTGCAAAAAAGGCTTCTCTCTACACAATGGAAAGATGCATTCGAACATTTAGGATGAACCTTAATAAGAAATATGTTCGAAAGGGTCTAACACCATTCAACAAGTTCGGTTTCATCACACCTGATGATTGGAAAGCATTTGTTGAGAAGATGACATCTGAAAATGCTTTAAAGAGTAGCGAGTCTCTTAAGGAACTGAGTAAAAAGAACAAGATGCGTCCTAATCTCGGTCCGGATGGATATGCAGCTAAAATCAAAAAAAGTGAAGGCTAAAAGAACAACAGGATCGAGAAGCTGGGATACCAGACCCACTACAAGGATGCAGTGAACGCACTCAAAACTGGGGTCGATCCAAGTCAACTGATGATGGGTAATTGATTCCTAAAAGCTCAGATATTAGCGAAGTTGTACAAAAAGCTAAGAAGCTAGTTGCAAAGGAGAAGGAAGGCACCTTTAAGCCAAAGAGGGAAAGAGACCAGCTAAGAGACCAGCTTTCTATTGCCTTTGGAAACGAGGAACATCGAGGTCGTACACAAGCCGTCTCTTCAATGGCTGTGTGGAAATTAGGGTACCCGGACGACGCGAGCAGCTATAAGAACCGTGGTCCACCCAACAAGGATGATGAACACGAGAAATGGAGAGAAAACTTCTTCTAATTCCTCAAAGAAAACCCACACTTCGTCCAACCATTTGATATATCGGATGTCCAAATCAGTGTCAATGACAACATCAAGACTATTTCAACTACTGAAAACCTGCCTCCGAGCAGCCATGGGTCCGCGCCTGAACCGGTCACTAAGTACCCAGTGGATGATATAATCAAGAATACTCCTTGCTCATTTAATATGGCTCTTGGCAGGAAAAAGAGCATCAAAGTTGCAGAAGGCATTGCAATGCCTGGTTGTACATTTCATACTATATATATTCTACCAGAGTGTGCCAAGGGGCAACTAATCAAGGTAGTAGATGACAAGTATCTTGATTTTGGTCTCGGTTATCCTGACGAGAAAGAGGGGATTGACACTCTGGGAGATGCCGTTAATAATTTCGTCCTTTGGCACCGATGAGACATTGTTTTGCAATCTGCTGTTGAAAAGACACCAGTGTCTCGACCTACTCCAGCACTTTTGCCTCGGTCTTCTCCAACAGAAGAGAATGAAGGTGCTGGTGCTGAGGGGCGTCTCATGGGCCCCCTCCGCTTTCCAAGAGACATGAGAATGAGGCTGCTGCTGCTGAGGGCCTATCATGGACCCCCTCCGTCTCTCGAGAGACATTAGGATGAGGCTGCTGCTGCTGCTGAGGGGCCTATCATAGACCCCCCTACGCTTCCTGAGACACATGAGCATGAGGTTGCTCTTGCTGATGAGCCTATTATGGACCCCCCCTCCGCCTCCTTAGACACATGAGCATGAGGCTGCTCTTGCTGAGCGTCCTATCATGGACCCTCCTCCGCCTCTCGAGACACATGAGGACAACTCAACATCCAGCAAGAGTATAGGTCAGCACCTTCTATTAACTAATATGTTAACCTCTAAAGTGTAGAATACACATTAATGTTCTCTTTTACAGTTCAAACGTTCCTCAAGGTTATGACAGAACCATACACCTATGAGAAAAAGGAACTGGTGGAGCACACGCCTCTGGTGCCGGAGGGTCTTCTTGAAGGATCTTGGGATCTTATAGAGGATGATTTTCCTAAGTTCAAATATGGTATGCCGCTATTACCGAGTCGTATGTTCATAGAGAAGGACTGGATGATGCGCAGATTTCATGGGTGACACTTAGAAGCATGTTCTACAGGTGTTCAGTGTATCCAAGCTAAGATACCTAGTGAACTTTTTAACACTGTACTAATGGATCTAAATTTGCCATTTGAATACATACATGCCCTATATCAACTTAAGAGATTGGATGCCACTCTCATAACTGTATAGTGCTTGTAATTGTTTCGAATAATAATAACCTTATAATTAGTCATACTATTAATTAACATCATAATTGACTATATATTGTTTCATGTTTTTAGAATGTGCTTTCACTATGGTGCGGATAAGAAAGTCGGTTACCTTAACCCAACAGCAATAAGCCAATCAGCGATCAACGTCCCTATGGACCACTCTGACTTGAAGGGCAAGAGAAAGAATGACAAAAAAGCGTACCATAATGTGTTGGTCAAAAATGCTAGTAATGCTGCATCAACCTACATGGATAGGGCCATGTACACTTGACGGGACAGTGAGTGCATCATGGCTCCCTATAACTTTGAGTGAGTATTCTTTCCTCTATCAGTCACTTAACCCAACTTTTGACTAATAAATTCAAACACTAACATGATTTAAGTGTACTTTTATTATAGTGATCATTGGATTGCTTTCATGATATATCCAAAATTAGGGAAGGCTTGGGTATTTGACTCTCTTAATCATGAGAGGACCACCTACAACGATTTCTTGCAAGTTTTTGATGCGTAATGACCTCTAATATCATTTTAATTCTTTACTGATCTGATATTCATAATCATGACATAATATTTCTTGTCGGTGACAGCGCTTACCGGTTCAACATTGAGCTTGGAGGAAAACACCATGCAAAACGGAAAGAAAAATTATCGTACAAAACACATTTTCCGATACTACTACACCATAATTCAATAATCTATATCACTAAAAATGTAAATACTTGCAGTTTTAGTAATATTGTTATATGCATTTTCACACTGTATTGATATTTGCATTTCAGTAATTACTAATTATATTTTAAATATTGGTAGCCAAACAAGCAGGTGCAAATGCAAAAAAGCCAATATGATGAAGCCACACTCTATGACATTGTATCTTAGATGATCCGCTTCATGATGCATAAATTTATTCATCCAATGGGTAAATATTTAGACCCTGAAGGTGTGGCAAGACATGAAGAATTTTTTAATTGGTGCGGGAAATATAACAATTCTAAACTAATTCGGCAAAACTTTAGGGCTATGCAGAAGAGAATTAATGAACAAGACCGGAGTTGGCCAAGTAAATAAAATTTTAGTTGTTAGTTCTATGTGAAGTATGTATGTATATGTTTAAATTAAGCTGCTGCAGTGGATGAACTTGTGTACATATGTGACCCTAAACATTCTGTTTGTGAATACATTGTCTTCGTCAATATATTTTATTAATCTGTTATTTGCATTTAATTTGTGTTATTCAGATATTCAAATACATAAAAGTGTCGATTTTGTGACGTCACAGAAATCGACACCCCTAATCCAGAAAGTAGTGTCGGCCATGTGACGTCATAATATATGACATGAGAGTCTTATAAATAATATCAAAAAAATTGACATCCTTGAGACCAACACTATTGCTAGTGAGAGTAGTGTCGGTTGCATGACGTTAACACAACCGAAAGCACAGTAGAAATGGTAGTGTCGGGTTCATGACATCATAATAAACGACACTGATGTTAACGTAAATCAGTGTCGGTCGTGTGGCGTCAAGAGAGCGACACTGCTGTAACTAATAGCAGTATCGGTGAGATAATATAATACCATCTGACACTGCTGTTGTAGTTACTTCTGTCGGTCAGATAATATCATGCCTACTAACACTGCTATTGTTATTGCTAGAGTCGGTCTTGCTGGTGTCTATCATGACCGACACTAAAGACACTGCTATCAGTGTCGGTCAGATGATGTCATATGACCGATACTGATAATTTGGTTTAGTGTCGGTTTCTTCGGACCGACATTGATTACCGTTTACAACAGTGTTGTATAAAGAGTGTCGCACATTTGATCAACATTGCAGAAACTTATGACTCGATATTAAATGGTCTTTTTTCGTAGTAGTGAGTGTATCCCATCAGGCACTGTCCGGTAGGCCCGTGAAATTTTGTTTAAAATTTAACGTTAAATACGTGTAAGTTGATACATTTATATTTGAAATATAATATTTTAAATATTATAGAACTAGTTTTCTAGAATTTTTCATGAAAAATAAAATTTATTTTTCTTCGGAGCTTTGAACTGGCCCAGGTCGATGAGGTGACAGCATGACATAGTCTGAATAAAAATAAGGAAAAATTAGTTTGGTGACACCGAAAGATATAACTTTAAAAAATTAATTGAACCGTTCCGGGGAAACTGTAACGCTGAAAGTTTGTGTTTCTTAGAAATTTGCAATTCCGTATGGTTCTGTTAAGATTTATATTTTTTTATTTTTTCAAAATGAACTTACGGATCCAAAAGACGAAATTGCCCCTTATCCTCATGTCTTGCCAGAGAGAGGATCGAACTGCCCTGCTCCCATCGTTCTCTTTCACCACCACACGCCGCCGTGCAGGCTCTGGTGCCTCCGGCGGCCCCATCCCCGGCGACGCCGCTGCTTGCCCCTTCTCCGGCGCCGCCACCGGCGTTCCCTTCCTCCGTGCCGCCTCTGGACCTGCTCCTCGGTGACGCCCTGGCGAGCCCCTTCCCCGGTCACGCCCCTAGCCGAAATCCTTCGTCGGTGACGCCCCTACCAAATCCTTCCCCGGTGCAGCTGCTGTCCGCGTTGATTCTTCTCCACAGTCACCCCTCTATCACCCGCTGTCGCCCCCCCCCCCCCCCTCCCCCACGCTCCTACTTCAGTATTATTAGTAGCAGTCTATTCGATTTTTGTTGATGTGGCATGTTAGGTGATAAGTTGATGTGGTTAACTGAGGATTGAAGCTTCGAATGGATGCTCCAGAGTCGGTTCAAGGGTGAGCATTTTTTCTGTTACTCATTCTTCATGGTTACATGTTTTAGATCTATTCGTTTTGAGAGAGAAGTGTGGATCAGTGACACCGTTGGGAATGATTATGTTTCGAGGAAGATGTTGAAGTGTTGTTAATTTTGTAACCCTATTATTTTCAGGGTGATTCCAAAAACAATCTGTAGAATAGATGTAGCAGTTGAGGGATATGTCAGTCTGATTGAAAATAAAAGGGAGTACACAAAAGGATCTAAATGTAGCTGGAATGTGGACTGGACTGAGTACTCTTTGATTGATTTGGTGAGTGATGCCAAAGATAAGATATAGATAGGCTAGCTATCAAAGTGCTGATTTCTTGTATTTCAATAAAGATAACCAATATGTTAAGTTGTGCACTGACTCTGAACTGCTCTGTATGCTCCAAAGCTCGACTGATGCAGTTCACTTTGATGTGGAAATAGTGGGAGAGCAACATACTGATGAGAGCCAAATAGTGGTACACTCTGATGTCCAACTGAATTTAGAAGCTCTAACATTAGTTGATGAGTGTGAAGGTGACCTAGAGCATCAACTTTTAGATGAACCCATATTCGGTCAGACTGTAGCAGGGCCACCTAGGGTTGAAGAAGAAGAAACAGATCACTACATGATAGAAGGTGTGGATATTGTTGGAGATGAGCCTGCTGCAGCTAATGAGGAATGGAGATACTTCAAGAAAGGCAAAAAGAAAGATGGTGACAACATGCAAAATGAGGCAGAACAGATGGAATTTGAGCCAACTACACTACCTGAAAATTTTCATGATCATGATCATGATCCTAAGTGTGTACTAGATGATGAAGCTGCTGTTCTAGCATCATCATATGTGCCATTCAGCACTTATGATAGAGATGATCCCAAAATAACAAAGGGGTCCACCTTTGTGGATAAAGCTACATTCATTTTGACTTTCAGGCAGTTCTGCATTAAGAATGAGTTTGAGACAAAACTGAACCATAATGACCCAAATCGATACGGGTCAAATGCAAGTTCTCTGGTTGTAAATGGGCAATTCATGCAAAGAGGTTGCTTGGTTGTGTATAACATGAATTTTATTGCGTAGTCTTTCTTAATATTTCATTGCAGTACTAGAAATGTGACTTTTTTTATCGCGCAAACAAGACTCATTGCGTAGCTGTTTGACTAAATGATGTGCCGATCTTTGTTTCTGTGAACTAGTACTAAAGCAGCCATGTTTGTGTGAACTTGACTGAATTACTAAAGCAGCCATGTTTGTGTGAACTTGACTGAATTGGGCTATCTCCTGTAATGTTTCTGTGAACTTGTAATATGTTTAGTGTGTGTCAACATGACTGATCGGCTTGTCTCTTCTATTATTTGTGTGAACTGGTAATCTGTTCTGTCTGAATTTTATTGAAGTGACCAATGTTTCTGTGACCATCAATTGGAGTCAGCATCTGTTTTGCTGATTTTGTGAACACGTGAGCATCAATTGGAGTCAACATTCATTTCATTATCAGTACACATCCTGAATCATTTTGGTAATAACCCAGATACATTAACATTCATTTCATTGTCACTCAGTACATAGACTCATCTCACTGAAAATATTTGGTCGCCACAAGAACTACCAGCAGAAAAACAAGTACAGTAATTACAAAAGTTAGCCTCTCCACCTCATCGACCTATTTGGTCAGGACAACACAAAGCTTTCAGTTCATTGTTGATATCTTCATTTCGGCTTCTGATTCGAGCTTCCTCCTCCCACATGAAAAATTTGCAACTCCCATGGACCTAAAAAAACAGAAATTCTAATCTGTGCTCAAGAAACAGATCAACGGAAAAAACAACAAAAAACTACAAATAAAGAAAAATCTTACCCCATTGTAGTTTGGGCACATGTAATATGCTTTTTCAGGATTCCTATCATTGTTGCATATGCCTCCAATGAGCTTAATATTGCAGCGCGGGTACTCTCCTAGTGGCAAGAGTGTGCTGGACACCGGAGAAGAAGCCGTCGACCTGCCTGCCATGGGGCCAAAGGGGGGAGGCGATAGGGGGAAAGGGGGAGGCGAGGGGGGAGGCGAGGTGCAGAAAAGGAGGCACCAAGGTGATGCGATGGGAGAGATCTGGATGTGCCTTGAGCTTGAGAGAGAAGAAAATGAGGAGCTCGTGAGGACTTACCAGGTCAGCCCCGTCGATTAGCAGGGGCAGCATGGGCGACTGCCCAGGGCCCCAAAAAACTTGGGGCCTCCAATTCTTAACTAGACTATAATCTTATTACTTGATCGGAGAAAAAAAATTCAGCACACCCTAACATTATTTGTGTTACAGAGAAAGAGATATTAGAAGAATATATTGGTATAAGTTGATAAAATAAGTCGAGGTCTGACATGTCTCTTTTTGATCCAAGTGAATCCAACTTTTTAATTCTAATGAAAGCAAGAGCTCTACGTAGTGGTTTAGCATCTATGGCTCGAGACCTGGTTTGTGCTGTTTTGGTTTATCTCTAATAAACATAGAATCATCTTCAGACCTCAGAGTGCTGAGCTAGCCATCAGAATCATATATAGAGGTTGTCAACATGTTTTCCTCAGTTGGATTGATCTGTGTGCATATATAGCTTTGTTCGCTTTGTCTTTTTGTTGTATGAATTGATATTTGATCTTGTTTGTACAGTTAATTTTTTATTAATATTTTTTATAGCAGAGGCTTCTCTCCTATAATTACATAAAAACTTACTGTATATGCTTTCTTATAATTTTAGGGCCACATTTTTTATTTGGCACCGGGGCCTCAAATTTCTAGAGACGGCCCTGACTAGGTGGGGAAGAAGATAAGAAGCGCGCAGGGGTAAAAATGTCCATACTAACACAGTTACCAGGGTAAAGTGACGGAATGGCAAATTTATAATAAACGTGAACTTTCAGTGTTACATAAAAGTACCGGAGCGGTTGTAATTTTCTAAAGTCGTCGTCTTTCGGTATCGCCAAACCAATTTTCCCTAAAAATAAACTAGTTGTGCTTGAGTTTAGCTTTTTGATCCGTAGGCTAGCACGGCCCTATTATTAGACGTGTCACGCCGGATCACCTAAAAGAAGGCACGAGCTCGTCCGGACACATTGGCCACCAGTAAAAAAATTTTAGGGGGCACGGCNNTGGCCACCTATAGTGCCAATCGAAGGATGTTTCGTTGCCGTGCCGGATGGAGGGAGCGAGTCGTTGGTACCCTGCGCCGAGAGCAGAGAGCGTGCATGGAGTTGAGCTGGAGCCAGCCGCGGGAACTGGTCTCTGATGGGCGTTCGATTGGTCAAATGTCCACGCGGTGGCAATCGTAAACAGGTCCGCAGCTGAGATTGCAACGCCGTTTTGTCCCCATCTCTATTTAACTATGGGATAGATGTTTTTTCTGTAATTTTACTTACAAAGAATTTTACGGGTTTCGAATATTTATTAAAAATATGACTACAATTACAATTAGTTGTTCTATATATACGGTATATATTTACCATAACTGTTCAATTTATTGATACATAGTAAGTTAAACTAATCAAATTTAAATTAAATGTCACATATTAGGTAAAAAGTATAAAAATAATTTATGTGATATAATATTTTATACATTTTTATCGAATAAAAACATAGATTTCTTTTATATATCGAGATGTATAAAATCTCCCCGTACTCATATATGTTATTTTTATGAGTATAAAAACTCTCTTGTATCCGTACTTAATAGAGTAAAAAAACTCGTCGAGTATCGAGTTTCAAGGCCCCGTTGTCATCTTTATCCACAGCCGGTCACGCTGCTGAAAGGCTGCAGCCAATTTTTTTTTTTCCCGGGGGAAAGGCTGGTGGTCTGGTGGCAATTCGACCTATGCGTAGGAATAATCCCGGAGATGCCATTGGCCGTTGGCAAGAAGTAATCCAGATCGAGATAGCCAACGAGATCACTATACCATCCAAACCAGCGGCGACACCGTGGTATTGTCATCTTCTGGGTTGGCAGGTGTGAACTGCCATTTCGAGGACCCTAAGCTCAACAACACGGATTGACTGGACTCGACTTGACGGCTCCAATCCCCTTGTGACCAGTTCACCAGTGCATTTTTGTCCATGTTTCAGGTCAAGCATATATATCTTTACAGAGAAACAAGTTCACCAGTTGTATTTTTGTAGATGCAGCATATATTGCTCATAAAAAATGGGGGATGGTGGCGGTCGTCTACTGGCACTCGCTCAGGACTAAGAGTGTGTTTTATATACATCCAGCTTGCAAATGTGGTAATGCCAACAAAAAAGATTTAAAGCACAGATAAACTAGGCTTGATATCACTTCAATCGTACATAGAACAAATTTCTTTTTAACAGTTAAATTGACAACTATATATACTTGCAGATTTGAACGGGATGATTTTCAGAGAAGAAAAATCTGCAATCGTCATGTAAAGACAGGGAAAGCACACGTATCATCCACAGAAAAGCAGAGCATATGTGACGTAACGATCATTTAAGTTCATACACAAATCCACGCAAGCGGTGTCACTGATATGACCACTTTTGTTTCCTAATTACCTCAGAGATACTGTGCCGTGAGGTCAACTTTAGAGGTCAACTTCAAATGAGGTTAGCAGGCAGAGAGAGAGAGAGAGAGAGAGAGAGAGAGAGACAAATCCACTGTCACGTCATTTCACCTTACAAAAATGAACGTACACAGAATTACAGAGATAGATTAGCATACTGAATTCAACAAGAAAGAACGAAAATTACAGATACGGTTTACTATGGATAATTTCACCAAACTAGCACTTGCGGTACTGATGTCCACCTCAAAAACATAATATGTTACAGAGCACATAAACTTCAGATACAGGTTGAGACTTGCCCTCCAGGTTCAGATTTGTTCACTGAATCTCGAAGGGAACAACGACCAGCAACGGGTTTAGATTTGGAGTTCATCTAGTTTTGAACTTCACTGCCTCCGAAACAGCACGCCCTGTAAAAAGGAAAAAGGATAATGTGTGAATTTGGGGCAAAATAAATAAACTTTTTCTTCTCCGCGAAAGAGGAAACTACCATTTGGGTCCCGAGCTGTTCGCTCTCTTCAGTCCATCACCGGTCGACTGGTTTTGGTTGGGTTGCTGCTGTGACGGCCGAAGGTTCTCCGGGGTGCCCATGAAGTAATCTTATTAATTATTCAGGAAAAGAGAAAACATATGTATCAGTACAATCGAACAGTTTGATATATAATTAACCAAGGTACGTGCTGCAGAAACAGCGGAGTGTACATATGAGACCTACCACCAGGAGTCTGGGTGTTCGCAGGCTTCTGCTCTTGAACGGCAGCTGCTGCTGGTGCTTGCTGCGGACGGCCAACGAAGTATCCTGTGCACAGCAAAATCAGAATAAGAACAGCGGCCAAGATATTGCTCAGCGCATGGATGAGGCAGTAAAATCTAGCAGAGACTGCTAACACGTCCCTCAGGTAAAAAAGATTGGCACGCGTACTAGACAGAAGAACAGAGAGATAGAACCCAGTCAGACGTACCGCCGGGAACGTCGCCCATGGCGGATGGCTGGATCTCCGGCGAGGAAGCAGCCTCCTCTCCGAGCAAGTTGAGCCAAGAGGAGCTCGGAGCGACGACCAAGACTGGGTGGGAGGCAGAAGGCCGTCGAGAGCACGTTTTATTAGCAGCTCAACCAGTAGGATGCACGGAATGCAGGAGACGGTATCTTCCTCCTCTTCCACAGGCTGGCAGCAGTTCACAGCGAGAGATTACATTAGCCAATGACGAGTCGACGACCGAGCCGACCACCGGCTAAGCCAACGGCGAGCGGTTATCTTCCCTGATTGAACATGCAAGTTAGCATCACCGATGTAGGATAACTTGACACAAAACAATGGAGTAATTGGACGTCGCCGTCATGTGGAAGGTGACAGCTCAGCTCCTTCAAATGTAAAATGGCCGTTCACTTTTGCAGTTGGCCAGCATGAGTACTAGAAAAAGAAAACTTTGATTGACTTGACTCCTCGCCCCCTTACAATCTTATGTTTTTAAATTGTTGTCGTTGTTGATTTCTTATATCAAATTTAACTAGCTACTCATCTTATTTTAAAAAGTATGAATATTATATATTTTATTATAATTTGCAAATTAATCAGTATTATTAAACAATTAAACAATTTCAAGTTGCATGCCTGTTAAGTTTTAGGTACTCCTCTTACCCAAAACTCCATTTTACCATTCGCGCTCAAGTAATTACCGTGCATCTCCGACCATGCGAATCTAAATAGAATACATAAAAATGTGGAGTAAATTTTAGAACTTGATGATCTTTGATAAAATTATCACAAAACTATAAATTTAAGGATATGTATCATAAAACTAGAAATTTCATTATCAGAAAGCTACTTATTTATGGTGGTGTAGCATGAAACTAAAGCTTTTGTGAGCAATATTTAGGACATCGTCGTCATGTGAAAGGTAACAGCTCGGCTACTGCAAATGTTAAATGGCTCTGCCAATGGGTATTACTCTTTCCGGTTACTTGTCATTCTAGCTTCTTCTAGTTTTTCTAAATTATGTCTTTCTCACTTTATAAAACATTCTTGATACATATATATGTATCAATCTCTTTCCTCAGTGAAATTAACTTGATTGGCACCAATGGAGACACATCCTCTCTGTCGTGTCACGCTCAAAGACACGTAGCGCAGTAGCTGATCGTTTCATTTTGGCGACGAAGCTGTCTGCAGCTGAATTGTGTACAGATAGTCTGACTGACTCGAGTCGTCGTCAACTATTGTCTCATTTTTCTCCAAAAACCGTATGTCTCTTTTATTTGTACAGAAAGTTTTGTGTACTTTATATGAAGGGGGAAAACCTATTTTTGTTCTTTCTGAATCGTAAATGCTCCAAATAAACAATGCGATTTTGGTCTCCTTTAAAATGGAGGAAAGAGCACAAGGTAAAAAGTTGTGGAGTTTGCAGGTTTAGGCCTTCTTTGGAATGAATGAAAAATTCTGTTTCTTGTTTTTTTGCAGGTTTAGGTCTTCTTTGGGATGCATGAAAAATTCTATTCTTGTATTTTTCCTATAAATTTGAATTGTTTCCTATGAAATTACTATGTGATTCATGTGAAATTTCCTATATACTACCACTCCAAATGCACCTTCTCTTGAAGAAATGGATTGTTCTCACAAATTATATTGTTCCATATTAAAATGTACGGGAGATCGAACATCAAACGAAATTTGAATTTGAAGCACGGTACAACTTATAGATCGAACAGATATACAGATTGACAATGAATTTGGGTGCCAAATAAAACAAAATGCTCTTCTGAAAGAAACAATATTGATCTAAACGCTTCTACTCTGCAACGCTTCTTCCACCGTATGAATCAGCAGAACAGACCACCTGAATCTCAGCCTATCTCGCATTCCCGCGGCCGGAACAGCACAGCAACCTTGACGTGCCGAGCAGAGAAATATCAATGATCCAGTGGTGCATCAAATATAGAATTTGGGCGAACATGTAGCAATTATAGTTGGTATATAAGCTCTATAGTATTTTTTTAATGGAATAATCTCTAAACTGCAGACGTAGCTAATTAGTGTAAATTATTTCCATAAACAACATCAAAGTAAAATTGAATGTATTATGTAGCAATATCGGCATATGGGTCAAAACGAATTGAGGTTATCTTGACAGGAAGTGCTACCATTTGGCCAGGAATCGTGGCTCTCCGTCACGACGAGCATCATCAGCAGAACTATTGTCGTCAGCAGCAGGTTTCCCGTGTCCGACACGGCCAGCGTAGTACCCTGCTCTTGTCAAATTGAAGTAGAAGGTTTAATCAACAGATGATTTAAGCAGAAAGGTCCTGCTAGCAGCAAGCAAGCTTGATGATACGGGAGAACAGATAGGGAACTGGAACAGCAAGAAACACTTGGATCCGTGTTGCACGCACCAGGGACGCACTGAACCGGTGGGTTGACCTTCTCGTCGACGGCCTTCTTCGCTGGCGGTGCCGGCGCTTTTCGCTCGTCGGAGTTGGTCGGACGGCCAAAGTAGTAGCCTGCTCCCACGGAAACAGAACGGCCGGAAATAGGTTAGCATATGAATGATTGGATGATGTTATGAGAGACTGCGCAATTAACGTACCAGCGGGGTTGTCCTCGGCGGCGGCCATGGCGACCCTCCGGCCTCCGAAGCGGACGTTTTCAGTCTCGAGCTACACGACGACCGAGAAGGACCGAGCTGGAGGACGAAAGGGTAGAGGGGCAGACGACCTCCAATGCGGGTCTTCTCCAGTTTGTTGGATTTGAGAAGAACAGTCGCCGAACAATCAAGCCAGCCGTCTGTATCACTGGGTTGTTACCAGACCACTAGCTCGATAATTAATGAAATCAGGAGCTGAGTCCGGTCGATAGCCGAGGTCTCCGAATTGAATTGCCGTGGACGCAGTTTTCTTGTGGGACACGCGTTGAAAAAAAAAATGCTTCAAGGTCTCACATTACAAAACACGAAGAAAAGTAAACACTGTGAAAAGGTTCTACGCATCTAGAAGATTAGAGTAGTTAAAAAACATAAAAATGGTTTACAATGAAAAGTATCTTTTGCAATAGCAGAGGTCTTAGTGACTTGGCTAAATATAGATTTCTTTTAGACACTTGTAAAGAAAGGAAGCTAGACTTCATTGCTCTACTTGAGACCAGTAAAAAAGACTTCACACAAAATACCTTGAATAATTTTTTTAATGGCCAAGACTTACTTTGGCACTGGACTGAACCTATTGGTAGGTCGGGTGGCATCCTTCTAGGAATAAATTTGGATGTCTTTGACATTGGTAGTATTGCCGAGGGTGATTACTTTGTCAAGTTTCACCTCCGAAATAAGACAGATGGTTTCCGTTGGGATCTAAGTAGCGGTCTATGGGGCTGCCCAAAAAGAATTCAAGGAAGCTTTCCTCACCGAGCTAGTGCAAACATGTGCCAAAGAGGATTTACCTCTTCTTATTGGGGGTGATTTTAATATCATTAGAAACCCACAGGAAAAGAACAATGACAATTACAATGATAGATGGCCATTCCTTTTCAATGCTGTCATAGATAGTTTGGATTAAGAGAATTAGAGTTATCTAATCGTAAATTCACTTGGCAAATTCTAGGGATACACCAACTTATGAAACTCTGGACCGAATTTTAGTGAGTACCGAGTGAGAATCTAAATTTCCCCTTTCAAATGTTATAAGCATTGAATAGGAATATCTCGGATCGTACCCCTTTACTCTTGGATACCGGGAATGGTACCCATTCTAATAAGCATCCCTTGTTCAAATTTGAAGTCGGGTGCCTACTTCGGGATAGTTTCTTGGAGTTGGTAGCAGATGTGTGGAACAAAGAAAACCGGGGTGGCATGTCACTACAAAGATGGCAATTTAAAATTCAAAGACTTTGGCAATTTCTTAGGGGCTGGGCAAAAAATATAAGTGGAACCTATAAGAAGGAAAATGCTGAAATAATTAGGAGGGCGGATGAATTAGACAAAAAAGCCGAGATGCAAATATTAAGTGCTTCCGAGCTTGACCTTAAGCAATGTCTAAAACAACACCTAGCCTATTTGCTACGTGAGGAGGAAATAAAATGGTATCAAAGAATCAAGACAACTAAGTTGTTATTTGGTGACTGTAATACCAAATATTTTCATCTAGTGGCAAATGGCAAACATCGAAAAACAAGAATTTTCCAGCTCGATCAAGAGGAGGGGCTCATAGAAGGTGATGAGAACTTAGAGCGTTACATCACTAACTATTATAAAGGCCTTTTTGGTGCCCCAGAAAAGAATAATTTCATTATGATAGAATCAATTAGAGAGGACATTCCGCAAGTCACAAAGGAGGAGAATGGTATTCTCACTTCTTGATTCACTGAAGAGGAGGTTAAGAAGGCTATTTTCCAAATGGAAAATAACAAAGCGCCGGGACCGGATGGTTATCACGCAAAGTTTTATCAAACCTTTTGGGAAGTCATCAAAGGAGACCTTATGTATCTCTTCGAGGACTTTCATAAGGGTAACCTACCTCTCTTTCGTTTGAATTTTGGTATTATCACTCTACTACCAAAACAAAAGGAGGCTAAGCAAATCCAACAATTTTGACCTATTTGCTTGCTAAATGTAAGCTTCAAGATTTTTACCAAGGTCATGACAAACAGGGCGGCTACAGTAGCCCAAAAGGTTATAGAACCTTCCCAAACAGCTTTCATGTCTGGTAGGAACATAATGGAAGGAGTTGTGATTTTGCATGAAACAATCCATGAGATGCATAAGAAAAAACTCGATGGAGTGATTTTGAAACTAGATTTTGAGAAGGCATACGATAAGGTCAATTGGTCTTTTCTCCAACAAACGTTGCGAATGAAAGGATTTGCACCACTATGGTGCGAATGGATTGACCAAATCGTTAAAGTTGGAAGTGTTGGGATCAAAGTAAATGATGATATTGGCCACTATTTCCAGACTAAGAAAGGACTGAGGCAAGGAGATCCCTTGTCTCCTTTCCTTTTCAACTTAGTAGCCGATATGTTGGCAAGTCTTATCGAAAGGGCCAAGGTAAATGGAGATTTCGAGGGGGTCATACCTCATTTAGTAGATGATGGTCTCTCCATCCTTCAATATGTGGATGACACAAATTTATTTTTGGAACATGATCTAGACCACGCCAAAAATCTTAAACTAGTGCTAAGCACTTTTGAGAAATTATCAGGTCTGAAAATCAACTTCCATAAAAATGAACTTTATTGCTATGGTAAAGCCAAAGAATATGACACCAGCTCCGGCATTAGCACAGCACAAACACTTGTATTTTCTCTTTTCTTGACTCTTAAACACGTTGATTACACAGGGCTTAAATAGACACAGTGCCTTGGCCGGCACTCACACACGCACTGCACCACGTCTAGCCGCACTACCCGGCCATTAGCTCCACTAATCGCTCTTCCTTAGCATGCAAGCCACTCACTCGCCTGCACGTACACGCTCTGCATGTGTAAGAACTGGTCCTCCGAGCTGACCATGCAGACATGCAGCACGCCGCAACGGCCACCGGTCCAGGCTCCACTAAACTCGACACGCCGGCCACCACTAACCACTGGCCACCACTAATCTGCATCACCGCATGCAGCTCACTCATCTGCCGCACTTAGACAGAAAACTCTCCAACCACAACTAAACAACTCACGCAGCGATACGACTAAATACTCACAAACAACAAGATTAAATCTAACAATCACCCTCTAATCTTGTTGGCTTTATTCCGTGCTTCCAGTCTTGCTTCAAAGTAATGCCGACTCATAATCGACTTCTGCGACACCAAGTTGCGCCACTCCTTTCACTGTTTTCTTCACTTCATCACACTCATCGGCGAAATGACTGAACTCACCACACTTACGGCAGTCGATCTTTGACTTGTCGAACTTGCCATGGTATTTCTTCTTCTCGCCATTGCTGCCGGAGCCCTCTCCGCCCCTCCTCTCTTTTGCAACTATGGCTTCCCACTCGGAACGTGTGAGTCGCGGTTCACCTTCCGCGATCAACAGCTCCTGCTCCCCTTCATTGTCACGACGCCGCCCCTTTGAAGACTCTTCAAACGCCCTCAAGCGTCCGATAGTCTCGGCCACCGACATTTTTGTTACATCTCCCCATTGCTCGATGGTGCTCACAAGGGGTTGAAACTTGTCGGAGACAGAATGCAGCAACTTCTCCACTACGGTCACCTCCTCCACTTTTGTATCGAGAGCGCGTATCTCGTTCACAATAGTGGTAACCTTCAAAGCAAACTCATTAATTTTTTCAGATTCACCCATGTACATACCATCAAGCCTTCTCTTGAGAGTTTGTACTCGGGCCTTTTTGACACGCTCTTCACCGACTCGCATCCCCTGGAGAGCGTTCCACGCCTCCTTCGCTGTCTCTTTCTCGGATATGGCCATCACCATAGCCTTTGGCACAGCTTGAACAATGGCAGCGAGGGCCATTTGGTCCAACTTCTCATCGACGGCTTCTTTGCTCTCCACGGCCGCCCACACACCTTGGGCGCGCATGAAGATCTTCATCTTCATCGCCCACACACCGTAGTTGTCCTCCGACAACATGGGGTAACGGAGAGTCACCCCCGCCTCCTTCACTTGTTGCTTGGTGACCTCGTCATCGACGACACCCTTGCCGCTGCCGCTAGCGTCGCGGCGACTTGGCGGCTTGTACACTCTCGAATTATCTCCGGACATAGCTATAAGCACTCAACCTAAAGCTCTGAATACCAATTGTTGGCCCTGCTCACTCACTCTCTTGATTTTTCTTTGGAACACTCGCACAAAGAAAGGAGACTGACACAAGTAGCACACGGAAGGAAATTCTCAGCACTGCACACCAGTGCACAACTCAACGCTTCACAGGACTATTGCTTCT
>BCLG01000024.1:281750-321524 GCA_001602295.1 Zoysia matrella | reverse complement strand
AAAAACTAGTCGCTTTTCCAGACTCTATTCAACTTAATATAAAGAGTAACGAACTCACCTACAAGACCGCCGAGCCGATCATGGCGTGGCCATCTCTCACACCTACGAACTCGCGGTCTTCCTAATTACGCGGCATGCAGCCTCTGAACGATGTGCCATCCCACGTCAAGCAACCACGCCGCGCACTCCCTAAAGACTCGCTCCGCATGAACATGGCATGCGTCAAGCTTCCTACAGACGTGCTCAGCCAACACTCGGCGAGCTTATCGAAACTAAACATAGAAATAAACAGATGTGCTCAGCCAACACTCGGCGAGCTTATCGAAACTAAACATAGAAATAAACAGCAGACGAAGGATTACATGCAACATTTCTCCTCCTAATCCTGCTGCTGGAGATCAAGTTTTGACAACCCCAATCTTGTCACGCTGCTCCTGAAACAGAACACGCCCAAGTGGTTTTGTCAAAGTGTCTGCCAACTGATCCTTGGTTGAGATCTGCTTCACCACAATTTTACCTTTCTCAACACAATCTCTGATGTAGTGATACTTGGTCTCTATATGTTTACTTCTGTCATGGTGAACCGGATTCCTACAGAGATCAATTGCAGATTTGTTGTCTATCTTCAGAACCGGCGCTCCAACCTCTGACCCTGCAATATCCTTCAGTAGGCGAGCGAGCCACACCCCTTGACAGGCTCCATTTGAGGCTGCTATATACTCAGCCTCACATGACCAGAGAGCTACCACCTTCTGCTTGTTTGACTGCCAGGTGATGGGACTCTGTCCCAAACAATACAACACTCCAGTTGTGCTTTTTCTATCATCAATGTCACCTGCATAATCACTGTCACTGTAGCCTATCAATCGACTTCCTTCTTCTCCAAACTGTGCTCTACCATAGCACAACCCATAGTCCAGTGTCCCTGCAATATACCTCATAATTTGCTTCACTACACAGCGATGTTCCTCGTGAGGTTGCTCCAGAAACCGACCCACAAAACCTACTGCAAAAGCAATATCTGGTCGAGTGTTTACCAGATACCGAAGTCCACCAACTAGACTTCTAAATTCAGTAGCATCAACCAAAGGAGTCTCACTCTTCTTGCTCAGCTTGATCCTTGCTTCCAGAGGAGATGCACATGGATTGCACCCAGTCATTCCACTCCTCTCAACCAGCTTAGCTGCATAGGCTGCCTGTCCAAGATGAATACCATCTGCTGTCTGTCTCACCTCCAAGCCCAAATAATAAGACAGTAGGCCCAGATCACTCATCTTGAATAATTTCTTCATCTCTTGCTTGAACCTGTTGATGCCATTACCTCCTGTAATTATCAAATCATCAACATATACACCAACAACCAACCTTGCTGCACCTACTCCTCGAGTGTACACTCCATGCTCTGCACTGCTTTTGCTGAACCCAAGTGACAAGAGGCTGTTGTCAAGCTTTGAATTCCAGGCCCTAGGTGCCTGTTTCAACCCATACAATGCTTTCTTCAGCTTATACACCTTGTGCTCTGCACCTACACTCACAAATCCCTGTGGTTGTGTAACATAAACCTCCTCACTCAGATCACCATTCAAGAAGGCGCTCTTCACATCCATGTGATGCACCTCCCAATTCTCTTGTGCAGCATAGGCCAACAGCAATCTAACAGATTCTAGCCTAGCAACTGGAGCAAATACTTCAGAAAAATCAATTCCAGGTCGTTGAACATACCCTTTTGCTACTAGACGTGCCTTGTGCCTCACAATGACTCCATGTTCATCCCGTTTGACCTTGAACACCCATTTCAGTCCAATAGCCTTGTGACCAGCAGGTAGATCGACGAGGCTCCATGTATTGTTCTCTTCAATAGACTGCATCTCCTCCTTCATGGCCTTCTTCCAGCTTGGATCATGTTCAGCTTCCTTAAATGTGGCAGGTTCCTCCGCACTTGCAAACATTAGCTCTGCCTCCTCCAAGTCCCTCTCGGCCAGCCCCGGTGGTGAGCATGAACCCAGCACGTTTTCAATCCGCCGGAAACGTGCCGGTGCCTCCTCGTCGTGATCCGCATCCACGTACTCCTGCAAGTCACTTGGTGGAGTGGCAAACTCCACCTGCTCGGACGATTCCATTGTCGCGGCTGCAGGTGGCGCCGTGGGCGTGAATGTCACGCCCGGCGTCGCGGCCTGCGCCGTGGGTGTCGTGCTCGGTGTCGTCGTAGGCGGCGAGCTCGGTGGCGTGGATGCAGGACTCCCCTCCGCTGGTTCCGCACCATCGATCATGTATTCCCCCGCCACAGTGAACATGTCCGGGCCGATGTCGTGGTACCCGTCGCCGTCCTCCTCCTGACGCCACGAGCTCCAGTCGCACTGTCTCCCTCGTCGAAGACGACATCGCGCGACACGTGCACGCGTCGCGCCACTGGATCGAACACCCTGTACGCCTTGGCGCCCGGCTCGTATCCGAGCAGTACCATCTTCATGCTTCGATCCTCCAGTTTCTTCAAGTGTGGCTTCACCGTCTTGACGTGCACGACGCAGCCAAAAATGCGCAAGTGCTCCACCGACGGCTTCTTCCCTCGCCACGCCTCATACGGAGTGCGCCCGGCCAAGCTCTTCGTCGGTGCTCTGTTCGGGAGGTAAACCGCCGTCACGACGGCTTCACCCCAGAACTCAGCCGGCACCGACCTTGCCTTCAGCAAACTTCTCGCCATCGCCACCACAGTTTGATTCCGACGTTCCACCACGCCATTTTGCTGTGGCGAGTACGGCGCCGCCAAATGCCGCCGCACGCCACGATCTGCACACCACTCGCCAAATTCAACAGAGGTGAACTCACCTCCATTGTCAGTGCGCAATACCTTGAGCACCTTGCCCGACTCCGTCTCCACCATGGCCTGCCAGCGCCTGATTGCCGCCGGCGTCTCGTCCTTGCTGCTGAGGAGGGTCACCCACATATATCTCGACGCGTCGTCGACAAGCAGCAAGAAATGACGGCGCCCTCCTGGCGTCGCCGGCGTAATTGGTCCACACAGATCCCCGTGGACCAGATCCAGTTGATCCGTCGCCCAGTACTTCGCCGCCGCCGGGAACGGGGTGCGCCTCTGCTTCGTTGCCACGCAGCAGTCGCACAGCTGCTCAACGTGCTCGACGGTGGGCAGCCCATGCACCATTTCCTTGCGCGCCAGCAACCGCAGCGCGTCGAAATGCAGATGCCCGTACCTCTCGTGCCAGCGCCACGCCTCCTCGCCGCGCCGCGCCACGAGGCACACAGGCTTCACCGCCGACGGCCGCGACAGGTACAGCCTCGCCGCAGAGCGCCGCACCTTCGCCACCAGTCGCCGCTGCTGGTCCCAAATCCTGAGCACCCCATCGTCGATGTGGACGGGACACCCTCCCTCGTCTAACTGCCCGAGACTCACAATGTTCGCCATGAGTCGCGGGATGTAGTAGACGTCCCTTAGCTGCTGGTGTTCTCCAGTCTTCGTCTCAAAGAGAATGGTCCCGCGGCCAGCAATGGCGACCACGGATCCATCCCCGAAGCGCACCGTCCCCTGGATCCCGGTGTTGAGCTCGGAGAAGACTTCGCGTGCGCCTGTCATGTGATTTGTGGCCCCGGTATCCAAATACCAGAGCCCGGCATCGCGAACTCCCTTGCCGTCGAGATGCGCCATCACCTTCTCCTCCACCAGATGCACCACGGCCGGCAGCACATCTGGGGCGGCGTTGACCGACGCCGCGGCGAAGAAGAGAGCAGGGCCCTCCTCCTCCTCCGTCTCCGCAACGTGGGCCGCTTGATTCTTGGGCTTAGTTGGGCACTCTCGAGCCCAGTGCCCTGTCTTCTTACACCGGCGACATTGGTCCGGCCCAACATCGCCGGAGGTGGACGAAGCCTTCGATCCACCGTCCCACGGCGGCCTAGGCCCAGGCTCCTTTCTCCCAGAGCTCGAGCCGCGCCTGCCGCGTCCACGCCCGCGTCTCCCTTGGCCGCGCCTGCCGCCGCTGCTGGAGCCGTCTCCATGCTCTGACTTCCGCATCCGCGCCATCCACTGCTCCTGCGTCAGGAGCAGTTTGCCGTCAGCACCCGTCGTCGCCGGCGCGTCGTCCTCGGCCTCGCGATCCTCCGCCGCGCGCAGCCTGCCGCACGCGCCCTCCAGCAACAATTCGCTGAGGTCCGTGGTGATCTCAATTGCCACCGCGGTCTGCCTCAACTCCTTGGGCACGACGCGCAGCAATTTCTCGACCAGCCTCCTCGTCGGGACCTCCTCGCCGACGGTCTCCAGCGCCGCCACCAGGTTCTGCATGCGCTCGACGAAGTCATCCACGCTCTCTCTCGGCTTGAACGCGATTGTCTCCAGCTCCCGCCGAAGACGCTGTGCCTTCACCAGCTGCACAGCATCGCTCCCAACTCGGCGCTCCTTGATGGCCTTCCACGCCTCCAGCGCAGTTCCCTTGGCCACCAGCGACGGCACCATCTCCGGTGGCACGCCGCTTGTGATCGCGTGGAGCGCCGCACGGTCATCATGGAATTCGACCCCACCCGGGTCGATTGCATCCCACAACCCGCGCGCCTACATCTTCAGCTTCATCAACGCCGACCAAGTCGTGTAGTTCGACTTGGTGAGCATGGGCCAGTTCGCTGGACCGGCGTACTCCCGCACCACACGCACCTTCTCCTCCTTCCCGCTGCCTCCCGCAGCAGAGCCCTTTCCGAGGGCATCCTTCTGAGGAGTGGTCTGCGGTGTCTTGTCGTCGCCGATCTTCGTCATCCCACGGAACCAACGCTCTAGTACCAAATGTTGGCAGCTCCGGTGATCACCGTCTGCCGAGAGCCACACACACACGCGAACTGGAACACAAAGCACACGGGAAAGTTTGGTGCGACGAAAAAAAACTAGTCGCTTTTCCAGACTCTATTCAACTTAATATAAAGAGTAACGAACTCACCTACAAGACCGCCGAGCCGATCATGGCGTGGCCATCTCTCACACCTACGAACTCGCGGTCTTCCTAATTACGCGGCATGCAGCCTCTGAACGATGTGCCATCCCACGTCAAGCAACCACGCCGCGCACTCCCTAAAGACTCACTCCGCATGAACATGGCATGCGTCAAGCTTCCTACAGACGTGCTCAGCCAACACTCGGCGAGCTTATCGAAACTAAACATAGAAATAAACAGCAGACGAAGGATTACATGCAACATTTTGGTATCAAAGCTTTAGGTTGAGTGCTTATAGCTATGTCCGGAGATAATTCGGGAGTGTACACGCCGCCAAGTCGCCGCGACGCTAGCGGCAGCGGCAAGGGTGTCGTCGATGACGAGGTCACCAAGCAACAAGTGAAGGAGGCGGGGGTGACTCTCCGTTACCCCATGTTGTCGGAGGACAACTACGGTGTGTGGGCGATGAAGATGAAGATCTTCATGCGCGCCCAAGGTGTGTGGGCGACCGTGGAGAGCAAAGAAGCCGTCGATGAGAAGTTGGACCAAATGGCCCTCGCTGCCATTGTTCAAGCTGTGCCAGAGGCTATGGTGATGGCCATATCCGAGAAAGAGACAGCGAAGGAGGCGTGGAACGCTCTCCAGGGGATGCGAGTCGGTGAAGAGCGTGTCAAGAAGGCCCGAGTACAAACTCTCAAGAGAAGGCTTGATGGTATGTACATGGGTGAATCTGAAAAAATTAATGAGTTTGCTTTGAAGGTTACCACTATTGTGAACGAGATACGCGCTCTCGATACAAAAGTGGAGGAGGTGACCGTAGTGGAGAAGTTGCTGCATTCTGTCTCCGACAAGTTTCAACCCCTTGTGAGCACCATCGAGCAATGGGGAGATGTAACGAAAATGTCGGTGGCCGAGACTATCGGACGCTTGAGGGCGTTTGAAGAGTCTTCAAAGGGGCGGCGTCGTGACAATGAAGGGGAGCAGCAGCTGTTGATCGCGGAAGGTGAACCGCGACTCACACGTGCCGAGTGGGAAGCCATAGTTGCAAAAGAGAGGAGGGGCGGAGAGGGCTCCGGCAGCAATGGCGAGAAGAAGAAATACCGTGGCAAGTTCGACAAGTCAAAGATCGACTGCCGTAAGTGTGGTGAGTTCGGTCATTTCGCCGATGAGTGTGATGAAGTGAAGAAAACAGTGAAAGGAGTGGCGCAACTTGGTGTCGCAGAAGTCGATTATGAGTCGGCATTACTTTGAAGCAAGACTGGAAGCACGGAATAAAGCCAACAAGATTAGAGGGTGATTGTTAGATTTAATCTTGTTGTTTGTGAGTATTTAGTCGTATCGCTGCGTGAGTTGTTTAGTTGTGGTTGGAGAGTTTTCTGTCTAAGTGCGGCAGATGAGTGAGCTGCATGCGGTGATGCAGATTAGTGGTGGCCAGTGGTTAGTGGTGGCCGGCGTGTCGAGTTTAGTGGAGCCTGGACCGGTGGCCGTTGCGGCGTGCTGCATGTCTGCATGGTCAGCTCGGAGGACCAGTTCTTACACATGCAGAGCGTGTACGTGCAGGCGAGTGAGTGGCTTGCATGCTAAGGAAGAGCGATTAGTGGAGCTAATGGGTAGTGCGGCTAGACGTGGTGCAGTGCGTGTGTGAGTGCCGGCCAAGGCACTGTGTCTATTTAAGCCCTGTGTAATCAACGTGTTTAAGAGTCAAGTGAAGAGAAAATACAAGTGTTTGTGCTGTGCTAATGCCGGAGCTGGTGTGCAGCTCTATAAATTCTTACATCCCTGTGTCTTGTGCCATCTTGTGTGTGCACGTGTGTTCCGAAGAGAGGAAGTGAGTGAGGAGCTGGGCCAACAGTTGAGTATGCTCAACTCTTTGGATGTAGCACAAGGTTAGGAAGTTATCGAATAGTGATTGGATCATAATTGAAGAAAAATTCCAGAAAAAACTTGCAAGTTGTAAAGGAAAACTTCTCTCAGTAGGGGGCAGACTAGGTTTGGTCAACTCCGTCTTGACTAACCTAGCGATGTACATGTTATCATTTTTTGAGGTTCCTAAGGGAGTGCTTAAAAAATAGATTATTATAGCTCGAGATTGTTTTGGCAATGTGATGAACACAAGAAAAAATATAGACTCGCTAAGTGGAGTATATTGTGTAGACCCAAGGATATCGGAGGGTTAGGAATCCAAAACCTTGATATTCAGAACAAGTGTCTATTAAGTAAATGGTTGTTTAAATTGATTAATGAGGATGGCATTTGGCAAAACCTTCTAAGAAGGAAATACTTGTCAAATAAGACCTTGACATTAAGTCAATAAACAACTAGGGGATTCCCATTTTTGGTCGGGACTTATGAAGGTTAAAGAACAATTTTTAGGTTGTGGTTATTTCCGAATATATAGCGGCACTGAAACTAGATTTTGGGAGGATATTTGGATTGGAGATAAACCGTTAGGCATGACTAATCCTAACCTTTACCACATTGTAAGGAGGAAAGAGGCAACGGTGGCTCATGTCTTGAGCACCATTCCATTGAATGTTTCTTTCTAAAGGGCGTTGGTTGGAGAAAATTTAAATTCTTGGTATGATCTTGTGTCAAAAGTAGTAAGTATCAATCTTACTAATGACAAGGATATTTTTATTTGAGACTTGTATTATAGTGGTATTTTTTTGGTTAGGTCCATTTATAAGTCTATGCTACAATGTGGAGTTGTTCCTTACAAATGCCCAATTTGTAATATCAATGTACCACTGAAAATTAAGATTTTGCTTTGGTACCTTGAAAAGGGGGTCACTCTCACGAAAGATAATCTTGCAAAAAGGAATTGGCATGGTAGTCTCAAATGTTGTTGTTGTAGTTCCGTAGAAACCATCCAACATTTATTTTTTGATTGCCATTTTGCCCGTTTCATTTGGAATACTATTCATATCACATTTGGAATTCAACCTCTATCTAGCATCTCAAATATGTTTGATTCTTGGCCTAATGGCATTCAGCCTAAGCTTAGAGATCAATTGTTTGTAGGTGCGGCGGCCATTTGTTGGGCAATTTGGTTGAACAGAAATGATATGGTATTCAATGGCGCTAAGTCTAACACTTTGTTGCAGGTAATTTTCAAGGCAACATATTGGATTCGCATTGGTCGTTGTTGCATAAAGAAGAGGAGGCGAGAACAAATTTTAAAGAGGACCGTAGGTTTTTGGAGACCATCATGATGGAGGTCTTTGCCAAGTTTGGATGGAAGTTCACGAATAGAATCGAAGCTTAGTCTTGTTTCATTCGTTGTTTTCTATCTTGTTATGTGATGACTTTGTTGTTATGTTGTGAGGCTAAGCCCTCTTTATTGTACCGGACGCTATGTACATCTCCAAGCTTCTTGAAGATGTAGAGGCGGGAATCTTTTATTCCATTATCTAAAAAAAATCTAGAAGAATCTCGTTCACCACGTGAAAAGTCTACATGTCGAAACTGCAGAAGCACCCGCATGATACTCCCTCAGTTCAAAAATATAAGTATTTTTAAGTTTAGTCAAAGTCAATTTTTTATCATTTTGACCATTAATAATGTATTATTATATAAAAATTATATTTTTTGAATTCATTATAAAATAACTTTCATAAAAATTATATTTTTATATTAAAAATTATGTAATTTTTTAGATATTATTAGTAAAAATTAAAATAGTTTGACCTTATCCAAACATAAAAATAATTATATTTTGGAACGTAGGTAGTACTACAATACCGAATGGAGGAACATCAATGGACGGGAACAAGACAGCGGCTAGCAGATCATTGGTGGAAGAAACATCGCGATCACTTAGAGCATCCTCAAAAGATATTTTAAAATAATTTCATGCTTTAAAATGTAGGAATATAAAGCACCGTATTGCTTCAGTAGATCCTTTATAACGGGGTGGTGCTTTAAATTTTTTTAGAGTTCCTATAAATTTCTCCTTTAATGCTTTATATTTAGAGCACTAAATTTGATGCTTTAATTATCCCATACTTTATCCAATTTAATTATAGTGTGAAACCATTTTTCCCCCTCCCAACACTATGCCACTCCTATCAATCGCTCAGTCGGCCCCATCCGCACCTTTGCCCAGCTCGACGCACCTCCTCCTCCTCTGCTGCCGGCCGCCTAGTCCATCGATGACCGTGCCCTCCCCTCTTTAGAACGCCGGTAATGAACCCGCTATTATGTAAGACCATTGCATATGTGGGAATGCTGCCATCACTGGAGGTCGCCGACGACACATTCATGCTCTTTGAGCATCTCCAACCTCAATCTAACAACCCCTCTATGCGCCGTTCTCCTACACCCGTTATGGGCACCACCGGTATGCCATCCCACCTGGTGCCGCAGTTTGCCGGCACCGTCCCCTATGGCTGGCCGGTGCTCCTTGCCTTAATACCAGTGGCAATTCAGTCAGGATGGAATATCTCAAGACGTTCAATGAAATGACTAAGGAGAGAATGAGTGGGAAAGTAAATATGCAACATCAGTTTACAGCATTTGCTATAACATATGATTAATAGTTTTTACAGGATCTTTCAAATCTAATATATAGCACATGTTTTGCAGCGTCTGCTGGAGATGCTTTTATATCTCATTTGGAACACAGTAATTTCACAGAAAAAAAAGTAGCAAAAGGAAATCTCCCTCCGTTCCAAACGGAGCCTTAAGATCTGAGTTTGTAGGAGTAAACATTGTTGATTACTGATGATGTCGCAGCGGCCACTAATTAAGGACAGCTCTAATGCCATTAATGACACTGGAGCTGTTAAGAAAACGAACATATATATGGTACTCTAATTGGAGCATGGGTTTTATACTGTTAGAGTATAAGTGAATTATCCATCTTTCCCTACCAGCTTAAGCTTTTGGGGTCAACTGGTTGGTACATACAACTCAATATGGTATCAGAGCCAGAGGTCTCGAATTCGAATCCTGTCGGGCACAATTTATTAAAATAAATTGGAGCCTACTCCTATTCTACATTTGCGCTTACGAGAGCTACACGTGAGGGAGAGTGTTAGAGTATAAGTGAATTGACCACCTTTCCCTATCAGCTTAAGCTTTTGGGGTCAACTGGTTGGTGCATGCAACTCAATATATACTAGTACCAGGAGTGGGTGGCTATTCTTTCACCGATGCCAAGAAATCCACTTGAAGGACTGATAGTTACAGTGATTTCTGCCGATGCTTGAAAGAAATATTCTTCCTCTACGGGCCTCGGAAACCAAGCGTCGGAAACCAAGCAGAACGAGAGGAGGAAGAAGGATAGAGGCCAGGGTAGGTGGGAGCCACGAGAGCAGCGTACTCTCGGATCAGGACTAACTTGTGCTCCAAGATGATCATACAAGTAGTTAGACACCAGCTTATATAGCCACTGGGCCGCACACAGCACTCATGCACGCAAACGACTTGTGTTCGGATATGCTAGCTACAGTGCATCCAGAAACGACTCCCCTGTTTACGCCAGCGCGCCATTTGCATCTTCGTTCCCGTCATTGCTTCACTTCCTCAGAGTCGCCTAATCGGACATCGTAACATTCCCCTCCGGTTCAAGACCGGCTTGCCCCCAAGCCGACGAAGTAGGAAACTTGGACGACAGCAGTTTCTTGTCTTCCCAGGTGGCCAAATTCAGAAGTAGATTGCGCCATTTGACCAGAATTTTGGTGATGACAACTTTCCCTTTCTTCACGAGCTTCCAGTCAAGAAAATGTTCTGGCTCCTTGGCAGTTTGTAAGATGGTTGGGGAAGGAGGAAGAGCAGTATTGACGAGAACATTCGGTCCCACGGCCTTCTTTAGTCGAGAGACATGAACAACTGGATGGATCAGATTGTTCTGCGGTAGCTTCAGTTTGTAGGCCACCTGTCCCACACGAGCCAAAACTTCATAAGGCCCGTAAAAGTTGAATGCTAGCTTTTGGTACGGTCTGGTGGCGACGGATGTCTGAATGTGTGGTTGCGGCTTTAAATAAACCATGTCACCCACTGCAAATACACACTGTGATCGGTGCTTGTCAGCTCGATGCTTCATATGAGATTGCACTCTGTTAAGCAGCAACAGATCTTTCATGATTTCCCTCTCTTGCAGCCAAGAGACCAGGTCTGGGACAGAAGCTTCAGAAAGTTTTTAGACTCCAAAGTCACGAGGTTGGCGCCCATACAGAACTTCAAATGGAGACATGCCTAGAGCAGAATGAAAAGAAGTATTGTACCAATATTCGGCAAGTAAGAGCCAGTGTGACCAATTCTTGGGACAAGAGGGCACTGCACAGCTCAAGTAAGCCTCCAGACATTGGTTGACATGTTCTGTTTGACCATCGGACTGTGGGTGGTAGGAAGAGCTCATTCGAAGCTCAGTCTGGGACAGTTTGAACAGCTCTTGCCAAAGATTACTGGTAAAGATTCGGTCCCTGTCTGAGATGATTGCTTGAGGAAGACCGTGCAGCTTGAAGATGTGGTTCATAAACAGCTTAGCCACTTGTAAAGCAGTGAAAGGATGAGCAAGAGTCAAGAAGTGAGCATATCGAGTTAGTTTGTCAACTACCACGAGAATAGTGTCATACTGAGATTTGGGCAGACCTTCAATGAAATCCAATGAGATGACTGCCCAGGTTTGATCTGGTATAGGAGGTGGTTGTAGGAGACCTGGTATAGCGACATGTTCAGATTTTGCTTGCTAACAAGTAGAACATTGCTGCACAAAAACTTTTATCTGCTGCTTCATGTGAGGCCAGGCAAACAGACGCTTGACTCGGTGATATGTAGCATGAAAGCCTGAATGACCTCCCAAGGCACTGCTGTGAAGTGAAATAATGATCTGGTTATGAAGTTCGGCATCGTCAGGTACCCAGATGCGGCCTTTGAATCTAATAATGCCATTGTCCACACTGTAATCAGATGGAGTAGTACTTGATGCAGAGAACTGTTCCAATAACTGTTTACAGAAAGTGTCAGTGAAATAGGACTGGACAATGGTCTCTAACCAAGCAGGTCTGCCAACTGAAATGGCAGAAAGTTCAGCTGTGGTAGTTGCTGGGTATCGAGAGAGAGCATCGGCTACCCGATTATATTGGCCTTGTTTGTACTGAATAGCATAAGTCAGCCCCATAAGCTTTGTCAGTGCTCTTTGTTGAATAGGTGTATGCACACGCTGTTCAGTGAGATGTATGAGACTCTTATGATCTGTCCAAATAAGAAATTCAGAGTGAGCGAGATATGCTCTCCAATGATCAACTGCTAGAATAATGGTGAGACATTCTTTTTCATAGGCCGCTAAACCCTGATTTATAGAGCACAGTGCTTTACTGAGAAACGCAATTGGGTGTTGAGCTTGCATCAACACGGTCCCAATCCCTTTGTCCGATGCATCCGTTTCAATGACAAACTGCTGCGAGAAATCTGAAAGAGCGAGCATAGGAGCATTGATCAATTTCAGTTTCAGAGTCTGAAAAGCTGTTTCAGCTAATGGTGTCTAGAGAAACACTGCATTCTTCTTCAACAAGTCCGTGAGAGGTTTGCTTATTGCACCATAATCACGAACAAACTTACGGTAATAGCCAGCTAGTCCGAGAAAACTGCGCAATTCTTTAACCGAAGTAGGCTGTAGCCAATTTTGAACTGATGAGATTTTATCTCCTGGACTAACCCCCGCGGCAGATATCACATGGCCCAAATATGAGATCTGCTGAGTTGCAAAGATGCACTTAGGCTGTTTGATTTTGAGGTCATGAGTTTTCAACAGTTCCAATACCGTGCGCACATGTTTCAAGTGATCTTCAAATGTGCCACTGTAGATCAAGATATCATCGATAAAAACCAGAACGAACTGACAGAGAAGTGGAGCTAAAATCTCATTCATTGCGCTTTGAAATGTAGCCAGAGCGTTGCACAACCCGAAAGGCATCACCCTAAACTCGTAATGACCTTGATGCGTTTGGAACGTTGTTTTGTGTTCATCCTCTTCAGTGAGCCGGAATTGATGATAACCAGCACGGAGATCAAGTTTAGTAAACCATGCAGCACCGTGCGACTCGTCCAGCAATTCATTGATAACCAGCAGCGGGTGCTTGTTCTTCATAGTCAGAGTGTTCAAGTGGCAATAATCGATGCAAAACCGCCAAGTTCCATCCTTCTTCTTGACCAAGAGAACAGGAAAGGAAAATGGGCTGCTACTGTGCTTGATTAACCCAGCTTCCAACATTTCCTTAACCTGTCTTTCGATCTCTGATTTTTGTTCAGGTGAATAGCGGTAAGGGCGAATGGTCACTGGCTTCATGCATGGAATAAGAGGTATGCTGTGATCCCATGGTCTATGTGGAGGCAGACAGTGAGGTTCTTCGAACAGCACAACAAACTGCTCAAGAAGATGCCGAGCTGGTTCTGGAGGTGGTGCTGGATCGTCCTCAGACAAAGGACAGAGAAAGATCACGTGTTCAACTGCATTCTTGTCCGTAAGCTTCTGTACTTGGACAGGAGATAGGCCCGCGCATGCAGCCAACTGGGGTTGAACACCATTCAGTGTAATGTGTTGATCGTCGTCATCTTCTTCTTGTCCCACTCGTGCAGAACCAGGCTCATCGTTGCCAACCAGTCCATTCCCAAGATCGTGTCATAACAATTCAAGGAGAGAATGTGCAAGTCGGTGGTAAAACTGTAACCCTGCACCAACCAATGACAGGATTTGAGCATACTGTTGCAGTGCAAAATGTCACCATTAGCTATGCGAACCTTGGACGCTGACATGGGAATACCAGATCTCTGCAGTTGCTTCACCACGTGATCGTTGATGAAACTGTGTGTACTGCCCGAATCCACTAGAATCAAAACATGTTGGTCATCAATCAACCCACAAAGACGCATAGTTTTAGGACTGTCGACACCCAGAACAGCCTCCTGTGCCAGACTCATCAATGAATCTTCATCAGAGTCTTCAGCCTGGGAAATCCCCACATGATCCTGCTGAATCTGGAGCACCTCTAGCAACTCCTCAACAACATGTAACTGAACTGTCTGAGCGCATCGATGACCTTGAGCCCACTTCTCACCACACTTGAAGCAAAGTCCCTGAGCTCGCCTGTAAGCACGCAAAGTAGCAACACGATCCTCTGAACCTTTCTTGTCAGTGCCCGCAGACATAGCGTTGTTCTTCTTGTCTGCCGAAGCAACTTCAGGGGCCAATTTTGGTTGCTGCACTGCAGGAAAAGGTGAAGGGAAACGAGGTAAAGCTGGAATCACTGGTCGATGCACAGATGGTACATACTCACTGCATACTGTCTCCTGCAGCGATGCTAAAGAGTATGCTGCATCTAAGTCCTTTGGACGATGTAAAGTGATCATGGCTCTGATCTCTGGTTTCAGTCCATCGACAAAACGTGTGGTGAAAAACACCGGATCATAAGTGGAGTTGTGAGCCAATATCAGATGCATCAGAGATTCAAAAGTCGTCATATACTCCTGCACAGTTCCAGTCTGTTTCACACTGAACAACTGGCGAATGAGGTCCTGGTATTGATCTCTTCCAAACCGATCAACCAGTCTGTTACAGAGATCTGTCCATGATGAAAATTCCCTCTGAGCTTGAAGCCACAACGCTGCGACACCTGAGAAATGGTACGTGGCCACTCGAACCCATTGTTTGGACGGTATTGCATACAGTCCGAAATAATCTTCACACCGCTTCTTCCAGTACTCTGGATTTTCGCCAGAGAAACATGGAAAATCAAGTTTAAAACCCGAGTTACTAGCAGAATTACTCGTAGTACTCGACCACGAATGGAACTTCTCCGATGCAGAATTTTTGCCATATGGAGACGACGAGTACGCGGACTGATGCGGGGGTGGCGTACCTGTGACCGGGGATGGCTGTACGGTAGAACCGCATGCCGGTCCCCGGTGGGTGGTGTCGATGCGGTGGCCATCAGGCCTGGAACCTCCTCCCGGCAGAGGCATTCCCATCAGACTGTTCTTACCCCGATCCTGATCATCATCTAGATCAGTTCGAGTGGACGTGTTTTGCTTCGACGAGGTAGAATCCAGCAGCGACATGTTCTGCTCGATCTGAACCACATGCCGACGCAGATCGCCGAATTGGATTTCTAATTCCTGCACTTGATCAGCCATCGGTCTCCAGGCTTCAATTGTACTCTGAAGCAACTCGATGGCCTTCTGTGTGTCGCCTTTCGATCCTCCGCGGCCAGCGCTTGATCCTGCTAGTACTGCTTGAAGAAATCGGCCGTGGTACTGTCCTGCGACATGATTTGCTGTTGGAGCCTCGATTTGTAGCGGCGTTTGGATCAGCCAGGGTGGTCGCTGAGTGGAGATCGATGGAGGAGATCGGAAGCGGCAAGGCTCTGATTACCAATTGTTACAGGCCTCGGCGAACAACCAGCGCTAGCACGCGTAACGATCAGAAACCAAGCAGAACGAGAGGAGGAAGAAGGATAGAGGCCGGGGTAAGTGGGAGCCACGAGAGCAGCGTGCTCTCAGATCAGGACCTTACTTGTGTTCCAAGGTGATCATTCAAGCAGTTAGACACCAGCTTGTAAAGCTACTGGGCCGCACACAGCTCACACACGCAAACGACTTGTTTTCGGATATGCTACAGTGCGTCCAAAAACAACTCCCCTGTTTACGCCAGCGCGCCGTTTGCATCTTCCTTTCCGCCATTGCTTCGCTTCGTAACACACGGTGGCTTAAGCACCGAATGCTGTGGATGGTCTAATAGAACTCAAATTGATGGACCCCATGGTGGGTGGAATTTAAAGCGTGCCAAAGAAAATTCGGCGTGATCAATCTTCCTAAGTTTTTAGATGCTGCTGTAAATTTATTTCATTCTATATGGCATTGTCTGCGATTCAAGTGGGTCGCGTCCTATATGTGACGAGACATCAGTGGTTTATAGTATGGGACTGAAAATATTTTCCAATAGCATGCACCAAATTGCTCCTAAATTTATCTTTTTTAGCAGGCATATGACGTTCCTGTCTTTCGTATGGACTGCTCCTTTAGTTGTATTTGGGCAACTTGGCCTTCAGCTCGTGGGGCTCGGGCGAGACGACGTGAACTTGACTCCGCAAGTCTTTGGATCTTAGCATGCACCATGCAAGTTCCGTGTAATTGCACTAAGCTTAGGGCTTTTTTTGGTATGCATTATCAAAATGCTTCTGCTTCAAATTCTAAAAAAAGCCCCACCAAACGGTTTTAAAAGAAGCGCTTCTATCTCTCCTCTTCAAAAAGCACTTCTCTAATTTGTACTACGAGTCAAAAGCATTAAAAATATAGCTTTTTGTGACTTCTCTACTCATTTTTACATTGAGACCACAATGAAAGTCATTTTGCCAAACAGTTTGAGAAGTGCTTCTTGTAAAAAATCTATTTTTTATAGAGAAACCATTTTTTTGAAGAAGTTATTTTTTTTAGAGAAGCTGTTTTTTAAAAATCTATACCAAACGGGGCCTTAGAGTTGTGGTGCTGCTTCTGGGAAGACTGCCGAGGACTCTGTCCAAGAGAGTCTGCTTCCGTAAAGCCTCCCCAGCGCGCCATTGCCGCAGATGCCTCAAGTCCGAGCACAACCAGCTTAAGCGTCACCCATGGACCGGCTCAGGCAAGGCGGGTAGCTACCCGGCCGGCCCGTGAGCTGTTTGAGGTCAGATTACTATTTATTTACCTTTCTTCCAGATCATCGTTTTTTTTTAAGGAGCATATAAAAAGCGTGTATTATTCATATGCAAGTTCGAAATTACATGATTTTTAATTCTGGGGGAAGGAATTGCATGCACTCCCTGTTTCCCAAGAGCTGCCTTTCCCATCTTTTTTTTACTATTCATATTTCAAACTTGAACAAGCGGACCTTGTCAGTTCGCAGCACAGAGAATCTGTCTGTGATGACTTAGGTTTTGCTTGGAATCACCAGAGATTATTATAATCTAGATTATAGATGTGGCTTTTATAATCTAGTTTATAAACATAGTCTAGGTAAAAATGTTTGGAGGCTAGATTATAAAAATTAATTTTCTAGTTTTTGTCTTGATTAATGACTTGTTTACCCTTTATTTATTTATTATATTTGTAATTACTAATATTAATGAAGGGTACAATCTTTTGCCCGTCATAATCAAATTTTAGCTTGGGTATAGTAGATTATGGGTTTATCAGAATCTCGAGATTAAGTTTTTTTTGTGATCTGGATAATAAAATGATGTGTTTGTAGGACCTCTAGTTTACTTATCATAATCTGGTTGGTTTCAAATACGGCCTTATTTAATAGGTGTTTTTGGTTGGACTAAGATTGGACAGGATGACACCATCTGTATTTTTTATGCTGACATCATCCAACCTGCTTGTTTAGTTGATTGGATGGACGATCTAATATTTTTGTTTGATTGGTGGGATTGACCACAAATGAATGAGGATAATAATTACCTAATATGCATCTTAATCATTATCAAATTATAATAATTAGATCTATATTACTCTTATATAACAAGATTTGTTACTGCTGTTAATAATAAGATGTAATAATAATTGTCACTAATTCTACTATGATTTTTACCAAACAATTAAAAATTAATTTATGGTCACACAAATTATAATCTTGAATTAATAAATACTAATTTACAATAAAAAATTAGCTACAATCTGGATTAGGTCATCCAACAACAAAATGATCAATGGATCCAGCATATGTGACTAATCCTCAAAGTTGGTTGAACCTATACTGTTATCTCTCAACAAAACAGATTTAAAAATGGATGGGGACGATCCCATCCAGGTTTAAACATCCAACCAAATACAACCTAAATGTTCTCCGTATTTCAGTTGCTGGTTTGAAGGACATCCTTGTTAAGTGCTCGCTGCTTACTTGAGTATAATTCCATATATCAGTAAAAATATATTTACTCTATTTTTAAATTGTGGTCGCCAACAGCTACAAACATTTTAAGAGCAACGGGAGTACTGATCAGTAAGCACGTGCAAATTTTGATGATGTTTTTACAAAACAAAATCCTTTTGGTGTGGGCATTTACAACCAAAAGGGCAGTGGATTAAAATATTAAATTAATTCTAACTGATACATAGAATCGTTTATATAGTTTCACAATCATATGAACCAAAGTATGGATCACCTACTACTTGATTAGCCATTACAATAAAAATGATGAAACTCATGCGTAACTGCTAGCAGTTTTAGATGAACCACGGTTTCATCAGGCATAAATCTTTCTTCTCATGTCATTTAGTAATCAAATTATCTTTCATAGATGGAATTCATGAAAGATCATTATGTTTTGTGAAAAATCCATTATTTGGTTGTGAAACTTGTAGCATATTTCGAGACCAAGGAAGCAAAAATGTTTGCCCCCATTACATGCTACTAGATGGATTCCATGCACACACCAATTTGTTTAAACATTCATTCTCAATTCATATAGAAAAGTATATCTAATAATATTTAGCATGATTTTATAGGTTAGCCTTCCTGTTACTTTAGTCATGCCAATGGTCAGGTTTGGATCAGGTGCAGGAAGAATCTGCTCATGATGAAAAAGTCTGCAGGTGGAAATTGACACTGTGCCCGCACCATAGATTACAAAACCACTAGAAAACAAGTCGGTTTTTATGGTTTTCGATGAACCAGTCTGATTCAGTTTCACCGGTAGGCCAATTTTGGGTAAAATCATAAACTAAGTTAACCAAGGGGTAAGTCAGTTAAATCAAGGGTTTAAACATTTAAAATTTCAAATCGATGAAACTGCTCAGTAAACTATTGAAAGCGATCGATAAACTAGAGAAAACTGAATGGCACTTTGATTTCATTCAAATTTCATCTGAATTTCGACCAAATTTTATCCGGTACAGTCCGGTTTCATCGGATGGGAATGCAGCGCCGAGTTGGGGTGGCGTGGATGGGCGGTGAGGGAGAAGGCGGCACAGTCGCATAGTATGGGGCAGCACGGCCGCTCGAGGAGGGGTGGCCGGTCCAGAGACCAATTGGCACAGAGGCCGGGTGGTGCAGAGCAGGCAGGCAGAGCAGAGGCGAGGCAGAATGCAGAGGCGGGGCACACGGAGCACCGTCTAGGAGCAGTAGCCGGTGGGAAGCCAGGAGTGGGCTAGCAGTGGGCATCGGGAGGAGGCTAGGAGCGGTGGGAGGCTATGACAGCGGCAGGGCCAGCAGCGGCGGGGCCAGGGTGCTGTCGAGGTCAGATGCGAATTCAAAGTTTATTGCTCCTGTCTGTCCTTGAGTTGCATTAGGTTTTCTTTTTCTTTTCCTCAAATTTTGTTATAATTTGAATTTGTAAGGCGGATCCTGAAATAGAGCAGCCAATTCCCCTTTTTGATCCTCATTTCAAAAGGATAATTAAGTTCATCCCTGTCTATATATCCCTTATTTTTGCATGTGTTGAGTTTTCGGTGTTCCTATACTAACATAGACTCTGAAAAATAGTATCAAATTGTAGTGATACCACTTTTTCGTGAACCCAAACAAGTTGCTTCAATCTATATCGAGAAGACCTTCCCTATACTTTGTCATTTTGGGAGACCAACATTTTATGGGTATACCTATGTTATAATGCTTAAAATTAACTACAATCCCATTTGATCAGATCTGATAGTTAAAATAAAAAGATACTCAAAATGATAGGCTCGATACTAATTTTTAAAAATTAAGGACTGAGATTAATTGAGAGGGAAGATAAATACCACTTCTTCTATATCGAGGAGACCTAGTCAAACTTGTTGAGTTTTCAGTGTTTATAAGCTAACACCGACTCTTAAGAAATGGTATCAAATCATAGTGATACCACTTCTTCTATGAAGCAACCCCATTGCTTCAATCCATATCGAGGAGACCTTTCCTATTCTACTTATATTCAAAATATCTAGGTCTATAATATTTTCATCCTTATTCACTATCTAGATATTTTTAACATGTCTAAATATCTAGATCCTACACTCTTCTTCACTTTGTTATCTAATAGTTCTAGAATCTTTCATAGAAAATATCATCTCTCTTGTAATCTCCAAATGATTTTAGAATATTTCAAGTATGCATTGATATATTCAACAGCCCAAAATGTTTGTCTAATTTTATTCAGCTAATAAATTGCTCTCTGTTAAGCTTATTGTATCACTTTATATTCATTAAAATAATTCTTATTATTGTCGTTGATGCAGGGTTGTAGATCAAAAGGTGGTGTGGGCTCCGACAGTGTGAGGTCTTGGGCATGTGCATTCAGTTGCAGGTTTGATGGACATCAACAAGCTCCAGTCCCCATCAGGTGCCGATTAGTTATTTGATTCTGCATTCGCAACCCATTGTAGTGTAGACATTTTTTTTTCTTATCAAATCAGTATACATGTACGTGCGCTCGGAATTGCACAGTCCTTGACCGTGTGAACAAAATGAACAAAAAAGCATGCAAGTAAAACAATAGAAGCAATGGGTCTACAGAGCATTGCAAATAAGTTTATTTTAAACCTACTAAACAAGCCAAGACGTATAAGTTCATGCATAGTGGTCTGTGGTTAGTAGATGCTATCTGAACTGATCTGACTTGCTGAAGCTCCATATGTTCCTGATTTCCTCTTCTGCTCCGTTTGTATTGACCAATATCCTCAGAGGGCTAAGAGAAATTCAACAGCTTGTTCAAAGCATTTTAACAAACACAACAATTTTTTACTGAAATAACTGTAACATCCCAGAATCCACAATCATCTCGGGATGCTACTAAGACCACACAACTGACCCAAAGAACAATTTAAGAAAGAAATTCAACAGCATCTCTTTAAAAGTAAAGCCATGCGGACGCGATACAAAGATAATTAATTTATAATTAATCATCATGTTAGCAATATATAGACATATCAGGAACAATCTAAATATCTCTAATAGTTTAAGTTAACCATGTAATCAACATCCAGCGAACTAAAAGAAATATTTAACATAATAAATTCTTTCAATGGTGAAGGGTGACGTGTTGCTACTCTCAAACCCCTTGACACGCAATGAGTATTTGTAATAAAAAGTAATGCAAGGATGAGATGAAAACATCTCAGCAAGCAAATTTGTTTTGACAAGCTATTTAAATCACAAGTTGATTTAGGAATCAATTTAAATGAATCCACATGATAGCAAGAGTATTATTACAACATAAGTGAAAATTAAACTCTAGTCAACATGTTCTCCACAACTTTCATAAACACAAGGATTCATGAATGCATATCAATGCAAATAAGATCGATGTCACTTTCATCAATGCATAGGAATGCAAATAAATTCACTTCACTCAGTTCATATGAATGCAAATAACTTCACTTCAATCAATGCATATGAATACAAGTAACTTCACTTCAGTCAATGCATATGAATGCAATGCATGTCCACTTTTGCATTGCACCCCTCCTCAGAAACGTACGATGTGTACCGGTATAGTTGTAACCATAGGTTGATGACAAACTTCATATGCAATGCAATGCAATGATCATGGTATGCTTCACTCATAGTGAGATGCATCCATCACATCAACTTTCTTCGTAGTATGATAATGAGAATCCAACGAAGCCACAATAAAGAATCATATAGAACAATATAAATCATAATTTTGGTGGTTTGATTCAATATATTAAAAATGTAGGTGATAAAATAATAAGTCAAAATGGTAGCAAAACCACCACTACATTCACTTGCCTCATTACCGAAGAAGATCAAAAGCGCTATGGATGACCCGAAGTACTAACACCTGTTTTACAATATACAACTTAGTATGTTAACTCAATCCAACTTATATGAGTAAAAAAAAATGTTACTACACCGCAAACTGACAAGCTATCGACTATGGTAGCTATGACATGCTATAATTCTATAAATTTGTAGTAATTTGTTCACATAAACCCTTCACCGTTATCTTTCTTTCAATATGAGGATGCCAGCTACTGGCAGTTGTAATGATATTTTTCTTCTTCATTGTCCTACAGTAAAACCCCGTTCAAAATTGTATTATGTAATAAATGTTGAATCGTTGACACTATATTTGATTTCTCTCTACTGGCTCCTGTAGCACAAAAGTAATTAACATATTGAAATCAAATTCTTTTGTACAATTTCAATGATGACTTCCCCTTTGCTGCTTTGCTTACTCGCATTCAGCAAGTTCGCTATTGACCGCAACTCAGGATGCAAGTGGGTCAAATTGGGTCGTCTCAACAGCTGATCCATGTGGCCCATTTTGATTAGTGTGGGTAATGGTTGGCTGGACCCACAATTAACACTGACCCAAGAAACCCACGAAAAAGGCTTAATGCTGCCTGTTACATTGGCCAGTCTTGCAAGATACGGCTAGACCCAAAATGATTAATGATGCTACACAATCTTTTTGCACACTAACAAGCAACACATCAGCTAAAGAATCTGGGTGATCTTTTTTTCTGAAACCGAAGGTATCACTGTATTAACAAACTGGAAGTTTTTTAAACATTTCAGAGCAGAGTCCAACCAAGACTTAACACAACCAAAACACGGCCAAAACTGGAAGCTAATCAAAAGAAGTGTTCGGAAGTAAAGCTGGACATTGAATTATCCTTCCAAAGCACATTAATGATCAACAGAGATCAACAGAAAAAATTAGAGTATGGATGCCAAAGATCAGCAGAGATCAACGAAAGAACTTTCATGCTCTAACCAGAAGAAATAAAAAAAAAATGTAAATCAGTGGTGAGATCGGTAATACGAAGAAAATATACATTCAGAGATCGTTGTGCAACTGAGATATCCTAGAATTCCCATGTGAGGCGATAAAGTGGAGCAACAACCAATCTGGTCCAGAG
This sequence comes from Zoysia matrella, assembly GCA_001602295.1. Classification (NCBI taxonomy): domain Eukaryota; kingdom Viridiplantae; phylum Streptophyta; class Magnoliopsida; order Poales; family Poaceae; genus Zoysia; species Zoysia matrella. The sequence continues at coordinate 298,758 of BCLG01000024.1, read as the reverse complement.
TAGGGGAACATGGGGACTGCAAAAGCAGCAACTAATCTGATCCAAAGGAGGGGAACTAATCTGATCCAGAGTAGGGGAACAAGGGGACTGCAGCAGCGGCAACTAATCTGATCCAGAGTAGGGGAACAGGGGGACTGCAGCAGCAGCAGCTACCTCGCCACACAGGCACCACCACGGAAGCACAAAGGAGATCAACGACGGTGGGAGCTCTGGTTCCGTTGTGACCTGATAGGACAGGCTATGATGACTTTGGAAGCGGCCCCCATACCGTGGTGGCCGGTTGCAGTCGATGTTCAGCGTCTGAGGGTTGAAGCAGGAGGAGACTGCTATGGCCGCTTTTCAGCAACTCCGCAGCGAGGCCATCGCCGGATCTCGCTGTATGGAGATCGACCAGAAGAGGGGGGGGGCCAGGGCAGTGCCCACCTGTGGTGCCATCTGGGTTACCCAGTGACCCTCTGGGTCGATTCAACTTTACCCAGAAATACTGTGGGCTGCTCCAATAGGACAATTACACTTGTTTTTATGTTTCGACTGGTTTTTATATTTTGAGTAGTAAAGCAGTGGATCGGTCCAGCTAAACCTGCGTTCTGAATCGCAATTCTATCAAAGTCTACAGGAAAAAAAAAACAAGTGTGAAAACAAAATTTACTCAGGTCGAGTGATTGCAGAGCATGGGAATGAGTGTTGGAGCTGCTAATTGTAGCTTTGTTATTTTTAAAAGCATCTAGGGGTCCATGTGTGATCTACAGCACCGTTGGAACCCTTTCCAGTTTTCTACCCATGAAGGATAAAGTAATATGTGAAACAAAACCGAGTCCCTAAGATGCTAAGATAAACATTGACCCTCCAAAATTTGGCATCCAAATGGCTTCGGTGGATTGATAGTTCCTATCAAATCTGTAAGAGCCTGTTTGGATACCCGAAATTGAATCAATTTCTATAAATCAAATTTGATGAAATTGAATTATCTAAAATTGAATCAGCTAGAATCTGATTCAATTCCATTTTTCCTATTTGGATGTTCTTAGAATTAAATTATTACAATCAAAATCAAAATGTTGTATGGGTGGGAATCAAGAACTAACAGGAAGTAAATGTAACACAATCAAGTCATATGATTTCAACCCAAACACTACTAAAATCATGCTTGAATCAAAAATATACTTCCAAAAAATCCCCAATCTAAAAAAAATGTCAGAGATGGTGGTTGAGGCTCGAGCAATTGGCCGGTGTGGTGGTGTGCATGAACATCAAGCAGATTGACAAGTCAAACAGGCGCGGGCACGCGATGCAGCTATCCTGAAGTCCTGCAAGCATGACGACGAAGCCGTGGGTACGCAGGCAGGCAAGCTGTGATGTAGCACGCAGCTGGATGCCAGCCTTCCAGTGCCGACACACCATTCACGACGATCCGGAGGCGGAGCACTTGCCGGTGTCTATGGACGGCGGAGATGACGGGCGGGATCCAGCGGAGCATGGGAGGTGCCACCCCACCCCCTCCCCCCCAGCCCAACACCCCGTGGTCGGCCCTGGTGCTGGCGGCGGACCTACGTCTTCTCCTCTTCCTCATTCAACCACATTGCCTCAAGGCTCGACGGCGGCGGCGGCCTTGCATCTCCTCCTCCTCCAAGCGCTCCTCATCCTAGTCCCTCCGCATCGACTCACCCGCCGGCAGCGGGCTGTGGCGCCGTTGGGCAGCGTATTGGATGCCGAATGCGGTGGTGCTGTGACAGCGGTGCAGGGTGGAGCAACGCCTCGATTAGTCCTGTTTGTTTGAGCTGTAACTTATCTTTTAAAAAAACTGGTTAATGACTAAGTTAAAAAGCTGATTGATGAAATTTAGATGTTGATATTTTAAATATATATTTAGTTTTTTTTACACATCAAAAGTTAAAAAAGCAGTTTTTAATGAGCTTTTTAGCTTTTAGTTTATTTTTGTAAAAGCTAACTTTTTAATATTTCAAAAACAAACTTTTTATAACCTCGTTTGTTTCAGTTTTTTAGATGGAACTTTTTAGCTGAAAAAGTCATTAAAAAGCTAAAATAAAAAAGGCTCTAAGTGTTTCTATGTTTTGGGTTAGAAACAGAGGAGGCCTGTGCATTAGAAAGTCGGAAAAGGGCCGAATTGCGTAATTGAATTCCAGTGAGCTAACAAACCGTTTGGCTCTTGAATTCTATTCAATTCGGCCTGATTCTGGGGATTCAAATGGACTCGAAATGGATTCGATGTTTCAATAGTTTCTATCTGGTCTCTAAATATGATAATCCACTATACTCGTTTTGGGAGATGGTATATCTCTCCTATTATAAAGTTAGATGTCGTTCGACTTTTTTGTGTCAGAAATTCTATTCCTATTTTTGGTGAAACAAATTCTATTTTTATTTTTGGTGTCACAAATTCTATCTTTAATAGAAATAACAATAGATCCATCCATCTTCGTTCGCTTTGAAATTTGCTTTTTATTAGACCTCTCTACACCCTCGCACAGCGTTGCGCAGCGACTCCAACTCTCGCAGCTTCGACGTGGCACCGTCCCTGTCAAAAACCCTTAAACTTCGCGTGACATTGAGCGACGGCTCCAACACTAGTAGCAGCGACTCAAACTGTTGTCATCCCTGTATCTCTACGGTGTCACACTTCAACCAAAATCCTAATCATCAGAGAGTATCTCACTTTTTAAGTGTCAAATTCTGTCTCTATTTTTTATGTTGGATCTCTTAAATTCTATCTCTAATAGAAAGGACGGTAGATCCATTCATCTTCCTCTACACCTTCACACCTCTGCACAGTGTTGTGTAGTGACTCCAACTCCCACGGCCTCACCGCACCGCTGTCTTTGTCGAGAACCCTTAAACTTCATGCGGCGCTAAGCGACGGCTACAACACTTATAGCAGCAACTCAAACTGTTGCCATTCATCTATCTCTACGGTGTCACCTTTCAACTAAAATTCTAATCATGAGACAGAAAATAAGATATGCATGTTGTTAAAATACTTTTCTTTACTGAACCTCTTTAAATGTCACCTCTTACTTCCTTGCCACCTCGAACATCATCAGAATCTACCTAGATATGGGTAGGCAGCAAAGCACTGTGATGTAAACTGGCTTCTTTATTTATCTAGTTAGGATTAGTTTTGATTTTGTTAAATAAAAAAGGCATCATAAGGTTAAATTGGAGTATTTATCAGCTTGTATTAATACACGTTATTATATATATATTGCTTTGTCCATAGCGGAGCGAGAATACGTCATATTGCTTTTTCATATTAAAGAAAAATTGTATCATATAGTTCTGCTTGTAGCATAGCACAAGCACTTGAACTAATTAGTAAGCTAATTTACATTACGGTTAGTGGGTGATTTTCTACCAACATTCTAATTTTTATTTAGAAAGTGCTTTAAGAATGTTTGGAGACCGTTGCCACGCCTGGCGTAGCCCCACCCCACCCCCCAAGGTTAACATTAGCAAAAATAATTGTAAAACAATGATTTTAGCGGTTTACCAAACTGTTTTAGTGGTTAACCAAAAGATTTAATTTACCGGTTGTTGAATTTTTTATTTGTTTTTCAAATTTACAGACTTTTATTTTTTCATGAAAACTTATAAACAAAAGAAATCGAGACGGAAAATAAAACCATAAAAACAGCACGGTTTAAAACGGTTTTGTCGACGAGCCATGGGTATGTTTTTAGAAACCGATGAAAACTGGTCGGTTTTTATGATTTACAACGAAATCGATTTGGTCCGATCTGATTTTCAATGGAGGATCAATCCAGTACTTATAAGCAAAATTGGCTAACCTGCCGACAGCCAATTTTTACCAAAAACCAGTTTCCAAAACCCTGCCGGTGCGGCCGACTGGCGTGGACTTGACTTGGCAAGTCTTCAGACACAAAAGCTAGTAGTGTACTGAACTCTGAGTCGTTGCCGTGTTGCTTCTCTCGAAAGACCCAAACTGAGAATTCGGTCAAGTCTTCACCAAGCTAGATCCCCTCCCCATCGCAGCCAAGCGGCTTCAGCATCCCAAATCCCAATTGCCCATGGACTGGTTCAGGCAAGGCGGCTAGCTTCGGGGTGCTGTTCCAGGTAAGATTATCATCTCGCTGTTCTGGACACCATCCTGTAGCGTTGATCCGCGAGTCCGAAATCGCTTTCCGGCCTGCGACTGGTGCTTATTCCCCTCCCGATTTACAACCTAGTTCAGATTTCAAGCACCCATTTGCTGGTTCAGATTACAACATTATAACAGCTTCGCAGTTTCAGGGTCCGAGTCACCACACGGATCTGAAGGCGTGGGGCATCTGATCGAGTTGCCGGCTCGAAATCATATACAAATCAGGTGAGTGCTGCTTAATCATCTGAGTCCTCGCCCCCAAATTTGTATGTGCGGCTTTCGTCTAATTAGTGATAAAATACAGTGTATTCAAAGTAATATTTCTTTTTCACCGGTTCACCCAGACACTTGGGAAGGTAAATTTTACATGCTAATCTGCCTGTACTCAGGTATGAACAAAGTTAGATTTATAGGTAACAAAACACGAGCAAAAGTGAAAGAATCAAATTAAGATGTGATACTCGTAGATAGGATCTGGTGAATGGAAAAACTAATTTACACTGACTGACCCAAAATCATGAAAGATGCTAGTAGTCCATAGAGGAAGCCACCTGAACTGATCTGACGTTCCTAACAGACCATGAGTGCTTTTCTCTCCTATTCTGCTGCTTTCGTATCAGCCAGACTCCTCAGAGGGTTCAGAGAAAATTCAATAGCTGACTCCAGAAATAGAACTCGACTATTTTTTACAAGAAACATGCTTCCACTGAAACAGTACGCATTTGTACAGTAGCATCGTAATAATCTGAGTTAGGTTCATGAAACTAAAGAAAGTATCACAAATCTGCAGTAAAAAATATACCAGAGAGCACATCATACATTCATACTTCATCCAGATCCTGTGAAAATGCAGCCCTGAAAGACGAAGGAATAGTTATTCTCAGTCCACTCTTGGAGACCACATAGAAAGATGGGGATCCTTCAGCGACTAGACATGATGTTTGGTATAAGATTTGCATTTGCCACTCCAGCAGAAAAAAGCACCTCGAGATCAAAATGTCATCCAAGTAATTGAACCTAAGGAGGTCTGCATGATCAAAAAATTTGTCACGACATTTAGCTAGCAGAACATTCTGATCCCCTATAGCTAACCTCACCTAACAAATTGTATACAGCTGCCAACTTGGTAGGAACCATAAAGTAATTTTGGTCGAAATTTAAAAATTGCTGAATGCATGGAGTAAACATTGTCTGTGTGATCCTCACCTGTAAGGTTTACTCACTGTGGTTGCCCTATAGGTGGGGCACATTTCACTGATGAATGAGGAAAAGCACATGGCGCGAATGTAACCTTTTGTTTGTGTTGAGTGTTGTGCGTTGTATGGGCTCTTGTCCTTTTTTCTTATATTAATATAATGATACGCAGCTCTCCTGCGAGTTCAAGAAAAAAAGATGCTTTACAGGGAATAGCTTATTCCTAATATATGTTTGTATGTATGCAGTGCATTTATACTGCTACATTCAATTTCATTTCACTCCCATCTAGCTGGTTGGCTTACTTCGTTTTAGATAGCGAACCTTGAAAAGAAAAGTAAAAAAAATCAGAATACAACCAACTGAATAAATATTTTTTCAATATAGCATCCATTCTTTTGTCTATGAGTTTCTTGTTTTTATTCTCAATTCACAATTTACAGTCATTTGTAGGAAAAATGCACTATTGAATATTAAAAAACACTTATGTTCTTTTATTACAGTCTACTTAACTGTTTTCTTTTACAGGCATTCATTTATTTCCATCTTGTTTCACTCTTTCTTATGATTATTATGATCTGGAGACTGTACCAGGTTCCTGCTTGTTACATTTAATTCATTTATAACTTATGTGACACGATCTACATTTACATTTTTCAGAACAAATGGCAGAGGCTTTGCTAGTTGTTATCTCAAAGATTGGTGAGACATTAACGGAGGAAGCCACTAAAGCCGCCATAAGAAAGCTATCAGAGAAACTTAGAAATTTGAGGGAATTGCCTGGAAAGATCGATGATATTGGGAATGAACTGACTATGATGACCCATGTTATAAAGCAGATAGGCACACCAAGCCCCACCGATGAGATTGTCAAAGGTTGGATTGCAGAGGTGCGGTCCCTGGCCCACCGTGTTGAGGATGTCATCGACAAGTATTCATATTATTCACTTAAACTGGAGGAAGAAAATGCTATGAAGAAGATCTTCTCGAAAGCTTATTATGTTGCAATTTTCAGTGAAATTGCTGAAGAGATTGCCCAGATAGAAAAGAAAATTGAAAGTGTTGCAAAAAGGAAAGAGCGATGGTTGCATCCATCCCAGCTTAGTGCCAATCCACTTGCTGATATCGAAAGAAAGAAGTCGCAGGACTACCTCCTGGATGTTGTTCCAGATGATCTTGTGGGGATAGAAGAAAATAGGATACTTCTGACTCAGTGGTTGTACTCCAGGGAGCAAAGTGGCAAAGTGATAACGGTATCTGGTATGGGTGGACTAGGAAAAACTACCTTAGTAGCAGATGTGTACGAGCGTGAAAAAAGCAACTTTACTTCTCATGCTTGGATTGTTGTGTCTCAGACCTATAATGTGGTTGAGTTGCTGAGGAAACTGTTTAGGAAGATTGGGGGCTCAGAACAGACACAGATAGCAGATATGGATGCCCATGACCTGAAAGAAAAAATAAAGCAAAGGCTGAAATATAGCAAATGTCTAATTGTCCTGGATGATGTCTGGAACCAAGAAGCATACACTGAGATGAGTATTGCATTCAGGAACCTCCAAGAATGCTATGTTATCATCACAACACGACAAGAGGATGTAGCAGCCCTTGCTGATCCCATACGTCAACTCAAATTAAAACCACTGGAACACAGTGTTGCGTTTGCTCTATTCTGCAGAAAGGCTTTCTGTAGTAGCAATGATTATAAGTGCCCCCATGATCTTGAGGACTTGGCAAACAATATAGTGGATAGGTGTCAAGGCCTTCCACTTGCAATCGTATCCATGGGAGGCCTGTTGTCTGCACTGAAACCAATAAAACATGTTTGGAATGAAACATACAAGAAACTCAGGAATGAGCTGACAAACAATGATAATGTTCGTGCAATTTTAAATCTGAGCTACTACGACATACCTGGAGACCTTAAAAACTGCTTCTTCTATTGTAGTTTGTTCCCTGAGGATCACCAATTCTCGCGGGACAGCCTAGTAAGGCTCTGGGTTTCGGAAGGTTTTGCTGTGCATAATGAAGAAAATACAGCAGAGGAGGTGGCTGATAGAAATCTCAGGGAACTGATCCAAAGGAATATGCTTGAAGTTGTCGAGAATGATGAGCTAGGCAGGGTGAGTAAATGTAAAATGCATGACCTCGTGCGCGAGCTGGCTCTTTCTGTTGCTAAAGAGGAGAAGTTTGGTTTTGCAAGTGATTTTACAACCATGGCGAAGATGGAAAAAGCTGTTCGTCGATTATCAACATGTGGATGGAAAGACAAAACTTCACCAAAAGTTAAAATCCAACTCCCACGTCTTCGAACCCTAGTTGCAGTGGGAATAACCACATATTCCCCTCAAATGTTATCATCAATTTTGTCTCAGTCCATGTACCTTACTGCTCTAGAGTTGCAAGATTCTGAAATAGCTGAAGTGCCAGCATCCATAGGAGATCTGTTTAATCTCCGGTACCTAGGCCTGCGGCACACCCATGTAAAATCACTCCCGGAGTCCATAGGTAAGCTCTCCAACCTCCACACCCTGGACATAAAGCAAACGAAAATAGAGAAGCTCCCACGTGGAATTGTTAAGATCAAGAAGCTGAGGCACCTTATAGCTGACAGATATGTTGATGAGAAACAGTCAGATTTCCGGTATTTCGTTGGTATGCAAGCACCAAAAGAGCTATCCAACTTGGATGAACTACAAACTCTAGAGACTGTAGAAGCTAATAAAGATTTAGCTGAGCAGCTCAGGAACCTTATGCAACTAAGAAGCTTGTGGATTGATAACATAAGAAGTGATGATTGTAACAATCTTTTCACCACACTGTCCAAGATGCCATTTCTATCTAGCTTACTAATCGCTGCAAGTGATGAGAATGAAGCGCTGTGCTTGGAAGCACTCAAGCCAGAGTCTGAAAATCTCCACAGATTGATAATCCGAGGTTGCTGGTCAGATAACACATTAAGCTACCCAATATTCCATGACCATGGCAAAAATCTCAAGTATCTAGCTTTAAGCTGGTGCACCTTTCATGGTGATCCGTTCCAGCTGCTTGCTTCCCATGTGCCAAACCTCACCTATCTTCGCCTTAACAGGGTGAGTAGTGCAAGCATCTTGGTTCTTTCTGCAGGGTGCTTCCCACAGCTGAAGACCCTCGTGTTGAAGAACATGAATAATGTCTGCCAGCTAGAGATCAGAGATGGTGCTCTTCCTCAGATTAAAGATTTCTATGTCGTGAACTTTCCAATGCTGGATAGGATCCCACAAGGCATCGAATCCCTTCGTTCTTTGAAAAAGCTGGGGCTCCATTATTTGCACCAGGACTTCAGATCTCAGTGGGAACGGTATGAAATGCATCAGAAAATGCAGTTTGTTCCAGAGCTCCACATGTAGAACCGACACATGGTTTCCATTCCCATTAGCATGAATGCAAGGTCAGTAAATCGTCAGTTCTTGGCTTTAGATATCAAACTTTGCAGCTATAGCATTCTACTCCCTTCGTCCTCTTTTAGTTGTCATTTTAGTTGTCATTCATTCTAGATGTGAGCACGGAGATTAAATATAGTGGAAAAGGTGGGATATGCTGAAAACGAGAAGAAGAGAGAGATAGGGTTGTGTTGGAAATAGAGAAAAATGTATTGGGAAGCGAGAATGAAAGTAAAGGAAAAAACTTGTGAATTCTAGGATGACAAATAATTAAGGATGGAGGGAGTATAAATTTATTCCAACCGGTGATTCCAATGTGAAAACCTAGCCGTTTCCTGCAAAGCGGTGTAATGTAATAAACGTGGCATCGTTGTGACTGTATTTAATCTGTCTCCTGGCTCCTATACCACGAAGCGATCAAATTCATTTGTACAATCATTTTGATAAAAAGCAGCGCACACATGATGACATCACATCTAGCAAAAGCATCCAGCAAGTTTGCTGTGTACCGCAATTTTGAACACAACAAAGGATATGATGGCACCACGTTGTCCGGTTAATCATAGCTGACAGGTAAAACAGTACTGACTTTGTCTCAAAATAAGTTTATGTTTGAGTTCCATGCCATCTTGATCAATAATTTTTAAAAATTCAATTAACTTTAAAATATAGTATTTGTACTTTTAAACTTGTCCTAAGAAATACTTTTGTACTCTGCAATATATATAATGTCAGTAAAACTGATTAAATTTATAAAAAAGTGTTGGTTAAAGAAAAGTTTGACTAAACCTAGATTTAACGTTATTTTGGTGCAGTGGTAGTAGTAATTACTTAAAATCCGTGTGGTAAGGAAGAGGGGGGAGGTGGATATGCGAGGCAGAGGCCTGGAGAAGGTGCAGAAGTGGAGGCTGTTGTAAGCAGGGCTGAGCCGCTGAGGCAGCGTGGACGTGGAGGCGGGTGGAGGCGGTTCAGAGATTGGCGAAGGTGGCGTGGTGGCGTAGTCAGGCTGTCAGGGTGAAGGCCATCCACGCTGAGTGAAAATCGTGAAAATTTGTCGCACCTCAAAATTTTTCATTTCACAATGCGAAGAGTTAGTTTTCCACTCTTCTGCATGTGTTATTCATTGAAAAATCAAAGAAATAACCTTTAAACTCTCAAATCTCTCTTTCTCTTCGTATTCTTCACCATCTCCAGCTTTTGTACCTTCCTCACAACCTCTCCACGTCCTCTCTGTCGCCTCACATTCCTCTCTTCCTAGGCAACTCGCTAACAGAGTTCATTCATCTGGTTTCCGTCTATGTCCCGATGATCCGTCTAACGAAATTCAACAAATTTTGATAGGATGTGAGGTGTGAAGTCCTCTACAACATAGCCAAAAATCACGGCAATTGGAGCTTTGTAGCTTTCGAGACTCCATCGCAATTGCTACTGCTCCCTGTTTTGGATCTGTTCAGTGCGTGCATCGGTAATTCTATCCCTGTTATTTTTAATTTCGACCATTACTTGATAAGAATCTTGTATCATGTTGTGTTTCAGAGTGTCCTCTTCGTAACCACCGAAGGATTCGCAAAGATCCACCTTAGTTTCTCTAGGAACGCGACTTCTCCATCAACTGCCGTTGCATGACCTTATTTCAATTTAATCTGTTGATCTCCTTTTCAGATGAAATACTGTCGAAACCATCATGTCGCTATCGTGTTCCACAAAATTAGGCATGATTCTATTCAAATACTTCTGTAAATCTTGTTGCCAATCAATGAGAACGCACGTGTCTTTGTAGTACTATTTCTGCACACGCCTAATACCTTCAAGTTCTCCGCTGTTGCATAAATCTTGGTGAGTCCTCCAACCTTGTTAGCACTTCGTAATGACCTTTCAATGTTGCATATGATCCTTAATGGTTTGTTTGCTTGTTTGGTTGTCGATGGTCACGAGAAGAGAAGAACGTAAGTCGGAATCAAGAGAGGCTATGAAGAGAAGATCGAAGACCGCTAAGCAACATTTTAAAGCAAGTGTTCTTGACCACATTGTACCTAATTAGAATGATAAAGGGATTTAGAAATTGCATGCTAGTGGAATCCTATGTATGGTTTCCTAGAATATTCTTTATTATTCCTTGAAGTTGGTTCATAGCATATAGTTGTGGTGGTATGTTGTTTTATCCTTAGCTTTACAGTCTTAGTTGGGTTTTGGGTAAAACTTATACTACTAGAATTGTTTAATGGTATATTTACAACTTAAATATATTCATGTTAAATAAAATAGTAATGATTTACTGTATAGAAAATCTGAGCAGGATGGATGGTATGGTATGATGTATTTAGATATTATTTAGTGTTTATGGTATGTGCTAGTGACTGCTCTAAATTTTAAGGACCGATTCGTGAACCATGTAACTTGGCTTTACAGCGCAGCCACAAGGGTTAAATGGGTAGGCCTGACTGACTAATTGGTTGAGCTTAGGTTTGTATGCACCATGTGACGGTGTAGTGGCACAAGAGAGGGCTTCATGATTAGTTTCACTGTATAGGTAGATTGGTTCTGGTTAGTCTTGTCTTGGTAGTCAGGTGGAACCCGATGAGTTGGTAGCCAGGTGTTGATACCCCTGGTGAGCTTGGTAGTCGGATGAAATCTGATGAGGTCTCTTTGGTTCGTGGTCGGTTTTGGGAGTTAACATTTAGTAAATAGGTTGCCTCGTAAGTAAAGTATAGATGGCAGTAGTGCTTTAAATCTCAGTAGCCTTTCTTGCTTACAACTCTCATATCATCTTTTTTCACACTTACGGAGTACTTTATGTACTCACGTGTGTTGTTTTTGTTGTTTTATTGCCCATAAATGCTGCTCAGTGATAAAAAGATCAAAAAAGTCAAGTCAACCGGTAAATTGAAGACAAAGCATAGAAGGTCGCGTTGCCACTAATCGATTGCCTGTAGTGTGTTCTAAAGTTTTCTCCTTCGGCTGCTCTTCAAAACTCTAGTATATATTATTTGTTTATCGATATAGAATTGATTATCACTTAATTGTCTTATATATATATATATATGATAAAACAGATCTTAACATACATGTAGATGTCATCAGTTTTGTGTTTACAATATGGGGTAATTCCTTATTAGCTATCGAAAAAACTTTTGATTCCTTATTAGCTACTAAAAATTTTGAATTTTCTTATCAACTACTAATATTAATTTTTTTTATTCGCCACTTTTATACATTTAGAGGCTTGAAAAAGATTTGTTTGCCCCTCAATCACTTTTTTCCTAAGTTTTCTCATATCCATTTTAGTGAATGTTATAGGAATTAATTTTATCTCACAAATTCACATTATGAGCCACAAGCTTAAAAAGAAATAAAATGGTTCAGATCAAATTTTAAAAATTCAAATTTTAATTTAAATTATAAGTAAAAAATTTCCCTTGTGAAATTCTAGGTGCCCCAAAACTAAATACTAACATCCACTAAAATAAGTAATGATAAAATTTAGAAAAAATTGAAAGAAGGGCAGAAAGGTCTTTTCAAGTCTCAAATGTATAGAAGTGACGAGTAAGTAAAGAAAGTTAACATTAGTGGTTGATAAGAAAATTCAAAATTTTGAGTAGTTGATAAAGAACTATAAGTTTTTTTTATGGATAATAAGAAATTTACCCTTACAAAATCCGGTGCGACAAAATTATGTGCATTGGTGATTTTTTTTTTAATTTCAGAACGGTATAACACTAGTAAAAGTTTGACAAGGAGGACAGATGGAAGGATCCAAATGTCAAAAATGAGAGCTGCTTTGCCAAATTTGTACTCATTACTGTACTCTGAAATTGGGGCAATATTGCAATCGCGTTTAATCATGTACGTTGAACTTTCAGCGTCACTCTTTTAAGCATAATCATCAGCGATTCTAGTCCAATCTTGAAAGTGTCACGACATGCAAAATATTTTGTCTAAGAAAGCGAACGGGCACATCTAAAATCGTTCTCTGTAAAAATGTCATTGGCAGCAGTAAAATGGGCTACTTTAAGCATAAATACTTTGACAAAATACCTGCAGATACATGATCTTACACAACAAAGATCGACTCCGTGCATGCATGGCGAAGCAGAACGCATCGAAGAGGTTCGGTGGTGAGATGAGACTGAAAGCCTGCTCTAAAATTCAGCAGCAGCTCTTGGTGCTGCAGATCCTCGACGGCGGCTGCCCGCGCGGGCTGCAGGGTCCAGATCCGACGTCCATGAGCATCTTCACCACGTCCCTCATCGTCGGCCGTCCTGCCGGCAGCTTCGCGGTGCAGAGCATGGCGATCTTGAGCAACTTGAGCATCTCATCCCTGACGCTGGGTGATGTCGCGACGCGTGGGTCGAGGACATCGTTGAGGCTGTCTGAGGCGAGCTTGCTCGACAGCCAGAAGACGATGTCCTTGCCCTCGCCGAAGTGAGGGTCGATCGGGCTGCGGCCGGTGATCAGCTCCAGCAGCACGACGCCGAAGCTGTACACGTCCGTCTTCTCTGTCACTTTGAGCGAGTACGCCAGCTCTGAAAACGTATGAATTCTATCTCAGAAATGTGCAATTTTTTTAGCAAATAAAGCATGGCATGAAAAGTATCAGAGTGTAATAAGGCTCACCGGGGGCGAGGTAGCCGTGTGTTCCGGCGAAGCAGCTGAACTCGGAGTTCGAGGAGTCCACGGCCACCTTGGCGATGCCGAAGTCTGCGATCTTTGCCTCGTAGTCCTCGTCAAGCAGGATGTTAGTGGACTTGATGTCGCGGTGGATGACGGCCGGCGTGCAGTCGTGGTGGAGGTACATGAGCCCCTTGGCTGCGCCGAGCGCGATCTTGGACCGCCGCGGCCAGTCCAGCTCCGGCCGGCCCTTGGCGTCCCGCCGGAGCGCCTGGTGCAGGTTGCCGCGCGGCATGTACTCATAGACGATGAAATTGAGTTCGCCGCGCGACAGGCACGCGTGCAGCTTGAGGATGTTTCGGTGCCGGACCTTGCCGAGGATGGCCATCTCGGCAGCCATGACCCGCTCAGCGTTGCTCTTCCATAGCCGCTTCACGGCCACCGCGCGGCCGCGGCCGCCCTTCAGCTCCAGCCGGTACACGCGGCCGGTGCCGCCTGACCCGATCAGGTTCTCCTGCCCCACGCCGCAGATCTCGTCGGCGTCCAGCTCCAGTGGGTGGAACGACTCGAGCTTCCACTGGGCGCCGTCAGCGCCGTGCTCCAGGTCCCTCTTCCTGAGCTCCTCGAGCTTGAAGCTTCTGTAGCTCACGAACAGGATGCCGGCCACGAGTAGCAGAGTCGCCGAGACGAGGACCGGCACGAGGACAAGCGACCTCCTGGCGAGTCCGTCTTTGTGGCCACCGTCCACATTGCAAACACCCAGCTCCGACCTGCCGTCGACGCAGAGGCCGGGATTCCTTGCGAAAGCTTCGTTACCGGTGATCACGAGCAACCCCGGCGGCACGTTCCCGGTCAACTGGTTGGAGGAGAAGTCGATGGAGCTCAGCTTGAGCGCCTGGAGACTCGTCGGAATCTGCCCAGAGAACGTGTTCCAGGACAGGTTCAACGAGTTGAGGGATGACAGCAGAGACAGGGACGCGGGAATCGTCCCGGTCAGCCCGTTCCGGGAGACGTCGATCTCGACGAGCCTGATGCAGCCGCCGATGTTGGCCGACAACGGGCCACTCAACTCGTTGTTGTCCAGGTGCAGCGCCGTGAGCTGCGACAAGCCTCCGATCTCTCCCGGGATTGAACCCGAGAACGAGTTGTTGGACAAGTAGAGCTTCTGCAGCTGCTCGAGCCGGCCGATCTCCGGTGGTATCGCGCCACTGAGCAAGTTGTTCTGCACCCACAGCTGGTTCAGGCTTTGTGCCTCACCGATCGTCGGCGACATGCCACCGGTGAACCCGTTGTCGGAGACGTCGATGATCGTCACTTCAGGAAGGCCCCACATCCCCTCCGGAAGACTGCCGGTGAACTGATTCTTGTTGATCCGGAACCGTTGCAGGCTGCTGCAGGCCGAGTACTCCTCTGGAAACGCGCCGGAGAATCCATTCTGAAGAGCGAGGAGGAACTGAAGGTTCTTGCCATGGCACAAGTACCTCGGGAACGGCCCGGTAAAGCCGTTCTCGGAGATGTCGATGCTGTTGAGCGGCGAGAACCGGCCGAAATTAGCAGGGAACACGCCGGAGAACCGGTTCTCGTAGATGGAGAAGCTCGTCAGGAACCGCAGCTCGCCCCATTCTTCCGGGATCGGACCGGACAGGTTGTTGTGGTAGAGCTGGATCACCGTGAATCCCTTCAGCGCGGCCATGGCTGCCGGGATCTTACCACTGAGTTGGTTCCGGGACACGTCGATTTCCCGCAGCCCCGTCAGGTTCCCGAGCTCCGCCGGGAGCTCGCCGTAGAGATTATTCTTGTACAGCTCGATCTTCCACAGGTTTCGGAGGTTGCCGATGGCTCCGGGTATCCTGCCGGCAAGGTCGTTCATGGACATGTCCAGTGTCTCCAGGGCAGTGAGCTCGAAGATGGACTTAGGTATCTCCCCTGTCAAGCTGCAGGCCGCCAGGTACAGGTACGTCAGGTTCTTGAGGTTTCCGATGCTTGGCGGCGTCTCGCCCGGGTTGTAGTCGTTCATGCCGACGCTGAGCCATCCGAGGCGAGAAAGGTTGCCGACCCACGCCGGGAACCGCCCGGACAACTCATTGTTCGCGACGTCGAGGGCCTCGAGGGCCTTCAGCGCCGACAGGTCCGGCAATTCCCCGGTGAGGTAATTGACGGACAGGTTCAGGAACTTGAGCTGGGTGCGCGTGCTGAGCTCGGGCGGCACGGGCCCGGACAACGAGTTGGAGTCGAGCTCCAGCCGTGTCAGGCCGTGCAAGGTGGCGACGGCCGGTGAGATCCTGCCGGAAAGGTTCAGGTTCGAAAGCGAGATCTCGGTGACCTTGCCGGAATCCTTGTCGCAGCGGACGCCGAAGAAGCGGCACGGCGAGGTGGTGTTCGTCCATGACTGGAGGTGGTTCAGAGGATCGTTCAGGCTGGCCTTGAATTGGAGAAGGGCTCGTGTTTGTGTTTGTGGATCGATTTGGCAGCTGGTGTTTACAGAGAGGGTGAGGATTACGATCAGCGGCAGGAGTGAAGAAAGGATGCGCCTTCTCATTGCAATCAAATGATGCGGGCTGATCTCTGAAAATGTTGATTACATAGGTCCGGTTCTGTCCTGGTGTTCTCTTCAGAAGATCTGAAAGGGAAGAAAATGGGAGGTGAGTCCAAGTTGAGATTTCCTCACAAGAGATCTGCAATTTCTACTCTGATCGAAAATTCGAAATGAATATCTGAAACATGAAATGCATGAATATAATTTTTAAACGAGAAAAACCAAGTGGAAAGCATATGAATACTGTGTGCAAACATTCATGGCCATATATGGACATATGTTTAACGCTAGTGTACAAATGAGCATCTTCCAACTTGATGTACATCGATGTTTGGATTCATGTGAGCTCGTCACTTTCCCCCTCTTTCTCATAACTGTGTTCTCTGAACACAGAACACCCTTCAGTTCATGCCGGCCAACTTTTAACGCAGAAAAATTCAGAGAACCCTATAAAGTCCTTTCTAGATTAATTTTTTTTTTCTTTTCCAGTATTATAGAACATTGCTGATCGGCTAACGTCAGCGTCAAAAACTCTGTAGGTAGCCACGACTGTGCATAACTGATATGTGATGATTTGGACATGTCCAAGTTGAGTTGCTTTGTTAACATGTTCAGCGATCATGACCTGCCATCTGCTACCTTTCACCCCCTCTACCATGTTACCCTCACTTGACCAGCACCAGAAATGCGCTAGATTGTCCTATGGCACCGCCAAAAAAACATATAATTATCGCTATGGATGTAATCGAGAAATCGGATTATTAAAGGCATAGCACTCGCGGGATGCATAATGGGATCAGATTATGAAATGCACAAACTGGGGAAGCAAAAGCAAGTTCAAGGCCATTGGAGCGGGAATATACTTTACTTTACCCCTTTACTAATTTAGTGAGACATCAGAGTCCAAGATGACAAATGTCCCAAAACCATAGTGCTCGCCTTGGCTTGGCTGGATAGCAAGCTCATCCTACAGAGGCGACACGACAGGGGAGACCTGTAAAGAGAAACATATTGGTTGCCGGATTTGATGATCCAGTTTTGGCATCGCTTCTCGGAACAAAGATGGATTTGACCTAAATTGTTCTGCCTGCGACCAATCGCGAAGGATAAAGTCGATGAATAATTTTTTTGCTG
>BCLG01000024.1:265964-281218 GCA_001602295.1 Zoysia matrella | reverse complement strand
GTGTATCCACAAGTGGTTGAAACGTAAGCTCCCACTCAACACAGTCGCATACAATTCATAACGAGCACTGACAGAAAAAGGACGGAACAGAGTGGCGGCCAACTAAAGCAATTTTTTAGACCAACACCAAACTAGTAGAATTATTATGGACGTCGTCAGATAGAAAAGCTAGATTTCTTTGGAACTAAATGCAACGAATCAGTAAGCAAATTGTACGCTCAGAATTAACAGCTTGCATGAGTATTAAGAAAGAAAGAGCATACAAGCAAACACATCAAAGCAAACAGAGAGGACAGCAACACGTACCTTTTCAGCACCTTCCCTCACGCTAGCTCTGTTCTGCTGCGATCGGCCTTCTCTTCCTCTGCCTCAGCCTCTGATGACTCTCCTTCGCTTCACCTGATTCTTCAATCGCTCCAAGCGGTGCGCAAAAGCGAAGAACAGCAGCGAGAAGATGAAGAAAGAAGACCGGGCAATCAAGCAAGCTGCTTTGTGTGCAAGCGATCGAGGAAGAGAATTGACCTCGGAGAGAACTAGAGCACGAGAAGGAAGGAAGGTTTCTGGTTCGGCTCCAATCCAGAGAGGGATCAGAGGAGAGGGAAGCCGGTTGAATTGGAGAGTTCAGTGGCTTCTTAATGCTTATTCCGTTATTCGTGTTAGCTAATGGCTGTGTTTAACTGGTGTCTAGGAGCGGTCGTGCCGGTTGACTCGTGTGGGAGAGAGAGGTTTTCAGCAATGATAGATATACTAGATGCTACTGAAGAGAGAGAGAGAAGGTCACGGCAGGCAAGAGATACGTAGATGGAGATGATGCACGTCGGACGGATAGGCAAGGGGCAGTATCAAATTGGTGGCCGGTGATGGGACAAAAGGGATGGGCGCGGCCGTGGCGAGGCTAGCTGTTGCTTGCGGAACCGCCGTTTCATCCGTGGCACGCGGCCCCAGCGTTTGCCTTCCTCTTCTTCCCTCGGCTGCAAAATAATAATAAAAAAATTTCCTTTAGGCTGGACAGCCTATTTGCAATAGACTCTACTACCATGTAATAGGTTTTTTTTAGAGAAAATCAAATAAAAAAAATTTCTATTAGCTTAGTTCCGTGCTTGTTTCAACTTTTTAGCTGGCTTTCCCAGTCCAAAGCTGAATATGTAGAATATGAGTCTGAAAAACTAGATTTTGAAAAGCAAAAAAGAAAGCTTTTTAATGAAATGGATTAAAATTTAAAAAGCCCGCTCAAAGCTGTTTTTTTAACTTTTAAGTATGTAGAAGCTAAATATATATTAAAATGATGACATCTCAATGCCGTCAACTAGTTTTTTAAGTAGCTGCTAACCAGCTTTTCTAAAAGCTCAAAGCTACGAAACAAACATAGCCCAAATCCAACGCGTGGCGCCAATCCGATTTGAGGTCACGTGCGATTGGGAATCATAAGGAGGAGAAACTGCATCCCTTTAACAACGTGCAAGCGTGTAATGCGATATTAAAGGTCTTCTTTTAACTAGCACTTTGTCCGTGTGTCACATGAAAAGGGTTGCCTTTGCTCAAGAGGAGGAACCATATGCTTAAAGTTGTGCGGCTATTGATAAGTCGCCTAGCATGTACCCTAATTAACGGATTTTCCGTATCATGCTATATTTGGTAATCTAGTAATCGTTTGACCTTTGAAACAAAAAAAAAGGATGAAAAACCGCGAATAATTTTCATAACGCAAGTCTAGTCATGTGTTTCCCAGGCACAAATCTAGTAATTTTTACTACTAAACTTAGTTGACAACTTTATTGTTGCGGATTTGCGGTAGAAGTATTTTTCTCAACATCATTTGGCACTATGGGCTGTGGCAGCGCCATGTCATGGAAGTAGCATCCCTGCCGGTCGGGGCAATGCGACGGCTTCTTCGGCGGCCGGTCGCCGTCAGGGTCGGTTAAAAGAGGCCGGGAAATGAGGTCAGCAGTGAGGCAATAAGCACCCACAATGACATGCCCGCTGCGCCATGGCTAGCTAGGTACTCGATCACGGGATCCGATCCCTTGGTTTGGTAGTGTAGTGGTGCAAGTTCATCGTATCCGTGAAACCTTTTGGCTTTAATTTGCCCCGTTTCGATCCCGTGTCAACCTGCCTACACGTCGCAGTTTTCTAGTACTAGCACGTGCTATCACATACTCCCTCCGTTATTAATCGTTGTCGCCGTTTACTTTTAATATCAACTTTGATCACTCGTCTTATTCAAATTTTTTTAATAAATTTCATATATTTTGATATAATTTGATTTATCGTTAGAGTTATTTGAATCATAATTTAAAATTTTACACATTCGACCAAATTTTTTGAATAAAACGAATGGTTAAAGTTGATCGAAAAAGTCAACGGCGACGTCAATTTAAAAACGGAGGGAGCAGGTTACTTCAGGACACGTGGATGGAAAAGGTAAGATGTCACGTATCGCAAAACTGAACGCGTTGTTTCCTTGGTCTAATCACCATCATGCATGCAACTTGGAGAGCAATTTGTTCCACACAATTTTGTCAAGATACTCTTTGCAACAAATTGTCCGTCGGCAAGACAAGCATGCAGTAACTATACGCCTGGAGATTTCATTCGTAAATTCAACCCACAATCAGTAAGATTAGAACGGCAGTGATCGATCGATGATCTGACGACCTCTCAATCATGCGATTCTAATCAGTCACCTCTCGATATGATTAAGAAAATGCAATGGCATCATTAGATGGTGAGAGACTCCTTGGCCGGTCCGTCGCCTACACACGCTCGCCGCCACACAGACGTCTAAAGCTGCCGCCTCCCGTGACGATGGCTACAGGTACAGGATCGAATCGCTCGAGCAGCACGCAACGCAGCGTGCAACGCTTCTGCACATAGGTTTGCAATATTATCAGTTGGCCGTAGACATGTATCTAAATATATAAATATGTATACGTCTCTCACGGGATGATCACGGGATTATACTTGATACGTGACAGGCTTTTTATATTTTCCTGCTTTCTTTTTCTTTCGGACGGGCATGCACCATTCGTTTCCAGAGAGATGAATTACAATCTGGCCGTTGCCGCGAGGCACTCCCCCCTGCACTGGCCGCGCCGCGCGCGGCGTGCAGTCGCCGTCGACGCACCGGCGCCACGTCGGCCGGCAGTGTCCAGGTTCCACGGCATCTCGTCTCGTCACGGCCATGTATTTGGGGGCCAGCACACAGTACCCGCGAGGGCCGGGACACGTGGCCACGCACCGTCGTCGTGGGTGCACGTCGTCACCGGAGAAAAGGAGTCGTCGTCAAAGATTCCGGCGGCCTTCCGATCGACGATGTCCAAAAACTGCTTGCTAATTAACCATGTTATGTCCCGTGGCGCCAAATGGCCCCGTAGGAGTGACACTGTGATTGTGAAGCGCTGTGTTGGAGTTGGTCAGAAGATGACAGATGCATGGCGCACATTGGATCAAGCCAACCAGAGCCGGAGCTTCCATGGCAATCATGGATAAACTTAACAGGAGTCATGCATCAGTGAGGACTAGCCAACGTCGACTGACAAATTTGTCTGGGTGAGGTCGGCAAGCAAGCAAGCTACCGAACAAATTAATCCGCAAATGGTTTATTCGCCTCGTCATGTCCTACACTACGCTACACACGGCTGTACGTATAGCACCTACGTACGTAGATACTCCTAGTTTAGTGCCCAACTGGATAATTTCAAACACGTATAAATCCAGTTTAATTTTTCTCTGAATTTATTACACGTACTTCTCGTGACTTGTTTCGGATGATCAAGCCAGGGATCACGAAATGATTAAGAGGGATCCAATGCGACGGCGATCGATCGGACGACTCGACCGGTGTTGATCCGGCCGCGTTCGTTACGCGTGGCTGGCTCGCTTGGCATCTGCCGTCGCTGACGTGGCGCCATTAGTTTAGAACCAGACTGGGACTGCTGCTTAAACTATCATTACGGATCTTAATAATAATTTTTCTAGAGAAGTGATCGACCATGGGTGAATGGACGTAAGTGATGGTTTTGTAAGTGCCTTACTATTATTCTTGGGTGTATTTGCATCCGATATCGAAATTTGTTAATGATGATGAAAAGGACCTGACAGGTCTTGAACCGTAGAGTAGAGATGGCTCACTCCTCCACTTGTTCGTTTGGTTTGTTCTTTTCTGGTGATTTGAATTTTTGTAATACATCTCATTTTTTTGCGTATCGATGAAATCCGCAACCTTCCTTTTCAAAAACAAAAACTACAACCTTGAAATGAAAACCGTGGCCGCCTTATAGTTGGATTTATAGGTGTACCGTTACACTAGGTGATTGGGGTTCCTGCCAAAATCTACAATTGACATCGGTGTAATTACACCGTGCCACTGGTTTATTTTTTTTTGGGCGCCATTAATCAATTAAAACGGGTAAATTTTGATGTGGATAGGCAGATGGATCACTGCTTCGAGTAATTAATCTCCGGTTATTTCGGTCCGGGATTGTGACCGCTAAAATGGCGCATTGCTGATGCTGCGTCGCGGTTAAAAATTTGTGGTTAAAAGTGCCCATCCAGCCATCCTTTCTCCTCTACCATTCACTGATCAATAACCGGTCAAATTTGGAGTATCGAGTAGATGGCAACTACTACAATGGATGATCACGATCAAAATTCATCCATGAGACTTTTGCAAGTGAGTGTGAAGGACCACAGCATGATTTATCTTTTCATACAGTAATTTAAAGCCATCAGTGCAATCTTTGCAATGTACTGTGAGTACATTTGTTTAAAGTCATCAGTGGCAGCCGCAAATCTCGGTGGATGTTTTTTTTTAAAAAAAAAACTTTTGGTGGACATTAACCTAGCTAGCTCCACCCCGGAGGATAATCAGTGACTGGCCGTGTATACATTGATTAGATCTTACTCCCTCTGTTGTTAAATTTTTATTGTCACAACAACAAATTTAGTTCAATTTTAAACTAGATTTGTTTTTCTAGTTTTATCAATTAACTGAGAACGAGTGGAGTATTGATCTTCGTGCTGGTCATTCTGTGATGTGAACCTAGTGGGGACGACAACGCAATATGATGAACATAGTTACACAGAGCATGTGCACGGTGATTGCAATACTGAATGGCACCTGCGTATCGAACAGTACGCTGATAAAGGAAGCACAATATTGACATAGTCGCGGAACTGGGAGCATCGCCGTCATGGCATGGGAGCCACTAGCTTTATACTGACATGACAAATTAGTCAAAATGATGTGTTATCACGTCGAATCAGTAAATTTTCTAATATTTTTGTGATTTCTTGTCTGGAAAATAGTTTTTGTAAAGATAAATATCAATTTGCGAACTAAGAGTGCCTTTTTGTTGAGATGTCATGTCACAATGCAATTAGGAACTCCGTCGCAGAAAAAAAAACGCATTAGGAACCATTTATTTGAAATTGAGTTATAATCTTAACATTTTCATTAACAAGAACTATAACAGGATCTCCTAGAAAATTAAATCGAATAAGATGCATGTAAACAAACAAACACCACCATACATGTACACTGTAGATGTGGTCAAACTTGTGCCACCTGCAGGTTATGCATGAGTACAGGTGGATGGCTACGAGGTCTCTGTATAGCCTCAAAGAGGCACCACACAGGTGTAACAATTGTAGCTGATGAGTAGCCATGTGTGCCTCTGAACTTTGATTGCCGTCTAGGGCAGTCTCAATGGATAGTTTCTAGTACTAGTTTCTTAAGGAGAGAGAGAGAGCAATAAATTACTCTTTAGACCCAATTACTTCTAATGCATAGTTTCTAACATAGTTTCTATACTTAATTACCTCTTGCATGCACTTTAATAAAGATAGGATCAATTGTGGCAAGACATGCTGATTATACCAGAACACACTACGGGACAACCTGAGTCAAACGTCTATGACACCTCCAATTTGCACATGACCAGAAGGTTTGCAAAATCAAAAAAACAAAGTCCATTACTGAAGTTAAGATTCCAGAAATGACTCCATGATTGAAATCAAAATAACAAAGTTCAAGACACAAGTAAAGACTTCAGATATGACTCCATGACATAAATAAAGACTCTGATATACACTTTTGAGAAAAGTAGTACAACTTCATCCTTCAAACAGCAAATCATCAAGACTCCACCAGGGTTCACAAAACCGCTCAAAACCAGTCGGTTTTCGCGGTTTTCGGTGAAACCGGTCCGGACTGGTTTTACAAACCGGCCGGTTTTTGTTTTAAAAATTTAAAAAAATTTGAAAAATTAAAAAAAACCAGTCGATAAACCGGTAAAACCGGTGGGTTTCAAATTTTGAAATCTGTTACTGTAGCAAACCGGTGAAACCGGCCGGCTTGCCGGTGAAACCAGCCGGTTTACTGTAACAAACCATTCAAATTTTGAATTTTCGATTTAGAGCGGTTTTTGACCAAATTTTCCGGTTTTCGTTAAACCGGTCCCGACTGGTTTTAGCGGTTTAAACGAAATATTAAACCCTGGACTCCACCCATCCATTCTCCAGACACAAGAACTTCATGTTTGCCTACAAAAAAGTATTGTATGTGATAATAAAATGAATCAAATATAGATAACAGTCAACAATATTCCGATTCCAAAAAACATAAACTATAAAAAACAGTAAACTATAACAGTGAGGTATTTGTAAATGTCAACAATACCTACTTAATTCAAATTTCTAAACTTGTGCCATATATGTTCAATCAAATCTGATTGAAGGTCTTTGTATGTTTCTCTATCTCTTCCATCTCTGGGTTTTGTCCATGAGAAAATGTTGCTGCTTGAACAATCGACGTGCTTGCTTCCTCATTCAAATCAAGGGGAACTTGCTCTATATCCTTCTCATCTTCAATTATCATATTGTGAAGGATTATACAAGCAAGAACGATATTCTCAAGATCCCCTTGCTCATATAGACGTGCTGGTCGACGCAAAATAGAAAAACGTGATTGCAAAATACCAAAGGCGCATTCAACATCCTTCCTTGCCCCTTCTTGCATTTTTGCAAATAGTTTATTCTTCTCGGTCTGTGGTTACGTATCGATTTAACAAAAACAGCCCACTCTGGATATATGCCGTCCGCTAGATAATAACCGGTATTATATTGCCGTCCATTGACGTAGTACTGCACCTTAGGAGCTTCTCCTCTTAGCTGCTGGACAAATAAATCTGATTGGTTAAGCACGTTGATATCATTGTTCGATCCAGCAACACCAAAAAAGGCATACCAAATCCAAAGATCATGCGAAGCAACTGCCTCTAGAATAACCGTAGGGACACCATGATCACCACGGGTATACATCCCTTTCCATGCATATAGACATTTTTTCCAATGCCAATGTATACAATCAATACTTCCTAGTATGCCAGGGAACCCACGTCGCTCTCCAATCTGCATTAGGCATTCAACATCTTGTATCGTCGGGCGCCCCAAGTACTCATCCCAAAATACTGAGATCACACCCTCAAGACTGCTTTTAAAGTGGCCTTAGGCCAGCCCGATCATGGCTCTTCTCCATGCTCCACTGAGAGGCAGTGGTTCATGAAGCATAGAAGGATCTAGCCTTTGTGAGGTAAAGGCATGGATGGATCTATGTTATTTGGGGCCAGATTAAATGGAAGGATGCACACGCATGAGATCCATATGCACGGGCCCTTGTCATTGAGATCACATCACATAAGAACACAACAGAAGTGACCGATCACAAGAGCCTTGGACAAGAGACAAGAGGCCGAGCAACAGACAGCAATGTAAATATATACTCCCTGCATTCCTAAAATATTATCGCCGTCGACTTCTAATATTAACTTTGACTATTCGTTTTATTCAACGGCGACGACAATTTAGGAACCGAGGGAGTATATAGTTCTATCACAATTATCTATTTCGATTTGATATTATCGCATAGAAAGGAAAAGAAAAGCTAGGATGATTCTCGCATGACACTACTACAGGCAATATGCTCGGTGTGATCCTGATTATTCCGGCGTTGTTGGGTTGCTGCCTATTCCTCCTGGCAGTGGACGAATTAACAAGTTTTTACATGCGTATCACGGGACCAGATTAATTCCCTGGCGGCGGGTGATGAGACGGCACCACGGATATCACGACACGGTCAACATTATTCGAGTGATGCATGGTCCAAGCGCATAATGAACATAATTAAGCCTTTTTATTAATATTTGCGACGATGCGGTAAACTTTGCAAAGTCGTTGCAAATCCAACAAGAAGATATAGTACGATTCGGTGAGCATAGAATTTTACAGCATGGAATACGTGTCTTCGTGATGAGCCTCCGTGATTGTTCTCTGCAACTGAATAAAGGCGGCGCCGATTGGATTTCAATTGGAACTCAATGTAAGCTTTTTTTTGTTATTATTTGCATGGATTTCAGCTCGCAGGTGGGAAAACCGGTGCTTCCTCATCCAGAGTGTTCAATACTCCATCGGTTCACTTTTACTATATGTCTATGCCTCAATTTTCATCTCTCGAACAGGCGTGAGCCGAAACTGAGATTTATCGAAGACATTCGTGGGACTTGACCCAAATACGAATGGTTATCTGTGGAACGGCTACCCATGACCCCACAATGCACGACGCTGCATTTGAAGCACGATTGATTGCCAGAGAGTTAACGCCAATTAAAAGGCTGTTACGCTTAATAGTCGCGCTCGTTGTAATTAGAAATAGACGTTATCAGTGTTATGACGTGGTAATTGTCATTACCACGGGAGGCACGTCCCTCATATAAATATATAACCTGTCCGACAGGGTAATACATCTGTTTTCAGAGCAAGAGAATACAAACACTCACTGGACATAGGGTTGTTATCCTCCGAGAGGCCCGAACCAGTCTAAACCACTCGTGTCAGTCTTTTTCGTGATTAGCTTCACAATACTCACAAATTCGACCCTATTCACAATATTTGTCGATCTTCTGAACTCGTATTTTGATCATCGACAGAGGTGCGCCAGGAAGGGGAGTGTGAGGTGAAATTAGTCCAACTTTCATCCATAGCTTCCACAAGCAACCTCGTGTTCCCGGCTGGCACCACGTTCCGTTTCGAAACATTGGTTTTTGTCGCCGATGAGGAAGGTTCTTTGGCCCATCGTCCGAAGTTTCTAGAAGCTTTTTCTCAGATCTCATTTGAGATGCCTACTACGATTGAGATTCCAAGTGTTCCTCTCAGGTCTTGACCATCTGTTGGTCCTTCAAAGGATCAATTGGAGCAGCTACCAACCCAGTCCAAGGTGATTCTTAACCTTGTCAATGGTAAATACTTTGGGCTGGGGCTGGAATGTTACAACTACAGTAGCGATAGTGACAACAACTGCACCGACGATGATTTTGGCTTCGATGAGGATTAACCCTCAAGAATGGGGTATCCGAAGTGGAATTACAACATTGAGATGCGACAGATCAATGTGACTGAGAGGAATGATCTAGCAACTTCTGCTGGGTCATCGAGTAATCTTCCCACAATTGGTTCTAGTGCACACAGGACCAACTTGCCGGGTCCCCCAGTAAGAAATCTACAAACTGATTTTGAAGCTACTCGTCTCCAAACAATCCTAGAGTGCATGTAGCATTTGGTAGCTGATGGTTCGTCTTTGGCGCCATTGGTCCAGCAAAGATTGGAGATTGCTGGTCGCATAGGCCAATCTACTCCGTCAAGTCAAAATTAGCCTAAGGCTTCACGCCGTGGCAATTCTTATGAAGGTATATCCTCTCGAAGATCACCCTCTGCTTCGGCCACATCTCCCTAGCAGGGACACTCTCTCTGTCGGAGATTTACGGCATAGCCTCGACAGGCAACGAAGTCAAAAGGGTCAATCTGGTGAACACCTGTGCAGACATGATGCGCGCAATGACATTGATGCCAACAGGCGTCATAGAGAGGCAGCTGAAGTTGCTCCTCATCGGGCTCGAGCGAGATGGAGCTCATTTAAGGCTCTTGCTCCAAGTATTCGTCAAGTTCGATGGCTTGAAAAATTCAAGCCAAGCTCGATCGAGAAGTATGACGGATCATAAAATCCTAAAGAATTCCTTCAGGTTTACTCCACAGTTATAGAAGCCGCTGGGGGAGATGATAGAGTAAAGGCTAATTACTTGCCTACTGCTCTGTCAGGACCAGCCCGATCGTGGCTGGTGAATCTTCTCGAGTCCACATTCCGAACTTGGAATCAGCTCTACGCGACCTTCATCGAGAATTTCCAGTGGACCTTTGAAAGGCCGTCGGAGGGTCGAGGAGGAAGATGAAAAAGAATTCTCTGAAGTTAACATGATCTCGGTGGAATACTGCATTTTCATCTAAAATCCAGTACAAGAAGTACGAGCGGGAGGTGCTCATTGCCGTTCCCGTTAGTAAGAAGATGAGATGGCATGAAGTCCCGATCACGTTCGGCCCTGAAGATCACCCGAAGACGGAGCTGTCAACCAAGAACTTGCCGTTCGTCTTCAAGATACCAATCCACTGCAGCAATGTTGCCAAGACTCTCGTCGATATAGGCGCGGCCTTGAACCTCCTCATGAAGCGTACTTATGAGGAAATGAATTTGCCATTAGCAGCATTGCAGCATGTGCATGAAAGATTCTACGGAATCATTCCAAGGGTTTCATCAAAGCCATTGGGAAAGATTGATCTGACCATTGCTTGCGGTCACGGAGACAACAAGCGCCGAGAAATCTTCACCTTCGAGGTGGCGGATTTTGATTCAGCGTACAACTGTATCCTCGAGAGGCCATTCCTCCTGAAGTTCATGGCTGCTGTTAATTCAGCTTACGCCACGATGAAGATGCCGGGACCCCTAGAGGTCATCACGATCATCTCTGATCTTAAAGAGGCGGTCAAGTGCGACATCAATTCCTTGCTCGTGACTTCAAGCAAGGAGTCTTAGAAGTCAATTCTTCCAAGCAAGCCCGAACAGATGGTGGTGCGGTACTTGTTGTACCAAAACCCATTATCAAAGTTCCAGAAATGCCGATTCTTGAAGTCCTGACTTTTGAAGAAGAAATTGTGCTGCCACCAACACCGAACAAGAATATTTCACTGGACCCTAATGAGCCAGCGAAGCAAGTTGTCATTGGGGGTTCCTTATCCCCAAATAGAAACTCATGCTCATCACTTTCCTTTGGGTAAACGTCGATGTCTTTACATAGACACCTTCGGACATGCCCGGGATCCTCAGGGAGGTGATTGAGCACAAGTTGGGGATTGACCCGGTTCTCAAGCTGGTCAAGCAAAAATAACGGAGGTATATTATCCTACATGCCGGGTTCACTAGGCAAAAATCACTAGGCTATTACATGCCGGGTTCATTAGAACGTTATATTATCCTACATGGCTAGCAAATCTTGTATTAGTGAAA
The DNA here is from genome assembly GCA_001602295.1 of Zoysia matrella. Lineage (NCBI taxonomy): Eukaryota > Viridiplantae > Streptophyta > Magnoliopsida > Poales > Poaceae > Zoysia > Zoysia matrella. The sequence continues at coordinate 269,829 of BCLG01000024.1, read as the reverse complement.
AAGCCCGATGGTTCATGGCGGATGTGTATTGACTATACGTCTTTAAATAAAGCATGTCCTAAAGATGAGTATCCTCTGCCTCGAATTGATCAGATTGTGGACTTAACATCCACAAGCAAATTTTTGAGTTTTCTTGATGTTTACTCCGGCTATCATCAAATCAACATGCGAGTTGAAGATGAAGAAAAAATTGCATTCATCACTCCTTTTGGAGTTTATTGTTATGTGAAAATGCCATTCGGTCTCAAAAACGCCGGGGCTACGTATCAAAAATGTGCCCATATCATTTTTGAACACCAAATTGAAAAGGAATGTCGAAGCATATATCGATGACATCGTTGTGAAGTCCAAACAGAGAGGGGTTCTGCTTACGAACCTCATCATGACTTTCAATAATCTTCGAAAGTTTCGGATGAAGTTAAACTCGAAGAAGTGTGTCTTCAAGATATCTTCTGGCAAGCTGCTGGGATACATGGTCTCTGAAAGAGGGATCGATGCAAACCCGAAGAAGGTGGAAGCTATCGAACAGCTGCAACCACCCTAAACTCGAAAGGAAATCTAGAAGCTAGCTAGCATGATGGCTACCCTTAGTAGATTCATATTTCGATCGGGAGAAAGAGGTACGTCATTTTATAAGCTTTTACACAAACAAGATGGATTTCAATGGGATAGTCAAGCGAAAGCGGCTTTTTTAGAGCTAAAGCAATATCTCAAAAATATGCCTACCCTAGTTCCACCAAAGCCCGAAGAAGAGTTGTTGCTTTATGTGGCATATTCTGATTCGGTGGTTAGTACTGTTCTGACTGTAGATCGGGTCAATAATCAAGGAAGTTTAGTTCAGTCACTAGTGTATTTTGTTAGTGAAATCTTGAAGGATGCTTAAACAAGGTACCCACAGGCTCAGAAGTTGTTATATGCCGTGCTGATGACATCCCAGAAGCTGAAGCATTATTTCTTAGCACATCCGATCAAGGTAGTATCTGATCGTCCATTCTCTCTCATTTTATACAGTAGAGATGCTACTGGACGCATATATCATTGGGCAGTAGAGTTGGGACAATTTCATATAGAGTTCATACCTTGAAGAGCCATCAAGAGTCAAGTTTTAGCGGATTTTATTGTTGAATGGACCCTATCTGGTCCTCAAGATGAAGAGGCATTGCCCGATCATTGAGTGATGTATTTTGATGGTTTCTTTACCCTAAAAGGGGCTCGGGCTGCTGTTGTGTTGAAACCTCCAAAAGGGGAGCCTTTGAAGTATGCCTTTCAGTTGAAATTTAAAGCTACCAATAATATTGCAAAATATGAAGGATTGATTAATGGCCTGCGCATTGCTAAGTCCATGGGCATCAAGAGATTGCTGATTCGAGACGATTCTCAATTGGTGGCCCGGCAGGTCATCTCGCCTGGTTGGCCTCTTCCCAATCAGCAATGCCCGATGATGTTATTATTGAAGAAATCTTACAGCCATCTGTATTGCTTAAGGTGCCCACTGGGCTCATGAAATATCTTTGCTTGATCTTGAAGAGTCCGAAGATTGAAGATATCCGATTAGAGTATTCATTGAAGGTGACCCAATTACAGATGATGATCCGACAACTGAGCGCATTGCTCGAATTACCAAGAATTACACCATTATTGATCGGGTATTATACAAAAAAGGAAGAAATGAGATGCTGATGAGGTGTATCTCTCAAGATGAAGGTATGCAACTGCTCAATGATATATATGGAGTCTGTGGCTCTCATAATTCTGCCAGAACTTTGGTTAGAAAATCATTTCGCCATGGGTTTTACTGGCCGACAGTAAATCAAGATACCACTGATCTAGTAGGCAAATGCAGTCATTGCCAATTTTTCCAGCATCAAACAACTAAACATGCTAGTGCCCTGCATACCATCCCTCTGTCCTGGCCATTTGCTATTTGGAGAATTGATATCATCGGTACTTTGCCCAAGGGACAGAAAGGATATAAGCACATTATTGTGGCTATTTATCCACTTACTGGTAAACATTACTCAAGAAGCTGCAGCCAAGTTTTTGAAAGGAATTGTTGTGCGCTTTGGAGTTCCAAATCGGATCATCACAGATAATGAGACCCAGTTCAAAGAAAATAAGTTTCAGCGAAGCTGTGCTGACTTCGAGATATAGCACTCAGTCTCTTCGGTAGCTCAACCGCAAACCAATGGCCAAGTTGAAAGAGCCAACGGTCTGATCTTTTAAGAGATGAAGAAGCAAATGCGAGAAAAGCTAAAAGCTAGAGGAAAAAATTAGGTCCAAGAATTGCCTACAGTATTGTGGTCCTTGCACACAAACCCGAGTTGAGCAACCAGAGATACACTATTTAATCTGGTATATGGGGCTGATGTAGTATTACCCTCGGAAGTGCATTTGAATTCTCATCGGGTGTTGCATTTTATAGAAGAAAGTTAAGCCGAAGCAAGAGATCTAGATCTTACCTTATTAGAATAGTCCAGAAAACAGGCAGTGATAAAAGTAGAGAAATATCAAGTCCTGCTGCGCAAGCACTATAACAAAAAAGTTGTGCATCGTATTCTGGAGGTTGGAGATTTAGTCATCAAGAAAGATATCAACACCATAGATAAGCATAAATTTTCTTCTCCTTAGGAAGGGCCTTACATCGTAGTCGATCAAGTATCTCATAGGGCTTACGTACTGGCTTATATTAATGGCTGTTTGTTACCGAACACATGGAATGCTGACCAGTTACGAAACTTTTATGTGTAATGAAATTTTGAATAAAGAATAATTGTTCATTCTCAAGAAATTGTTTTTATCATATAAGTAAGCTTCAGCCATCCCTATGGTTCAATAAAGTGCTCCTTTTTTTTCATTCGTGCTCTCTATCTTGGCCGCCAGACGGAAACACAAGATATAACCCTGATAGGCACTTGCAGTCACTTATCATCAATGATCTTTTCAGATCACCATTCAGGCACTCTATCTTGTCCGCCGAACGGTTACACAAGATACGACTCTGATAGGCACTTGCGGCCATCTCTAGGAATGATTTTCTCGAAACAGCTATCTTATATAGCTACGAGCTTAATCACACCAACGCACAATGGGCACAACCTATGTACCTTTTGATATGGCAATTTTAGACACGGATGTCTTTTCACAAGGCTGAAGTTCCAAAATAACTATCGAGTACATATGATTTACTTTAATTTCTTTTCTACATGCACATATACATCGTGTAATATCCCCAAAATTCAACCAAGAAATAAAAAATTCTAAATTTAAAATTTTGTTAGCAAAATCCTAACAAATTTTCTTTTCTCTCCTATTTTATTCAAAAGGTAAAATCTCATGTAAATTAAAAACTGCTAAACTTGAAACTTTCAAATATTAAATTTTTTGTGAGACCAAGTGATTGACTTCTCTCCCTTGTTTGGATTTTAATTCTTTCTGAGATCGCTTGAATCATATTTAAATCAAATCCAAATTTCCCTCAACCCTCAATTCCTTTGGATTCAAAAATTTGAAAACAAATTTCTGGCCGTTGGCCCGCTTCTCTCTTCCCTCTTTCCTCTATTTCCCACGTGGGCCGCCACTTTTTTCCTTCGCGTGGCCCAGTGCCTCTACCGGCCAAGCCCAGCGTGCTCGCATCTCCTTCCTTCGAGGGCGACAGCACGACATGCGTGCACCGCCCCTGTCGTTTTTGACAGCACGCGCGCCACCGCCGCCGCCATTTACGTGCTCCAGCAGCTCCACGTGCGCCGTCGTCGTCCCCGCCGCAGCCCACACCACACCGCCACCTGTCCCGACCAACGCCGCGTGCGTCGCCACCGTTCCAGTGCGCCCCCGGCAACCCAACGTGCCACCGCCACGCCGCCAACGC
>BCLG01000024.1:255672-265954 GCA_001602295.1 Zoysia matrella | reverse complement strand
GCGCCCATGAGCGTCGTCGCCGCCCCCGCGCCTCTCTGACAACACGACGTGAGCATGCCTCCTTCGCCATTACTACCCCGGCCCCGGGACGCGCTCACCGCGCCTCGCCACGCATCCTGACTACTTAAAAACGCAAACACCGGCCGCCGCCCGCCCTCAATGAAATTGCGGCCATCTCCGGCTATAAAAAGGCCCATCGGACCCAATTTCTCGCGCATCCCATTCTCCTCTCTCTTTCCCCCACAAAAAATTCCTCCTTTTACCCACCTTCGGAGCTCCCTGCTGAGTGCCGCCGCCTAGCACGGGTCCTCTCCGTCGCTGGCACAGTTGGGCGCATCCCCGGCCTCTCCAAGCAGTCCAGAAGCTCCACTACATCGTCCTCTTGCTCCCCGACCTCCTCCCTACGAGCTCGGTCGCCTCTGCTGCCCTCACGCCGTGCGCCTTTGCCACCGCTCGGACCTCGTCGCCGTTGGCCGCCTCCGCGCGATACACGTCGACGAGAACCTCCTCTGGTGAACCGCGGTGAGCTCCTCCCCCTCTTTGTCAAGTTTCTGTTGAGTTTAAAGCACTGCGGTGAGCTTTTCCCGAACTCCGGCCGTTCTCGGTCGTGGCGCCGCCGCGCCTCTCGCGAGCAGCCGCCGTGCAGGCCGTCGACCTACCAGAGGGCACCCGGAGCCGTCCGATCGGCTGTGGGCGCTCGGGATTAAAAGAAGCCACCCTGTTAGCCCCATCTAAGCCCAACCACCCAAATCGAAATCTACGGCTAAGATTTGATCCAACATAACACACAGATCACTTTAAATCCCGGCCCTCCATCATCAATCTAGCACCTCACGTTTAGCCACGTCACCCGATAAATCGAAGCCGTCACCTCTTGATCCAAGGGCTCGGATTAAATTGTCTATTTTTATAATAAAAATAAAAGAAACCCCTCGGCCTCACCTGTAAGAGTAAAACGCTAGGTGCACCTGGCTTAGTACACCCAAAAATATATTCCTAAGCCTTTTCCTAGACATAAATAATTCCGTAAATTCCAGAGAAATAACTTTTTGCACCAAGGCCCCTGCTGATCTGTACAATTAGAATTTAGGCCTAGTAATTTTACAAATACACCCCTAACCTCTTCTGTAATTACAATTTAGTCCTAAATATTTACACCTAGCACCCTAAACTTTTGTATCATTACATATAGGTCCCTGACAACTCTGATAATTACAAAAAGCCCCTATCTACTTTCTAATAATTACAACTAGGTCCTTAAAGCCCCCTATGCACTATAAATGTCGTATCTTTTCAACCGTAATCTCGATTTCAGTGATTCTTGCGCTCACGCGATCGTCTCGACGTGAGCTATTTTATGAAATCGGTTTTGAATCCTAAAACCCCTCATGTTTTCTCTAAGCTTGATCTATAAACCCATAGCTTCTGATATACACTTCCCAATACCCGATAAATCTAGAGCCAACCATTCCATCATCGAAAATACCATGACCACTACACCAAAATCAAACTCGGTTGTCCCCAGATCATGTTACCTTTGTTTCCCGCATTCGAGTTTTATTGGAGTTTATCTATTTAACTGCTTTTAGTTCTGTATTCATTTATTTGAGCTTGTTATTTGGTGTTATTGATTTTAAGTAGTGCACTTCATATAGTCATATTAAACACAGGTTAATAATATGATTAGTGTGCATCTCACTTTGCTTTATCCTACAATATTGCATGTGCCACAAAATTCTGTTAGCATCAGACTTATAAAAGTAGAATCAAGTAATTAGACAAATAATTAGAATACAACTGCATATCAGGGAATTAAGTAATTAATCCCTAATCTTTGCGGATCCATTTAATTAATAAATATAATAAAGTTATAAAATTGATCACTAACATATGACACTAATTAGTAACTAATCACCAGCATACGATAGTAAATAGAATTGGACATAAAATGATGCATGAAATGATATGTCATATACTAGTGCATGTTACACATTGGGATAATAACACTTTAAGAACTAGATACTACATGCTTACACATGATTTACTATTGCAGTCACGCAACATAGCTTAAATGAACTAATTAGTTAATCACTGCTTTTTAGTAAATATTGGTAAGACGAGATAATACACAAAAGGACACTTCGCGCACTTAGTTGTGCTCATAGTACATGCATCATATTAGCAAATAATCACATAAACACATTAGTGCCTTAGATACTTTATAATGCATGCACTCACATGATGTAACAAAGCAGTCACATAGACATTGTTTAAAATAAACTTAATAATTAATTAATTAATAATCCTTAGTGAATATTGCTAAGTAGCGATTACGTCTAGAATGACACATCAAACTTTTAGTATTATATTAGACGAACCATAATACAAGCTCATACTCGTATGAAGGCTCTAGTATGATATTTACCATACATAGTCATTTAACTACCCATGTGAACACATAAGCAATGCAATAAGGTAGCTAAATGAATATTTATTCAAATGATTAACCCGTAGTAAATAATACTAGGATGCACCTAAAATAATGCGCATTGCATTAAGATAGTCCCCACATCAAGCATGACTTATCCTTAATTTTTCTCGTAGAGTTTATTTGGCTCTTATTCGAAGTTAATCGGATCTTAACAATTCTTCTGAGCTTTTATTTCTTTTACGGTAGTTTTATTAGGCGTATTCTACCGTGTAGACAACGTTGAGTTCAAGGAAGATCCGGATTCCAAAAGGAGCCAGAAGGACTGACGTGCAAGGAGAAGCCCGAAGATTCTGGCATCAAGCCCCAAAGATTTAAGGATTTGCAGGCAAGTTCTAACTCTCTTGATCATATTAATTCTATGTTTTGCTTACGCACCCATATGACCTAAATGCTTGCATGTTTATTTTAATTTATGCTAAAACATTGTGTAGTTAATACCCTACTTGATATTACGTATTTATATTTATGTTAGTTACTTGCTCTCATTAAATATGAATACTACCTTGTATCCATTGATGACACCTCCTTGATAACCATAGGACTTTCTTCGTTAAGATCTTTTAACGAACTCAAAGTTGCCTTGATATTAGATTGCTTAGAAACCCTTATACGATGCAGTACATCGCTACACCATACACTAATCATCTTATGAAATGAGTTAAAATGAGTTTGGTGGTGTGTGTAAAATAAAGTGGGATGGGTGTTAGTGCAACTAGTGCTAGGTGAAGTAGGATATTTCTGGTTGTGGGGCGTGGCTCCTGATGAAAGGTGATGTGATAGGTGTTAAGCTTCGATCTGGTCCACCTACTGTGGACGAGCGCCACCCCTGTCACATAAAGACCGGTTCATCGGACCTCAATATAGTGATTTTGTGCAACTACAGAACTTGTTTGGGCGGGACTCACTCCACCCCTTTTAGTTATCCACAGTGACACCTAAGGCGGTCGAGAGACACAAGCCGCAGGAGCAGACGTGAGATACTCACGGTCCGATCTTCGATTACTGCAATAGCCCGCACCATGGGATCGTATTGCCCACCAGTATAGCCCCCTGGTTTTGTAATAAACCTGTCTATGTGTGGGGTTTAGGGAGCAGACGTGGATGTCCTAAACCCACGGTCTGGCTATGAGAATGTTCTATCGCGTCATCGGGCTACCCCGAGAGATGAACCCTGTATGCATCTTGAGGTGGACATTGTGAATACCTTAGCGTACGTTGGAGTGAACGTTATGAGACTCTGTTGATCAAAACTGTTGATCAAAAGAAGCACAGCCTGTGGGTACAGTGTACAACCTCTGCAGAGTGTATAATCCGTCTGAAATGATCGTTGTCACGGTATTGACACACTACAGCTTGGGCTCACTTTGATTAGTCTCTATATTATCCTTGTTGGAATAAGTGGGTGTAGGTGTCCGTGCTTTGGAAAGTGTAAGCTGTATGCCTGGAGACGGTACGGTTGCGTGCCAGCTCCCTGACTAAAACTTGGGTACTGGCGGGATCGATGAACATCTCCTCCAGGACCAACCTATTAAAATATGGACAACAAATGTTTACCAATCGTTGCAAAACTTCTGTAGTGAACCCTGCATAAAACTGACTTTTTGCAAAAGAAAACCTCATAGCCTAATCTTTGCTACAGCCAAATATGCATATATATATATATATATATATATACACCCTTGCTTAGTGTTAGGGCTTGCTGAGTACTTTATGTCCTCACTAGTTTGTTGTTGTGGTTTTAGACAATGAAGATTGCGTAGAAGACGGCGACGTGCTGGGTTTTTGTTCTGCTTTTCAAGTTTGCTTGTGGCTTTGGGCCATGTTTTCTGCTGTTTGCTTCACCTCTAGTTGGTCAACTGGTTGTGGATTCTTTAATCCTCACCGTGTTGCCGCTAAAGGTCCGGTTTCAGGTATATTCTTTTATCCGAAGTATGCTTTTTGATATACATTCTGATGTGTTTCAGCGACTGATCTAGAGATTGATACGTGATGCACAGTGTATCCTAGAAATGGGGTACGGCACATTGCGTACAGAAAGCAAGGGGCTATATATATCATACTCATAAATGATTGTGTAATTTACAATCTATATATACTACATGCGTCACATTAATTTTCATCTGAAGAGTGGTCAGTACTACTAAGATCATCTACAAACGACTTAGCAGCATCAACCACATCTTCTACAAGCTTGTGGCATTGTTCAGATGAGAAACATTGAAATCTAAAACAAACCAAAGAAACATCCAGATCAAAATAATGACTTTTAGTGCAAGCAAGCATATATGATGCTCAAGTGACCATATCTTCAGGAAATGATGACTTTTGCAATTTATTATTTTCAGCTTCAGCAGCTTTCAACTTGGACTTGACAGTCTCTAGTTCAGTGGTCACCTTTTGAAGTTGCTTGCCTTTGTTGGTAATCTCTGACCTAGCGCTTTCCAGTTTTTTGATATGTTCTGGATCTGTTTGTCCTATTTATCAGCTTCATTTGCCAATTCTACATATATAAGTCAGATAAGATATAGTTCAAAGTACAAAATAGGTTATGTTGCTCAAACATATGCACATACTCTTTGCCAATTCTTTCAAGCTAGAAAACTTCTCTTGCAATTTAGCATAATCTGCTGTCTAGAGTCTTGCTTTTTGTTCAGTAGCATCAATTGAAGGTCCAATAGCAGTGCAAGAGTCGACAACTTGTGTCCAATAGCACTTGCAGCTTGCTTCTCTAAGGCCCTCACTGATATATCCTCTTCGGGAGTTAAAGCTTGTTGCTCTGGGACCTCTATCACAGGTTTAGCACCTGGCAATTCTTCATATGATGAAAGTTTCACTGCCTTCCCAGATAGTCTAGGCAAAGTCTCAGCCTGACCTTGTTCAGGAATGTTATCCCCGGTAGTCTCTTTATTTCCCCCATCATCATTATCATCATCGAGGACAACATCAACGTCATCTGATTCAATGGCAAACCTCCCCTGTGATCAAAGATCAATGGTCAGAACAAGTAAAGAACAGTCAATACAGTATAGTTGAGAATAATTAGTACCTCTGGAGGAGGATTTGCAGCAGAAAAGGGAGGAGGAAGGCCCTCTGATCTGGTGAGTTTGTGATCACTCAAGATCTCTTTAAGACGAGCCACCACTTCATCTTTTAAAATCTCTGCAATGGTTCAATACACCAGCGTGTCAAGTAACTGAAAATATATACCAACTATTCAAGTTACTGAAGATTACCTTTGGGACAAGATCTTGCTATATCCCGAAGACCAGTATAACCAAAGGCTAATGGATGCCTTATCGCAAGTGGATTCAACCATTTTCGCACAAATTCATCAACAATGATTTTTCCTTTCAGACCCTTGCGTTTGAGCTCCAGAATTTCTGCAAGGAGTGCCTTAATTCTGTTGGATTGATTTGGAGGAACATTTGCACTTGGAGCAATGTATGGTATTATGCACTTCCCCTTTACTTCTGATTTGTCCATAATCTCTATGAGAAACAACCTGTGATCACTTCCCTTCCAACTCTTTCTGAGGCATGGATCAATATATTATTTCTCACTCTTTAGGGTGAAGCCAACCGAAAAGACCATCACTTGTTTGACATTGTAAGAGGTTGTGTACAAAGTTTTTCAAAGGGCAAGGTCTAGTTCGATTCTCAGCCAGCATTCATAGAGCATTACAAATATGTTTAAAGAAGCCACGGCACTAGGTTTAAGGTGTATCAACTCTATCTTATAAGCTTGGCAGACAGATATGAGGAATTTCGAAGCAAAAACACAAAATTCACAGAGAATGTGTGATTCAAAAACCACCAATTGTCCATCAGAAGGCCCAACATAATCCTTAACCTCTGGAATCTCAGATATTACAAATTCAGGGATAATATCTCGGTCATACAGGCTCTTCAGTCTCTTCTGAGTTATGGTGGTGGTCTTCCAGTACTTCATCTTGTCCTCTTCATTTTCAGAGGCCATGGCATTGCGAGCTGGAGGAGGAGACATGGAAGAACTAACAGATTCTGAATGCCTGGGTGAGGATATAACCTAGAAGATGATTTGAGGACGGCGGAGAGAGTCGCTTAAGTGGCGATGCTTGTATTGCAAAGAAGGAATAGGGAATGGTGTTGAGATAGTGAAAAAACTCTCTCGGTGCCAGGCCTAATAAAGACACAGCAGTGGCAATTATTGAAATTCGAATCAACAAAGCTTCTCTAGAAAGGAACCTCAAATGCCCGAACAGCTATCGGTCCGAGGAGAAGCGGCAAAATGCCCGATGTGTTTAACGCACACAAGGGGCTCAATGCCCTAACAGTTATTAGTCCGAGGGAAAGCGGCAAATGCCCGATGTGTTTAACGCATACAAGGGGCTCAATGTCCGAACATCTGAAGTGCTCAACGCACTGCAAAAGGGACCCACGGCATCCTATTTCCCATGTCCGAGGAGCTCAACGCTCGTAGGGGCTTAGGTACAACGTGCTGCAAACACCCGATGTGCTCAAACGCGCTAAATGGGTCCGGTCATTTGTGCCTCTTTGTGCCTAAGGTGCTTAACGCGCTTGAAGAATTCAAATATCAATACTTGAACATCCGAAGAGACTAATTCTGAGTATGACTAATTCTGAGTATGAACGGTTCGGCTAACCATAGTTGCAGTAATGCGTTAAGAAAAGTAAGCCCGAACAAGTACATATTCAGAATTCTTAAAAAATGTTTCATAAGATATATCTAAATCCTTCAGTATTACACATTTTTGAAATGGAGGAAGCTTCATAGAAGATGATAACCTAAACAGAGCTATCATCCCCTTCATTCTTAGACGGAGACTTCTTTTGAGCAACAAGAGGGGGAGATGATTTCAAGGGACCAGGGTTCTTCTGGTCAGCCGCTTCTTCTTCTTCTCCTCTCCCTGGTAAAGACATCAAGGAATAATGTTCTGAGTGAGGAAGAACCGGAGGAAGAGCTTCAGCGCCCTCGTTCTCTCCATCGTCATCCTCTCCTTCAGAGTCACTCAAGACTACCACCTCATCAAGGCCTGGCACCCTCTGGTGGCTTTTATTCAATTCGATATGAAGACGTCGAGAAAATTCAGCATCTTCAAAAGTATCAGGATCAGCCTCTAGATCCACAACATTCGGGCCGTCTTTCTCCATCAATTCAGGAAACCCACCAAGAGAGACCCCATGGATCTCCTCAATGGTGGGTAACTTGAGAGAAGGAATACGATCTGTCGGATCCCTTAACACAGCAGGGGCTGGAGGCTCCTGCACCCCTACGAAAAAAGAATCCTCTCCAACACTTGTCGATGAAGATCGAATCCTCTAGATGGAGCGCTTCTTGCCCATGGTTACACCTGGGCGGTTATTGCGCAAGGAGCTGAAAGAAGTGGAGAAAGAAAGTGTTTTGAAGAAGAACTTTATCCCGTCCTCCCTATTTATAAGCGGAGAACGATCCTTCTAGATCCCAAAGGACGCCTAGTATTTGCTCTCTGATAGTGGAAAGCACAACGCTCGAACCAGTCAGACGCAGGAATCAAGGCGGCAGAAGTAAAGACGAATATTGAAGCCAACCGTCGAGTCTTGTCATTTGAACATCTCTCCAAGTTTGCAACAGCAATGACAAAAAGGAGGTACAGTTCGATCTTATCGATTACGTTGCCGAAGACCGAAGGCATGCAGCCACATAGAGACGTGTTCAGGGGCTTATGTCGATGCCTTAATTTCCTCCTTCCGAACAGGCGTGTCGAAACCAAGATTTGCCGATGATGTTCGTGGGCCTTGGCTCAAATACGAACGAACATCTGTGGAACAGCTACCTATGACCCCACGATGCACGATGTGGCATTTGAAGCACGATTGATTGCCAGTGAGTTAACGTCAATTTAAGGGCCATTACGCTTAATAGCTGCGCTTGTTGTAATTAGAAATCGACGTTATCAATGTTATGACGTGGTAATTGTCATTACCACGGAGGCGCATCTCTCCTATAAATATGTAACCTACCTGACAGGGCAAGACATTTATTTTCAGAGCAAGAGAAAACAGACACTCACTGTAGGGTTGTTATCCTCCGAGAGACTCAAACTAGTCTAAATCACTCGTGTCAGTCCTCTTCGTAATTAGCTTCACAATACTCACATATTCGATCAAATTCACAATATCTACCGATATCTTGAACTCGTATTTCGGTCGTTGACATTATAAGGCATTGGCATGTGAATTAATAAGAAACGAAAAAGTGTAGTACGCAATAAACGGAGTGGAGAGAGAGATATACTATAGAAATATTTATATTGAAAAGAGAGAAATATGCATTAGAAAGTGAGAATGGCATACATTAAGAATAAAATTTGAATGCATGAAAAGTGAATGGATGGAGTATTACGTTTCCTACTATAGTAAGCAAATTAAATATGTTGATCTCATGTATTAGGAATATATTATTTTCTTAATTAGTGTCAAATATGTGTTCATTCCGCATGTCCCACACGTAACGTATGCACCTTGAAAGCCTAGACTGTAATGCATTTTCAAAAATTGTATAATGATGTGGATAAGTTATGTGTTTAATAGTACTAAGAAACAGAAAAGAAAAGGCAAAGAAACACTTCATGCTCCTAGACCCTTAGTGGGCCGTGAAATCGTGGCAGAGCTGATTTGTGATCTTGGACGTGTATGCGAGCTGGTTCTGTAGCAGGGCTGCTCTGCCCAGCTACCTCTGGAAACGGCCCAACACGGTCTGGTTTTGGTTTTTCTTATATTAGCCTACTGCTGCATTCTAGAATTGAGGAACTTTTTTATTTTCAATCTCATCTCTCGTGCAATAGATAGTAGAATCAATTGTTCAATTAGGTTAAATTTAAACTATATTTAAAAAAGTTATTGGAGGAGCTGATTAAAATAAACTCTAAATTTTTTTAAAATACATTTTGAGGTGATTTTTTGAGGGAACTCTTGTAGATACTCTTAGGATCTTAAAAATGAGGTAAAATACTGCTATACCTCTCAATTTATCTTAGCCAATCATCTCCCACCTACTAAATTAATTACTACTCCCTCCACCGAGAATAAGTATCTTTCTAAACTTTTAAACATCATTGTTTAAACATTCATCTAATCTTTATATATTAAAGCGCAAACGTTCTCTCAACCCTCGTTGCGCCACGTCATCATAAAAAATATTAACTGTCGAATTAAAATCTAATATTAAAAAGGAGAAAAAATCTTTTTCTCGGTCAACGTAGGAGCGTGCTTCTACTCGACGAAAGAAGGCATGAACGTCCGTGTCATCACTCAAGCTTTTTTAGTTTAACATAAATTTTGACAGTGGTCATATTTAATTTTTATAAATTTTATATATTATAATTTGCTTTATGATTAAAGTTATTTGAATCACAACTTAAAATTTTACATATTTAAATTAATTTTTTAGATAAGTTAAATAGTCAAAGATGATATTAAAAATCAACGGTAAACAATAATTTAGAAATGGAGAGAATATGTGGTAGTACACATGGACAATAGCATAGATATAAGAAATTAATTGTAACTGTTTTGTTAAATCAAATTTACTTTGGTTAAAGATTCAATAGAATTATTTCAAAAGATATAACAGAAGTTCTTATAAATTTATTCTACTTCTATATCTTGCAAGTATATGCTACAATTAAAGACTTTTATATGGAATAAAAATATATATTTAGATAATTTAAATTGTTTTATCTTTTAAAAATGCTGCTTGATTACTATGAGAATTAAGATTCAATCTTTTTCTCGCTTACAACTCCGGTCTAAA
>BCLG01000024.1:226466-246874 GCA_001602295.1 Zoysia matrella | reverse complement strand
TTGGTCCGGTCGCCGCGGGGAAGAGACGGATCCGATCCCGCTTCGGAACGGCACCCGCTCGGCCGGCGGTTTTGAAATCTGAAAGCGAAAGCGAAAGAGCGGGCGGGGTGGTGCGGGAATTGGAGGGCGCGAACGGGCAGCTGGGCGATTTGGATTTGATTTTTCGCGCTTGGATATTGGGGATCGCGCGGGAGGCGAAAACTTTTTCCCGCTTCGATTGGATCTGGATTGGAGCGGGAGCCGCGGGTGTGTTTATATATGCCTGGCGGGGGAGTCGGTTACGGTCGCGGAAATTACGAGTCTACCCCTGTGCGGCCGCATTGCTCCTCAGAGTCGTACGTGAACACGTCAGCCGGGCGGCGTGTTAATAACAGCTGTGGAAAGGGGATAGGGAGGAAAGTTTTTCGATGGAGAAGGTTCCAGGCGCGCGGAGACGGGATGGTGGGCCCCGAGCTGGCGGCTGGGTTTTCGTTTGTGTTCTCTGGTTTTTTTATGTGAAATTAAATTAATTTTTTTAAAATTTTTGTGAATTTTTTATAAAATTTCTGCGTTTTAAATGAGACCTTAGCTAGACGGAGATGGGCCATGAAAAAATGGTCCCGATCTCCTTCGACAGATGAGTGCAATAATTTTTGACCCTATATTTACTGGAAGTACAGTGTCGGTAGACCTAAGGTTGTATTTGCTGTGATCAACGTTTATAGCTCAGTCCAGAATAAGAAAATAGCAGCCTATGTCCATTGTCGGCTCGCAGAAAAATCGTGCCCAACAAAATGGGCTTGTTTTGCATCGATTGCTTCGAAATAAAGCTTAGTTTTAAAGTCTGTTAAAATTATAGATTTATTCCTCCGGCATATGCATACTATTATTTTACCTTAAATTTGAATTTTATCCAGTATTATCTTTTTTATATACTTGACTCTTTCATATACTCCCTTTTTTTTAAATTATTGTTGATATTGGCTTTTAATATTATGTTCATCTTATTCAAAAAAGTATGATAAATATCATATATTTTGTTATAATTTGCTATATAATTAAAATTGCTTAAAATATGACTAATAATTTTACACGTTTGAACTAATTTTTATAATAAGAAAAATAGTAAAAGATGATAACAAAAATCAATAGAAACAATAGTTTAAGAACAAAGGAAGCACTGAACACCAAAAGGAGCTTGGGCATGTATACCCGTTCAGTCTTTTTACTAAATAATTTTTTACTACAAACCTATTTTTTGCTGAGAGCTTGTTCAGTAAAAATAGCTAGGTGAAGATAAGACCCATCAACCTAGCTGGGTAAGGGTGCCTTTGATTGGCCTAGCTTTTGGCCCAACTAAAGAGGTTAGCCGTGACAAAAGTTATTTCGAGAAATTAGCTTTTTCTTAATTCAAAAGCAAAAGCAGGTCTGGACTTCCTTTTGCTGCTTGTGGGTGCTGGCTTATATATATTACTATATTTATCATTATGTAATATATAATTATAATTATGTAATATGATTCTTTATCACACAACAAACAGAAATCTGGATGATCGAGCCCCCGCTTAGCTAGGGTGGTCTACACCATGACTGTTGCTTTCCTCGTGTTTGGAATGATGTTTTCTGCAACCTCGACACCGTCTCATGCTCATATTCATATGTGTCCGATACATCTCACTATTTTACTCTGTATCTTCCAAACATTCAAATAAAGCTTCATAAAATTCTTTATGAGAAACTCAAGTGATGAAAGTGCATCTAGGATCCCATGTGGATTTTGAGATGAATTGTGACAAATAATAGAAGCATTTGATGGTATTTTGTGAGTATATGTGCAGGAATATAAGTAAAGGAAACATTGTTGACCCCCAAAAAGAGAAAAGAGAAAAAGATAGTTCTTTGACTTCAAGGCTTCTAGCTTTTATATTTATTGAGTCATAGGACCACCATACTGTCAAGGGGTACTGCATCTTTATTTTGAAATTAGTTAAGTGCTCCCTCGTTCACCTTGTTTCTATTCCAAATTCTTGTGTTCCTGGTTACTGGTACCGGACTTGTCCGGTACTCTGGACTTGTCCGCCCAGTGACCGAACTCTAGAGAGAGAGCACGCAGCTAACCCTGAACTGGTCAACCTACGGACTCCAGAGAGAAGTTCCCCGGCAGAGCTAGACTAGTTTGCTTCCTCGGACTAGTCTGCCATGTCGAGCGGACTCCAGAGAAGGAGCACCCTATAAATTTCCGAACTTGTCCGATCCTCCGAACTTGTCCGCCAGTGGACTTGTCCGTTGGATAGGCGAACTCTAGAATAGATACACCCTGGCTTGGCCGGAATTTGTCCTCCCGGCCGGACCCAGAGAGATGACCATGTGACCATTGAGCCTGATGTCCGGACCTCCGGACTAGTTCGCTCCTGGAATTTTTGAAAAGTTTTCTTTGATTGATCTATATAATCCCCTACCTCCAACGTCTTAGAGTTACCAAAAGCTAGCGCCTCATTTCAAATCGCGCCCTGAGACTCTCTGAGATCTACCACACCTCTTCCCACGTTATTCATTGAATTCTCTAGGGTTTGATATAAGGAAGAGGAGATCGTGAGTGTTTCCACCCCTTGTTTTGCATCAAGCAGTTGGTCTTTTTCATTGTAGATTTGGTAGGACCTATTCCTCTTGGAGATTCATCTCCTAGATGGTAAGGTGCGGAATTCACAAGACCGCTGTGGTACGATCCGGGAGACCCCTCATCGATCTAGTGAAAAATCAAGTTGATCTTTGTGGTCGCTTGTAGAGGTTTAGGGTTAAGAGAAATCCGGTCCTTTGTGAATCCCTAAACAGATACGTAGGCTTCTGTGTGGAGCTGAACTTCGGTAAAAAATCCCTGTGTCTCTTGTCTTCTTTTTGCATTGTGTTTGATCTTTCTCCGCTGCTCTCACGGACTGATCCGCAAAAGACCGGACTAGTCCGTGTTCTGTTTTTACTGATCAAATTGTCTTGAGAAGCGAATTTTCAGGTCGTTGCCTATTCACCCCCTCTAGGCAACATTCAATTGGTATCAGAGCAAAGACTCTCTATTCAAGAGCTTAACAGCTTGGAGAATTAAAGGTGTCTACCGAGAAGACCAGTGATTCGTCCTCCAAGAATGAAGGAAGCCCCGCCAACAAGGAACTCTACACAAGTGTGCAATTTGACTACAACAAGCTAAAGAATGAGCTAAAAAATGGACAAGACTTGGAAAAGATTCCCATCTTTGATGGAACTTTCTACGAGTATTGAAAGTACCGGATGCTCACCTACCTTGAGTCTATGAGACCACAAATCTTCAGGATTGTAGATAAGGGCTTCACATTTGAAGATGAAGATAATCCTACTCAAAAGGATGAAGTCAACATGCACCATAATGCTCAAGCTGCCTCAGTCATCATTTTGGCACTAAGTCCTCATGAATACACCAAAGTGATGAGATAAGAAATGCCCATCAAATTTGGTAGAAGCTTGAGATCATTTATGAAGGGACGGACACCGTCAAAGAAGCAAGAGAAGATCTCTTAAGAGAACAATACAACTTGTTCATTAGGAAGAAGAATGAAGGACCACAAGAAATTTATGATCATCTCATGAAGATCGCCAACAAAAGAAGAGCACTTAGAGTGAAGCTTAAAGACATTGAAGTGAACAAAAAGTTACTCCAAGCTCTTCAACCTTGGAACTCACATTTGTGTACTCTTATTAGGGAGAAGGACAACTTCAAGAGCTTCACCATGGATGAAGTACTTGGAAGACTTCTTGCACAACAAGATCAAGACGAAAAAGCAAGAAGGGTCAACTCTCTAATCGGCAACACCACTTTCGAAGAAAAGGGGAAAGCTCTCAAAGCTAAAGGGAAGAAGGTGTTTGTTCAAAGCTCAAGTGAAGAAGAAAGTGATGATGAAGAGTTTGCACTGCTCATGAGGAAGTTCAAGAAGTTTGTGAAAAATGGAGTTTTCTACAAGAAGAGCTTTAGCAAAAGTAAAACTGGAAAATTTAAGAGAACTTGCTATGAATGTGGAGAGAAAGATCATTTTATTACAGAGTGCCCCAACGCCAAGAACAAGGAAGAAAAGGAGAAGAAAAGCAACAAGAAGTACAAGGACAAGGGCAAGAAGTACAACAAACAAGCCTATATAGGACAAGAATGAAACTCCAACTCCGACTTCGACTCTGACGCAAATGAAGGTGGCATTGCTACATTGGCGATTGGCATTACTCCAACAAACACTTCTCTCTTCGGAAGCTCGAGTGATGAAGAAGAAGCTGCACCCGTTTGTCTCATGGCAAATGGGTCAAAGGTATCAAAATATAAACACATCATCTTTAGCGATAGTGAAGATGACAATGATGTGCCTAGCTTGCTTGAAATAATGACCATACTTGAGAAACAAAGAGAAGAAATTAAGAGGCAAAAGGATATTCTTGAGAAGCAAGAAGACTTGCTCATTCTTAAAAAAAGAGAAACCTTGATTTTGAGAATATCTTAGCTCTTGAGAGGAAGAAAGTAGATGAGTTACTAAAGCCTTAGCTGAAGTTAATGATGCAAGCAAATCTTTTAGGTTCGCTAATGATGCACTTCAAGAGGAGTTTAACACCTTGAAAAAACTTTATTCTTCTCTTAAAGTACAAGTTAGTGAACTTAAGAGAGAAGCATCTTCCTTGAAAGAAGCGTCTTGCCCCCTTTGCCTTTTTTTGTGATAGGTGCAAAGATGTGGAGATTGAGAAGATCACTGAAAATGAGAAGCTGATTGTGAATCTTCAAGAGCAAATCAAGACCCTCAATGCTCAAGCTCAACGAAGCAATATCTTCATTGAACAAGAGAAGGCCAAGTATGCAAGAGAAGCGTACATAAACACTAGAAGCCCACATGTCAAGGATGGTATTGGTTACGTGAAGGGTAAGAGCCACAATGCAAAAATGAACAAGAATGGTAATGAGTTCGTGAAGTTTACCAAAGAAGGAAGCTACAAGACCAAGAATAAAGTTCCTTCAAAGCTCTCTCAAATGGCTCTAATGCATCTCATTGCGCTAAACTTTTTTCATGATTTTGATGCATCTTATGTTCTAACCAAGAATGCTTGTGGCAGAATTATTGCTAAATATGTTGGCCACGGCACAAGAACACAAAGTCTTGTGTGTGCGTGCCAAAGTCTCTTGTCACTAACATGAGAGACCAAAACAAATTTGAGTACCTAAAAACATGGCCTAATTTGTTTTTTAGGAATTTCGGTGGAAAAGGTTAGTTGATTGACAGTAGATGTACAAATCACATGACCAAGGACGAGAAGATGTTCTCATCTATTGAAGAGAACAAGACACAAAATGATGACATCACCTTTGGAGATTACAGTAAAGGGAAGATAATTGGTCTTGGAAAAATTGCTATTTCCAATGACCTATCCATTACGAATGTTCTTTTAGTTGAATCTTTGAGCTACAACTTGTTATCCGTTTCGCAATTGTGAGAGATGGGTTACAATTGTATGTTCACTAATTATGATGTGACCGTCTACAAAAGAGAGAGTTGTATCGTGGCATTCAAAGGCTACTTGAAGAGAAAACTTTACTTAGTAGATTTTAATACTAATGAAGTAGTCCCGGATACGTGTTTTGTTGCCAAGTCAACATTGAGTTGGTTGTGGCATCATCACCTAGCCCATGTTGGCATGAGTAACCTCCGTAAACTCCAAAAGGGTGGTCACATCATTGGACTAACGGATGTTTGTTTTGAGAAAGATAAAATTTGCAGTGCATGCTAAGCCGAAAAGCAAGTGGGAGCGAGCCATCCAACCAAGAACATAATGACAACCACAAGACCATTGGAGATGCTGCACATGGACTTATTTGGCTTCATGACATACATTAGCATTGGCGGTAACAAAAATGGTCTTGTCATTGTTGATGATGGCATACAAGAAGAACATGTTGTTTCCTACAAGAAGAACATTGTAGTGACAAGCTTTCGGTGGTCTATGCTAATGTATGCCATGAAGCCATGTTTGTTACCGCCAACATGTTCATGGCATACAAGAAGAACATGTTGTTGATGATTATTCTCGCTTTCGGTGTATGATCAACACTAGTTACATGTGAAGCATCTCCAAGTCAATGCTACATGATGAAGTACAACAATGACAAGACCATAGAGTCATCAACATCCACAAGTCAAGAGGAACATGGCATGACGGAAAGTGAAGAACAACATGATGAAGTACAACAAGACATCAATGAAGAAGATGATCAAAGTGACAAGCTTTCGGTGTATGATCAACACGTTGGGGAAGATAGTGGAATGACAAAACAACGAGTACACCAAACTGTGCAAAGAGATCATCCCGTCGAGCAAATTCTTGGTGATATTGACAAAGGGGTAACCACTAGATCTCATGTAGCCAAATTTTGTGAACATTACTCGTTTGTTTCTTGTCTTGAGCCTCTTAGAGTGGAGGAAGCTCTAAACGACTCTGATTAGATAATGGCTATGCAAGAAAAACTCAACAACTTCACAAAAAATGAAGTATGGACACTAGTGGAAAGGCCCAAGCAAAACATCGTGGGAACCAAATGGGTGTTTTGCAACAAGCAAAATGAAGACAATGTTGTGGTAAGGAACAAGGCAAGACTAGTTGCAAAAAGATACTCTTAAGTTGAAGGTTTGGATTTCGATGAAACCTATGCTCCTGTAGCTAGACTTGAGTCAATTCGTATATTACTTGCCTTTGCTACTCGCCATAATTTCAAGCTGTTCCAAATGAATGTGAAAAGTGCCTTCTTCATTGGTCCAATCAAATAAGAAGTGTATGTTGAACAACCACCAGGATTTGAAGATCAAATGTACCCAAATCTTGTGTACAAGCTACATAAAACTCTCTACAGGTTGAAACAAGCACCAAAAGCATGGTATGAATACTTGAGAGACTTTCTCATCAAGAAAGGCTTCAAGATAGGCAAGACAGATTCTCCTCTTTTCACAAAGAAAGTTTTGAATGATATTTTTGTGTGCCAAATATATATCGATGACATAATATTTGGTTCTACTAACAAATCTCTTTGTGACGAGTTTAGCAAGCTAATGACCAAAAGATTTGAGATGTCTATGATGAGAGAACTAACTTTCTTCCTAGAATTTCAAGTGAAGCAACTAAAGAAAGTGACATTCTTATGTCAAGCTAGTATACTCAAGACATGATCAAGAAGTTTGACATGGCAAATGCGAAGCCAATGAAGACTCCAATGCCTACCAACGGCCATCTTGATCTCAACAAGAAGGACAAATCCGTCGATCAAAAGGTATACTGTTCCATGATTGGATCTCTCTTTTACTTATGTGCATCTAGGACCGATATCATGCTTAGCGTGTGTATGTGTGCAATATTTCAAGCTGATCCGAATGAATGTCATTTAATGTAAAGAGAATCTTGAGATATTTAGTTCACATTCCAAACCTAGGCTTATGGTGCTCCAAAGATTCTAAATTCAATCTCATTGGGTATTCTGATACGGATTATGCAGGATGTAAAGTTGACCGAAAGAGTACGATGGGAACTTGTCAATTTTTGGGAAGATCCTTGGTGTCTTAGTCATCCAAGAAACAAAATTCTGTTGCCTTATTCACAGCCGAAGCGGAGTATGTCGCAGCTGGTAGTTGTTGTGCTTAACTTCTATGGATGCGACAAACTCTAAAGGATTATGGTTACACTTTGAACCATATTCCACTCCTATGTGACAATGAGAGCACCATAAAGCTTGCTTATAATCCTTGTGAGAACTCTCGAAACAAACACATAGACATCCGGTACCACATCGTAAGAGACCACTCAATAAAAGGGGAAATAGAAATTTCCCATGTATCCACATAAAAACAACTAGCCGACATTTTTACCAAACCACTAGATGAGAGACGCTTTGTGAACTTAGGAATGAGCTAAATATACTTGATTCTCCGAACGTGGCTTGAGATGTTGCACATCTATTGTGTCATAGGATAGACTTTGGAAAACAAAAAATTTGCAAAATATCTTATGTGCTTTGTTTTTTGAAAAACTCAAAAAGGCTTTTGAAATTTCACTATGGGAAGTGTAATCATTGTTGATTGGTTGATTGCTTCTGGTTACACTTGACATAATGATGTTTTTTTGAAAAATTTGTCCAAAAGGTTCACATTCTTTCAATTTCTAATCTACTCCTTGATTCTACCCTGCGGGTACCGAACAAGTCTGCAGTCTCGGACTAGTCTGCTAGCATACAAGTCCGTGGACACGGACAAGTCCGGACCACAGGTTCCTATTTTAACTCCGAATCTTCTTCCCCAACCAGTCATTTCCACGTTCTCTCTCCTACGCCAAACCCTAGCCGACGACTTCCATGGCGATCCGACAGTTCGACTGTTGGAAAGTGAATCCCTTTCATGGAAAAGCTTCTCCACCCTCCGACTAGTCCGGAACCTCAAGAGTCCAACCTCTTTTCACTCTCGTTTGAAGGTAATCACTTCTCTAGGTTTTGAGGTTAAAATGCGGTTGTTCCCATTCATAACTTTCAAATCCCTTCCGCGAGGTCACTCCTAGGATGCTATAAGTACTTTGCATGCAATATGGCTAGGAGTTGTGGTCGGATCTAAGTTGTGCGAGTTTGTTCCTTTGTAGCGGACAAGTCCGCGGTTCCGAACAAGTCGGCTGTAAGACAGACCAAATTGAACAAATTCAATCAATTTTTGATCAATCATCCTCAGATTCTGTTCTAATCTAATCCAGATCATTGTGTTCAGCTGCCATCATGTCAGACCAAGGGAGCTCTTCACGTTGTGGCACTAAGAAGGTTGCTTCCAGGAAGAGAAAGGTAGCTCTTCCAGTTGTGAATCGTGACAGTGATCATGAAGAGCCAGAAGAAATCAACATGCAGCTAGCTAGGCCCTTGGATCATGAGAGAGGCAGAGTTAACTGATTACATGAAGAATGCTTCTACAACAGTTGTTGAGGAGAAGAGATGATTGTTACTCTGTTGAAAGGGAATGCCTGGATACTAGATTATGTAGTTTCTTTCATGCAGATTATTACAACTCAGTTTACGTGGCAATGAAGTATCCTATTATTAAGATGCAATGGGTTGATTGGGAATACATGGCTAAGAAGAACAACTCAGTGTTCAAAGAGGTTATTGAGGCTTGTGCATTTCATGGGATCAAGGATATCTTGGGTTTCAAGTACGCATGGAACAAGGCAGTGATAGCTCAGTTTTATGCAACTCTCTATTATCATCGGGAAGGTGAGGCCAGAATTTCTTGCATGTTAGGTTTAGACAGGTACTCAGTCACAGTGAAATGCTTTGCAAATGCTATCAAGTTTCGCAGTGGTTTCTCCAGTGAGGTCAGAATTCACAACGAGCCAGTGCTTGATGTCAATGCTATAGACTTCATGTATGACACTTCCTCACACTTCTCTCCACTGAACACCACTGGGTTCCTTCCTTTCTACAAGGTGATGCATCGCATTCTTAAAAAGACTTTGGCTCCTAGAGAAGGTGATGCATCGAATCTTCATGGTCATGTAAGGAACCTCCTCAAGTGGTTGGGATGGCAAGAGAAGTTCAACACTTTTGATTTCATGTTCTCGGAGATTCTTGACATGAACAGAAGCCAAATAGGGCGTGCGCCTATGCCCCTATATCATGTGCATGATCGAGAAGGTTACCAACAAAGTGTTTGTGAAGGAGGAGTCACACAAGAAACTTCAACCTCAGTTGCCAGCTGTTGTGACCCGAGCTCCACCTCCTACCCACCCTCCACAAGAAGGACTCCTGCTAGGTCCCCTATGTCCTCCTCCCAGGGTAGAAGTGGATTGTTCAAGATTCTCAAGGGTTTCTTTCAGATTTATCAAAACAATGATGATCGAGCTCACAAAGAGAGGATTGCAAGAAAGAAGAACACCAAACCAAGGAATGGCAACGTCAGCAAGGAATACCTCGATCACCGGACAGCTCAGACATAGATGAAGAAGTTCCTCCAACTCATGACCTGTTTGCTGATCTTACAGCTGAGAAACTTGCTTATTTTGGACAGAGGCAGGATGGGGATCGACTCTGATGAGATTGAGGAAGTTGATGAAGCGGATGATGGTGATGGCTATGAGGAGTAGCTGCATTCCATTCCCTCTTTTCTCTCCTTTTTGGTGTCTTGATGCCAAAGGGGGAGAAAATGAGAAGCCCTATCTCTCTTTCATCTTTCTTCTATTTTTGCCATGAACTATTTGGACTTGTTTGTTTTTTAAGACCCTTGGTTTGTTATAACACTATGACCTATGCTATTGTGATGATGTGATGCTAGTGTGATTTGCTTTACCGATCTCATTGCATATCATTCCTGGTTACAAGTTGAAATTTGTGTAAGCTTCCATCATTATCTTAGTATGTGTTGACTGTGCATGGATTTAGGGGGAGCTTATATTGACTTTAACTTGTAACCCCTTGATTATCTTTGTAGCTTCTTATTGGTTGTCATCAATTCACCCAGAACAGGGGAGATTGAAAGTGCATCTAGGATCCCATGTAGATTTTGGGATGAATTGTGACAAACAATAGAAGCATTTGATGGTATTTTGTGAGTATGTGTGCAGGGATATAAGTAAAGGAAACAATGTTGACCCCCAAAAAAGAGAAAAGAGAAAAAGATGGTTCTTCGACTTCTAAGGCTTCTAGCTTTTATATTTCTTGAGTTATAGGACCACCGTGCTATCAAGGGGGTACTGCATCTTCTGTTTTGAAATTGGTTAAGTGCTCTCTCGTTCACCTTGTTTCTATTACAAATTCTTGTGTTCTTGGTTACTAGTACCGGACTTGTCCGCCTAGTCATCGGACTCCAGAGAGGGAGCACGCAGCTAACCCTGAACTTGTCTGGGTGTTTGGACTTGTCTGGCACTAGACATATCCGAGTCAACCTGCGGACTCCAGAGAGAAGTTCCCCGACAGAGCCGGACTAGTCTGCTTCCCCAGATTAGTACGGGATCGGACCTATCCGCCGTGTCGAGCGGACTCCAGAGAAGGAGCACCTCGCAAATTTCTGCACTTGTCTGGTCCTCTGGACTTGTTCGCGGACGGACTCTAGAATGGATGCACCTTGGCTTGGCCGGACTTGTTTGCTAGCGGACTTGTCCGTGCGCTCTCCGGACTCCAGAGAGATGACCATGTGACCGTTGAGCCCAAAGTTCGAACTTGTTCGAACCTCCGGACTAGTCCGCTCCTGAAACTTTTGGAAAGTTTTCCTTGATTGATCTATATAATCCCATACCCCCAACGTCTTAGGGTTACCAAAAGCTAGCGCCTCATTTCAAATCACGCCTTGAGACTCTCTGAGATCCACCTCACCTCTTCCCACGTTCTTCTTTGAATCCTTAAGGATTTGATTGAAGGAAGAGGAGATTGTGAGTGTTTCCACCCCTTGTTTTGCATTGAGTACTTGATCTTTTTCATTGCAGGTTTTGCAGGACCTATTACTCTTGGAGATTTATCTCTTAGACGGTTAGATGTCGCCTGGAATCCATCAAGACCGCTGTGGTGCGATTCGAGAGGTTTGTATCACCCGTCATCGATCTAGTGAAAAATCAAGTTGATCTTTGTGGTCGCTTGGAGAGGTTTAGGGTTGAGAGAAAACCAGTCTTTTGTGTATCCCTTAACGGAGACGTAAGCTTCTGTGTGGAGCTGAACTTTGGTCAAAATCCCTATATCTCTTGTCTTCTTTTCACATTGTGTTTAATTGTTCTCCGCTGCTCTCACGGACTTATCGGCAAAAGACCGGATTTGTCCGCTATCGGACAAGTCCGCCTGACCGGACTAGTCCGTGTTCTGTTTTTAATGATCAAATTGTCTTGAGAAGCGAATTTTCAGGTCGTTGACTATTCACCCCTCTCTAGGCAACTTTCAAGTGATTCTTCATCCTATGATCTAAGAAAAAGTTAATAAGAAATTTTTTTAGAAGCATATGCATTCAAATCCATCTTTATTTAGTTCAACAATCAGTAGACAGATAAATGTATACAAAACAAAGTATCAAATCTGCTCATGAAGTACTACAGAAAAAATTCTAGTTGACGGTCCATCTTAAGGACACCTTCCACCTGCAGTCAGCTAAAGAAACATTTTACGCAAGCACACATCTTACTCACAATACGCTCTATTGCTCTAAGATTTTACACAAGCTATCTTGATATTCATTGAATAGTTGATGGTATTCATTACAATACTGACCTTTGGCAAAGAAACATCCCATTTACCATTGCTAAGAATCTGTAATTCGTGACTTACTGAGTTTGCAAATGACTTTAGCTTCAGTACATTACAAACAAAGCTTCAGAGCAAACATCCAAGAACCAAGTGAAAAAATGAAGCAATCATTTTGACAATTCAAAGAAAACTTATTCAGAAGCATCAAGAAAGTGATACTTACGTCATCTTCATCTGTGCCTTCACGACATATGTTTCTTGGTGAACCTTTGCCTTTGGCACCAAGCAGTTGTACGCTACAATTTAAATTTGAATAATTAAATTCAAATTTAAATTATTAGACTAAACATTCCAAAATGGACTCCGAAAGATTCTACATGAAAATCTCGACGAGACGAATTTATTGAGACTTTCTAAGGAAACTTTGAAGATCAAACGGAGTTCTCCATAGATTCTAGAAGATTTACTGTAAAAAAACAATTCCAAGGACAAGGAAATCTTTAAGTTCCAACAGATAGAGGCGCACACTCGGTCACTGGATCAAGTACCGAGGACTGCTTCCCCTCAGCCACCTCCTTTTCTCTTTCCTCTCTAAATCACGTTCTTAATCAAAATGTTGATTCCCATTCATGCAGACACAACACACACATCTAAATCCATTCGTCGAGCCTCCTGCTTGCTAAACTAACTCTCAACCGATGGTTACAGCACTGATCTAATCGGTGAGAAAAACAGAAACCAGACTAATCTATCAAACAAGCCAACCGATCCAAAATCTAAACCGAACTCTACTGCTTACAACACTGAATGACAGAACTAGCGATGCACGAACAGCAACACAACCAGATCGATCTCCTACAGACCCACATAGGCACAGATGCTCACCGAGGCTTGAACGGAGTGATATCGATGGTCGAACTCGAGGGCGACGATGAACTCAGTGCTGTAACGACCTCCAACAAAGACCTGCGATGACCACTGGCACTGGGCATGAAGCAAGTACGTCAAACCTTCCACACAGAACTTTGACACCAGGCACGAGAGTTGTGGCTAACCTGCTCACCGGATCACCTCAGATCCATCGTTGCCGGGGCCACATTGATGCACAGGTACCTGCCGCGCGCTAGAGGCGCCCCAGGTCTGGCAACCACGAGCCCTCAGGCACTGCCTTCGGATCCGGCTACCTCGACACCACGCTTGGCCGTTGCCCAATGAAGAGGTCCGTGGCTGGCTGAGGAAACATAGCTAGGATGGCGAGAGAAGAGAAGGGTAAGAAGAGAGGAAGGCGGCGGTAGAGAAAACATGGGCGTGGCAGAAACGAGAGCTGGTATGGGGTAGCGTTTGATGGATGAGAATACGGGCTGTAGGTTATAACATGGGCCGAATATGGGTCGAAATTTACAAGTGTCGGCTGGTGACGTCTGCATGCCCGACACTACTATCGACTATAATAGTGTTGGTCAATGCTGATGTCTGCAGTGACACTACTATCGACTATAATAGTGTCAATTAATGCTGACATCAGCAGTGACCAACACTACTATTTTATAGCGATCATTCAGTGTCATTGGTCGTAATGACGTCAGCAATGCCCGACACTAATAGTTGCATACTAGTGTCAGGTCATAACGCGGGAAGGTTTCTCGAGACTATAGTGTCAATTTTTTTTTTGTGGTCGACACTGTTAAAAAAATTAGAGTGACACTGTAGGCTCGTTTTGTAGTAGTGAGGGCCACCTGCATCCACCATGCACTACCAACTGCATAGTGCAGCTCGACGATGTGATTCAATGATTCCTTTAATTTGATGGATACAAAAATGGGGAATGAGGTATCTGAAGGGATAAACTCAGAGGACCTCCTGTTCCTAGAGTTTAGCCTCTTTATTAACTGTTCGATCAGAAATATGCGGATTAGATTCACTGCTATAGCAACAAGCGAACAGTAAGTTTCTTGCTACTATAAATGGTATTTTCCTGCAGAACTATAATTCATGGTACTGTAACTGACCTGGTCGATTTGATCCGGCCATATTTTGGTGCATATTGGAGGGTGAGCCCAGCTGCTTGTTGTGTATCATTGTTATTTTGATTGTATATGTTATTATATTTATTTATACAATTTACTAATACATGATATTGCGCAAATTCTATGAGACCAATGTCTACATCGAATGTAACATTCTCACAAAAGTTCTTTATAATGTTAATTCAACTGCTGAGTAAACATAGAATATGTTTTTGATTCTTAACCTGAGGAATTCTTCACTCTATACTCACGTCAACAGCAGATGAAAAAGAGGAAAAGGAGAAAAAAAAGAGAAACAATCATTGAATAAATGAGATCAGGAACAAATTCTTGATGGAAACTGGTCTAGGCTGGGGGGGGGGGGGGGGCTTTCCTCTGCGGCCCCTCCGCCTCCTTCCTCGCTGCGATGTGATCCCCATTGGCAGCCGGGGGCACCGCTGCTAAACTCTCCCTTCATCTCCACCGGGATGTTGGCGAAGCGCTGCTCTAAGACTCAGGATGAGCGGCTTTGCGTCGCATCTGAGATTCACCGTTCCCTTTTCTCACTTCATCCACTGGGTGAGCAGGATCCCTCGCGGTCAGTGGAGGAGGAATTGGGGCCGGCGGGGATCCTTCGAGGTTGGGTTCCTGCAGGGCTGCACCACATTCCGGCCATGGCTCCTGTTTGAAGGTGCGTTATATGGGCTGTTTTGCTAGCTCAGGTGTACATGTTGTACTTGGGCCTAGCGAGCGACTGGGTGGACTGTCCTTCAAATATCTCTTTGACCACTCTTGGCAGCTGATTCTTGTGTGCCACTGGCTGTGGATCCCCAAACGCGCTCAGGACCTAATGTTAGGGTTCCCTTCTCGGAGCGACGAGATCCGTCACTTCGGGCACCAAGCTCGGGTTCTCCGTCGCGCGGGTCCTCCTCTTCCACTACACTACTTGTTTGCGCAGGTCGCGAAGATGAATCAAGACTTTTTGCTCGGGGAGGAAGCACGGTCTGGCGGACGACTGGGTGGAGGAGGATGATCTTCTGGGGTCGGAGTTCTCAGAGTCGGATTTGCGACGGCGACCCCAGAATTCGGGTGGAAACCGTCAGGGTTTCTCTGGCAACCAGTCAAAGAACGCGATGGGAAAGCTACCTCTTCATCCGTCAGGTTCACGATCCTTCACTTCTGAGGGGAGGGAACTGAGGTATTTCCAGTAAGGCGCTGGTGCTCACCAGGGAGAGCTACGTCAATTTGTTTACGAGACAATCCCGACCCATTTTGTCCAAGGACATCAAAACAGTTTTTTTGTTCATAGCATACTACATTCGGTACTTAAACTTTTTAGCAGCCGTAATGAGAAATATAAGAGGAAAATATGTTAATGCTCTTGAACCTAAGCACTTCTGCTTTCTTCTGATCGCATGCTATGTTCGTATCAATCTAAATCTTAATCCTGGGCCTCTCCACAGCGAATCAACCATGCATATG
Organism: Zoysia matrella; assembly: GCA_001602295.1. Taxonomy (NCBI): domain Eukaryota; kingdom Viridiplantae; phylum Streptophyta; class Magnoliopsida; order Poales; family Poaceae; genus Zoysia; species Zoysia matrella. Next base: position 231,172 of record BCLG01000024.1, on the reverse strand, counting down.
TAACAAGATAAAACAAGCACTAGATGATGAGAATTAGGATGGAGGTCACACTAAATGATGCGTGTCTCAAGTTTAAAAGGCACTCACAACTTTTCCTCCTCTTTCTCTCTCATCTTGGTTACTAAAAATGTTTAAATAATTAACACAATGTGATATAAAAAAAAACACAATTTTATAGTGTCTTCAGGACAAAATCAATATGTTTAGTGTGACCTGGACAAAGCAACTAATAGATGGTGTTCCACAGACAAAATTTTCTTCTAAATAAGGAACATAATTTGTTTACTAAAGGTAGGAACAATCTTGAAGGGGTACTGGTCCTACATGAGACTGTTCACGAACTGAAGTGGAAAAATTACCTGGGCTGATTCTCAAAATTGATTTTGAGAAGACCTATGATAAGATGAAATGGCACTTCCTGGAGGAAAGTATTTCAATCTTGTGGCTGATGCACTTGGCACTCTCTTATCCAAAGTAGTTGATAAAGGTTTACTCACTAGTCTACTAACCCACCTTCTTCCTAAGGGAGTGTCCCATACCCAGTATGCAGATGACACGGTTGTGATGGTGGAACCAACCTAGGAAACTATATATTGGCAACTTAAAGCTTAATTCTCTATTGCTTTGAATACCTGGCTGGTCTGAAAATTAATTTTCATAAGTGTGAAGTGTATACCTTTGGGATCTCAGCTGTGGAAGCCACTAGATGTGCTAATATGCTTAAGTGCTGGATGGGCTCTCTACCTTTTACTTATTTGGGGATACCGATGTCTGACTATAATCTTCATAGTAAAGACTTTGCCATGGTGGTAGACAAGATGAGAAGAAAGGGAAATTCAATTCCTCGGGTGGGAAACTGGTCCTGACAAACACTTGCTTGAGTAGCCTTCCCATCTACACGATGGGATATTTTCTCATCCCTATTCCTACTCACAAACAAATGGACTCAATTGCGTTGAATTTCTTTTGGCAAGGAGCTGAGATGAGACCTAAATATCATATGATGAACTGGGAGTCTTTAACCAGACGTAAAGACCAAGGGGACCTTGGAATTTTGAATACTAAGTTGATGAATGATTGTCTGGTAAACAAATGGATTTGAAAAATTCAAAATGGCTCGGATGAGTTATGGTATAGGATTATTAGAGCCAAATACATGCCTGTTAAAGAATTCTTTAAATCCCATAGTAGGAATGCTTCACAGTTTTGGAGGGTGCTTCATAAAGTGAAACATTTTCCACTGTGGTGCCACTTACAAAGTAGGGAATGGAAATCGTGCGCGATTTTGGACTGATGTGTGGACTGGCACGGTGCCTCTCAAACTGGTCCTGCCTAATTTGTTCTCTATCTGTGATGATACAAAATTGGTTTAGAAGCCAGTTTAGTGACTTCGAGACGGAGGAATGCGAGCTCCTTATTGGGATCATCGCTGATCATACTCTTCGGGAGAACGATGATGAGGTGATCTGGGCCCTGGATAGAAGCAGGGTGTTTATTACTCACTCCCTAGATCATTTTTTTTTGTCTTATCAAGGTGTGTCTAACTGGGCTTTGGATCAAATTTGGGGAGCGAGGGTCCCTCTTAAAGTTAAAATCTTCCTGTGGCAGATGTATCACGATCGCTTACAAAGTTGCATTTGTCTCAACAAGCGGGGTGGAAGGGTAGTGACAGATGTGTGCTCTGGTGAGCTGGAAACAGCGGACCATATTTCTTTACTTGTTCTTTGGCCCTTTTTACTTGTTGAGTGATTAGAGATTGTCTAGGCTGGGAGAGATGCCCTCGGTCGATTGGAGATTTCTGGTCTAAATAGATTTAATTGTAAATTCAAATCTCCGAATGCGTCAGGGATTTTGTTTTTTGCAGGGTTATCGTGGGCAATGCGGAATGTCTGTAACAAGATTTAGATTGAGAAGTGCTTCCCCGCCCTTCTGATGGCCTGTTTCTTGGGATGTCGTTTGTAAAGAAATGGAGGGGGCTGCTGAAGGATCCACTGGCGGCTCAGGCGGCAATCCTCACTTAGGCAGTGCAAAGGAGCTGCAGCGTCTTCCCGAGCTGTAATGAGAGTTTTGCTTGTTGTTACCTGATGCTTCTAGGTCTTCAGGGTTTTTCGCATAGCCTAAGTCTACTTAGATGCTTGTCTTAGCTTTGCTGGCTCTGGTTTTGGGTGATGTTGGTCTTTGTAGTTTGCTACCATGTAAGCTGGTATCCCCAGCACAATAAAGACCTGTGTTTTATGGCCTTCAATAAAAGCAGAGTTTTTCTCGTGTAAAAAAAAATGAGATCAGGACAAAAGCTATTAACCGCAAGATAGATCTTGACACGACGGAGATCAAAGAACAAATCTTGAGCAGTATCTATAACTTCTAGCCCAAGTGTTACAGAAAAAAAGGCCAGCGCATGGAATCTCTATCTTGCTCTGCAGCACCAGACCTTCGTGCACAAGGGATACCCTGAGATATGTGTTGTTGCACCTATGGCTGTTCCTGCCACTACTGTACTTTAGATAGTCATGATTTTCTCCTGCCACCATTGCACTCTAGCTCACCCGTTGCCCCAGACATATACATATCAATGCGTCACAGCTTACTAAGGCCCCTGGTTGGAACACATGAATCACATAGGAATTTCACAATAAAACATAGGAAACAGAAAAATTTCCACATTCCAAACCGGCCTAAAATTTCTGAATCTGTTTCTGTTGTCTATGCAGGGAGCAGATGCTTGGTGTTTATGTCTGATGGATCTGACTGTTGACATTGCTCCCATTTTGATGCCCTGGTTTATTGCTCCCACTTCCATTTATGAATTGCTGGTTCACTTTAATGCGCAAAGTGCCTCAACAATGTTCCATTTTCTCCTTCATATTTCTGCTGTGGCTCCTCCCTGATTATGATGCTATTTTTTAACATGAACCCATATTCTAATGTTTTTTTTCATGTGAAGCATTCTGTTTTTTATTGACTACAATGAGTAAAATATATCTCAACAAAAGAAAAAAAAGCATATCCCATCATATAAGCTTGTCTTGGCCATATGCAGAACACTACAAAAGGTCGGTTTTAATAATATTATAAAAAATTATATATAAGCACCTTGTTTCAAAGAAACACAGCGGGGCAAAATTCAGATTAAAAACTTGAGACGAATCATGGTCCCAGTTCTTCTGACATCTCTACTAAACAAAATATGAATATTATCTCAGCCAACACACACATTACCATGTTTTAGAGCGCAGAATCTAAACTGAATATAGTTGAAACAGAAATATGCATAAGTTCATATAAGGATTATGACTTCACATGCATGCTTACTTTAGATAATGGAACAAAACAATATCCAGCCTTGGCCTCAAAGGAGGCTATGGTCAATGATCACTTATTACTACAAACTTGCAGCACGTCAGTCTGCCATCTGTCACACTGAACAATAAAACTTTAAATACATAAACCAACAAAGTTCTGATGAAGATGCTTATTAGGAACCAAGTGATGAACCTCCATCAATGGTTGGTGAAGCATGTAGACATCAAGGTGTAAGCAGCTGGAACGAGCTAAGCAAGCCCAGCTAGTACCTAAATGTTTATGATGGTGGCAAATCATTACCAGCTTGACGATATAAGACCATGTCCTCGACAGAGTCAACCGTCACCCCCTCCTCTACTGATGTTGATTCTTCCGATGAGTCCAAAGATGGGAGCTCTGCTTGCATGTTTAGGACGCATATGCTTCTCTCTGAAACCAACTGCGGCGGCACATTCCCTTGGCCTTGGATGATCCTAGCCGGACCAGGTGCCGGTGGCCTGAAAATAGGCAGTTTCGGCAAGTGCTGGCGTGCCGGTAATGGTGGCAGCCTGGCTATGGCAGTTGGAAAGCTTGTGATGCCCTGCTGAGCAGCAGGGCCACCTCTATCCGCAGCCGGGCTGGTTGTCTGCTCTATAGCATATTGTGCAAGCAGCGGGAATGTAGCTGGGTGAACCCCCACTGGCCTTGGCGAGGTGGTGTCGCCACTGGTAGCTGAAGTCGTCGAAGCTGGCGGCGCAGGTGGCCGGGGTTTTGGATCCATTGCAGCTGGTGGTGCCCTCGGAGTTCACAAGGAATCAATCAGAAGACTGCACTGATTCATAAACAATAAACAAAAATATCTATGGTTAATAATTTACAGTGACGAAGTGCATCATGTGATCAAATCTAGAACATGGCAGCCACAGATATATGTCTATGCCATACATATAGTTTTTGGGTAATGCCACAAGCTCTAACTAATATAGTAATTATCTAGCTCCAGTAAACACTACATGTAATTCCATTTTACAAATACAACAACCTTTTAAGTTTAGAATAACATCGCAGATGACCACCATACATACCAATAATTATACAGACTATTTTGCAGTATTGTCTATAGAAAAAATAATTGTTCATAGGAATAATCACTTATTCACTGCTCAGGAAAATATTTACTCCCCTTTTGGCAAATATACTCTAGAAATTGTTGGAAATGATAATATGTGTGATTATCTTTAATTTACTAAGATAAACTCTTAAATCAGGATAGACAATCACTTCATAGAATCTAGAGAAGCTAGTTTTTTCATATCTCAGCTCCCTAGTTTATTTCGAAGAATCACTTCTGCTAAAAATAGTGTTTGTGCAGATTCTCTAATTTTATATGAGAATCAGCTTTGTGGAGCTCTGCGGGCCCTTAG
>BCLG01000024.1:176892-224123 GCA_001602295.1 Zoysia matrella | reverse complement strand
CCGCCGTGCCTCGGCTGCCTTAGGTGAATTTTCTTCTATGTTATGGTTGTTGAACACGTAGTTAGCGGAGCAGCAGTTAAAGACAGTGTATTAGATGCTCAACATTGATTTTATTATTTTCTTTTTGTTGCAGGAGAGACTTAATTACATCATCTTCGACTTGTCACTTTGCAGTACAGCAAGGTGAGACATAAAAGTCTTTTTTTTCTAATAATGTTCATAGATCACGTAACCTAGTTAGACGTCTCCCGTTCGAAATAGATACGGTTGGAAATATGCAGATCTTTGCATATTTATAACCGTATCTGTTTTGAATTGTCCACGTTTTTTGGACAGTTCGAGAATGCGTACATAGGGTTAGTTTTCATGGTCTACTCCTATTCGAGATAGAGTTTCGGCATCACCTCCCTGTTGTGACCAGATACACAATCTCCTTTGCTAGACGTGTATTCTGGTTACAGTAGGGAGGTGCTGTCGAAATTCTGGCTCGAATAGAAGTAGAGCATGGAAACTAACCTCATCTACGCATCCTCAGGTGGGATTAAGTCCTATCTTCACCTATTAGATATTACAAATATTGTGTACATGCAATTGATTTTTATATCACTCGCTGATATGTTAGAGGATGGACGACCGTGCGTGGATGTACACGGGCCGCTCAAGTCAGGGTTCGTTGACCGATGAATTGATTGAGAAGACTGATGCTAACATATGCAATCTTTTCTCCTTTGTACAGAATCAATCGGCGGCATCGAATCATGCGGCATCGAATCAATCGCCTCATACGCCGCAGTGGCCTCGTAGTTGATCGGTGTGTAAAACTATTGGACTATGTGTGAAGCAAACTAATATGATAGATGTTTATTGTATTTTGTGTGAGACTTGTTTATATAAACTGCCTGTGATGTGATTTATATGTTTTTTGGCTATATAAATTGCCTGTGATGTGATCTATATGTTTGTGATTTAGATAAACTACCTGTGATGTGATATATGTGTGATTTTAGCTGATTTTAATATTTCGAAAACATATTACGTCGAGTGCCCCAGATTTTGCCGAATGTCTGAGTAAAAACACTCGGTAAATACAAAGGTTTTGCCGAGTGTTTTTACCCAAACACTCGGCAAACATTAAATGTTTGCCGAGTGTCGTAAGCCTGGCACTCGGCAAACAAAAAGAGTTTGCCGAGTGTCGCATGCAAGCACTCGACAAAGTCTCCGTCACTGTTTTCTGTCCGTTCGGTCTACTTTTTTTTTGCCGAGAGTCTAAAGGGCACTCGGCAAAGATTTTGCCGAGTGCCCGACAGAAAACACTCGGCAAATGTCTCTTTGCCGTCAAAAAGTAGGCCGAGTGGCCTATGCCGTGGGTGGCACTCGGCAAACAGGGGCATTCCGGTCGTGTAGTAAAATTAGGATACATGAGTGCTGGGAAAAATCTAATTAAAAGCTGCTGCTATCATGGACTTCTCTACTGATGGCAGGAACAAAAAAAGCCATCCCGTGCATACAACAGGAATACATTTATCTAAAAAACTAAACAAGGATCCTGGTCATCTCTTAGGTATAAAATTCTCATTGTTTTCTTTTGCACAGGAGCTCATTTGCCTAGGGTCTGCACAGTGGCGATGCTAGAGTTTCAGGCACCCGAGCGTGCGCTGACATGTTCACATATGTGTGACTAACTATTCCATATAATATATGGTCATTATGAAGTAATGAATGATTAGCAATAAATAAATAGTTACTAATAAGCAATGTCATACTACTAATTAACATAGGGAGTAACAGCAAATAAAGTTAAAATCATGAGACATATCACATGAACAAAATGAAGCAGCTAAGCTAAGCAACCTGTAAAAGATGTAAATAAAAATGCAACAAGGGAACAATATGTTTTATTGGTAGATTCACTATGCTCAAGCCATCTAACAAACTTATCAAACCAATCAGGATTATATTTTCTATTTTCTGCCAATTTTAGTGCTTGAAAAGTCAAGAGTACGAGGTTTGTAAGGTATGTTTTGCAAGTTCTTTCTTCTTACTACATCTCTAAGATTAGGATGATATTTATCAATTTCTTTCCTTTTCTCTAGGTCAGCTTGAATCTCTTCCTCCATTGAGGCCTTATTGATTGTTACAAGGACCATCCGACACATTTTTTTAGTACCTTTTCATAGTTTGTACAACAACGTCAACATTAATTAACCATAACCCTAAAACCATTGAATTACGAGAGCCAATAATACCATGATGCCAGTTCATTTTGCTGAAGTTGGATTAAAAATAATTTTAAGAAAGAAAACAGATCCATAACAATCAAAGAAATTAGATGTATAACAATCTGCTGAGGTTCTAGACGTGCTGTCAAGGGGAAAAGGAGAGATGGAGAAGAAAAAAAATTCTCCTAAAAAGTTACAAGCAGGATCAGCAGCGGGTTACGTGCGAGCAGTTTCTGCGCGGGCTCTTCAGTGTCTAGAGAAAAAGGAAATGGGCACCATTTTTTTCCAGCCTTGTTTGAACTTGCTGCAGTGGATCTGCAGCTCAAATAGCTTCACCAGTGGATCTGCAGCAGCAAAAGAGAATTTCCTGTTGCTTCACTTATCAACTGATTTTCCAAATCTACTCATGGATACTATGCAAAAGAAAAAGAGCAAAATCGGATTTCAAGGATCAGAGATAGATTGATTAAAACCTGTTTGGAGCTTCTTCTTCAAGATATCAAAATTTCAACGCAAGGTTGGAATCTTAAATTTTCCCAATTTTATATCCTAAGGGAAATTCTCAGATCTAGAACACTTTGTATCTTAGGAATACTATATTTATATCCTTGGAAACCCTAATCATATCTGAAACTAGAGGCCCATGGGCCTCTTCTAGAAACTTCCAGCATTTTCCCCTCTTAACTGGGCCCAAAATAGGACCCTGGCCCTCTCATCTAAAAAGGGTTATTTGAGCTAGCACCACTCGTAAAGGAAGCCATCTATAAAACACCATTAGTAAGTAAGACATAAAAAAATAGCACTGCTAAACGTGTTTTTTCACCCCACCTGCATCATCCCTATATTCCTTAATTTCTTTTCTTTTTGGCCTTTTTTTTGAAATATTAGTGGATTGTTCTGCCCCTGGTGCTCTATACATGATCGAACTGATCCTCAACTCGATCTAGAGCTGCCTTTGGCTTCGATTCCCAAACCCTAGCCGCCTCTTCTCATCGCCGTGGTGATCCACGAACAGGAGTTGCTGCTGCGCCGCTAGTGGTGGGAGTCTGAGGGGCAGGCTGACGTGCAGAGAGCAGCGCAACCGCGGTCGAGCCTGTGATGCATCACCAGACGTGGCCAAGTGCAGCGACCAAGGCATGGCTGGGGATGGGCTTGCGACGCACCGCCGGGGGCGGAGCTGCGAAGCATCACCGGGCCTGGCGGCGACGTGGAGCCAAGCGCAGTGGTCAAGGTAATGCCGGGGCACGCACTTAGGCAACAATCACTCAAGCAGCAACGCGATGCCATATCCAACAGAGACAATGTTGGAGTGTGCGGAGGGGCATTGCAGCAGCAGCAGAGGACACACATTGGGCACCAACATTGCAGCACCATGGATGAAACGGGCAGCAACCAAAACTTCACCAGAAGGTGAATTTGTTTTGGGCATTGGATTTTGATATCGTTAGTATTGAGAATGAGGTGTTAATTTCATTCATGCTGCTATTTATAGGACTGAATCTGAGGTAAAGATTCAAATCGGCCATAGAATCCCAGCTTAGACTGTATATCTCGATGACGAGAGTTGGGATGAATTAGAGGCTAAAGGTCATGTTCCCGAAGTGAGTGATGTGGATGGTTATTCCATGGTTAATCTTTTGGATGATTTGGCAATCAAAACCAAATGGGGTGCATGTCAGGATCCTAACTTTTGGTACTGGGATGTTGAAAAGAGTGGAATGCAATGTGTTGATTCAGATGCTGATTTGAGTTCAGTTTTTTAGAAATTCAGACTCACAATGTTATATTTTCGGTTGTGGAGTTTGTTTTTAAGCCAACTTATAAGAGAAGCATGACAATGGAGCATAAGTTAGAAAAGTTGCTTGTTAGGAGAAATCCAAATTTAGTACTAGAAACAACAGTTAATCCGATGAGGAGAGTGGTGAGGAAAATGTTGTGGATGAAGAGAATGAGGACGCTTCATTCTTGGATGAATGATGAGGACATATTCATGGATGTGATGAGTGTTCGTCTCACTAGGTTTGAGGACCGAGGATGAAGCATCAAAACTGAACTTGCAGCGTGGTGGCTTGGGTAGTGGACTCGATTACAGATTGCAGTTGATGATGAAGCTGAAAATGAGTTAACGTTTTCAATTGACAAGGAACACCCTAAAATAAAGAAGGGTGAGACCGTTCCATCCATGGCTGATTTCAGGACGGCTTTAAGGCAATACGCCATCCTAATGGAGTTTGAAGTGCACAAGGTTGTAACTGATAAAAGGAGGTATAGTGCTGAATGCAAGGCAAATGGGTGCCCTTGAAGGATTAGTTGTTGCTAATGGGCTTGTGGGGCAGCCAATTTTTGAGGTAATATATGTTTTTATTAAATAAAATATTTTTATTTTTATTGTTGAATTTGTGTACGTATTTTTTTCAGATCACCATGATTCTTAATGTGCATGAGTGTATGGGCACTATTAATTAAGTTAGTCAGCATAGTGGCACCAGCAAAGTGGGTTTCAGAAAGAGTCGTTGAATGGCCAAAGAAGAAACCATCTTTGGGAGCATTAGATTTGCAAGACAAGCTGCTTGAAAAGTATGGTATAGAGATTGGTTATAGTACTGTATGAGCTGGAAGGTAGAGCAATGGATTCAATTTGTGGTGCTTGGGAAGATAATTTCTTGAGTTAGCTTAGTTCTGGGGTTGAACTTCAAAGGTCACCAGTTCCATTTTTGAGATTGCCACCAAAACAAATGATAATGGTGTTATGTTTGACAAGCTTTTTAAGCCATGTGTTGATGGATCCCTACAAGGATATCGTTATTGACCTAACAGTCTTGAACGAAAAGTATAAAGGCATTTAGCATCTGCTACGGCCCTTGATGGCAACAATTGGATGTACCCTGTGGCATGGACAATCTTTAAGTCGAATCTTCGGAAACTTGGACTTGGTTCATGAAGCAATTGAAGAAGGCAATTGGTCATCTATCCTTTTCTAGCAATATCAACAGACGCTTGTAAGGGCCTAGAAACTGCAATGAAGAAAGTGTTCTCTGACATTGAACACACAGAATGCATGAAGCATTTGTGGGCTAATATCATGTATTATCGCGGAGAAGTCTATAACAATAATATGTGGCCAGCTAGGGCTTACAAACTTGAGAATTTCCACTTCTATTTTAATCAAGTCATAGTTGCAAGTCCATAAGTAGCATGTCACTTACATGACTGAACATCGCAATCACCGATAGAGCAGGTCAATGTTTTCAAATGACATCAAGTGTGACTATGTGAACAACAATCTTGCTGAGAGCTTCAATAGCCCTGGATCAAGAAGATAAAGGACTTGCCCATTATTGAATTGATTGATACATTGCGGTAGATAACACTTGACTTGCCTATTATTGCAAACATGCTCTCTGGACTTATTCTTCCACCAGTTATTAAGCAACTTAAAGCTGAAACAAGAGGATTGGATCAAATGAAGGTTTCTAAAGGTCTGCACGCTGCTTAAGTATTTTGTTTCCATTATGAAATGACACTGTGGAGGCATATCATAGAGCTGGACACTCATACTTCCAGTTGTGATGAGTGGCAAATGATTGGAAAACCATGCACTCATGCTTTCGCTTTCATTCAAATATCTCCAGATTTTGACGTGGAGATATATGTCCACGAGTACGACAGCGTGGAGCGGTTTAAGGCAGCCTATCATTGTTGTATTCCACATATGACTGATAATTAGTCACATTGGCCTCGTCGATATGGGTTTCAAATTGCCACCGCTTCAACTGGAAAGAGGTCCTAGAAGACAATGGAAAAATATGTTTCTATCTAGACATGAATCAGGGACAAATAAACAACAAAGATGTTGCAAATGTTGAGAATTTGGACACCATGATACTTGGAACTGCTGTTTGAATGACCCAAAAAAGAGGTGAGTTAAATCTGTGTTTTCTTCCAATTTATGCAACCATGTATTTGCTTCTATATTGTCTAGTAATTGGTCTGTTGACATTCAGGAAGCGGAAACCCCAACCAAAGAGGAAGCCCATAGACATAACATAGTAGGAGCTAAATCTACTTTGCCGGGGTCCATCAATAGAAGAATTGTCAATTTGGTGCATGGTCAAGGTGAGGATGGCACATCTAGCTCTAGCATTTCATAGGAAGGAGTCGAACCACATAAAAACAGACCATTTTTGTCATCTAAGAATTTGCTTTGTTGATATACTATTGTCGAGCAATGACAATGAATTATTATGTTTGAGACTACTATGGATGTTTGAGAATGGTTGAATCTTCTTTATATGTTTGAGACTATCAAAATAGATTATGATTTTTCTGTGTGTACCATACAAATGCTTATGGGCCATGCAATTTTTTTAATTTGGCTGCTCACATTTATTAGACAACATTAATTTTTTGCTAAAATATTACTGTTTTTATTTGTGTACACATTACTAAAATTTTAATTATATGTTTATGGTAAAATATTGCTATTTACAAATTTGTTTGATGTTCACATTGGAAATCACAAAAAGATGTGCTCCTGCCACCTATCGATTGTTGAAATGGGTCGAGCTGGTGTGGGCCATAAGATTGATCTTGAGTTTCACAAAAGGCTAAAAAGAAAGGAAATTAAGGAATATAGGGATGATGGTAGATGGGTGAAGAAAAACACATTTGGCAATATTATTTTCTGGATGTCTTACATACTAGTGCTGGACCAGAAGGAGACTACTGCTGTCTACCTTCTCTACATCGACACACGACTACATTGGATTTCGCTACTCCAACATCGCTTCCGCTCCATCTGCGCATCTAGTGGTAATGATCCATGATCTCCTCCTATAAGGTTTCTTGGTTGAACAGTAGAAATTATTTTTCGCTATGGTAGCTAGCCTATCGTTCCCCAACACTCGTGGTGCAGCCATTGCCGCCATCGTCAGCGGAGAATCCCTTAACTGCATGAATTTGTACCCCCGAGCTTGTCCTCTCCAGCGCCGGACGTTGGAATTGGGGAAATACAGACAGTTGCGGGGATCGGGGACGGGGGCGTGGTGTGGTTGGCGAGGCGCCGGTGTTGGTGGTTGCCGGCGGCAGGTAGTGTGGGCGGGCATCGCATGCCGAGAATTTAGCATGGCGGCGGTCCTGCCTGGCGGTGGAGGCGTCGCATGCCGATGAGTTAGCGCGGCAATGGTGGAGGGTGCCACCGAAGATGGTTGGCGGTGGAGGCGGTGGGGGGCATCAGATGCACGGGTAATTGTGTGGTTGGTCGGTGCTAGGTAGCTGGATTGGTCAGTTGGGAGTTTAGTCCGGGTGAAAGATTAATAACAGGCCAAATTTATTGACCTGAAAATGGACAAAAATATGAAGAGGGCCATATCGAATTAGTATTGGCCCAAATTTCTTTTTTTATATTTTGAACTAAAATGTAATAGGGGTCGGTTTAATGTGTGAAAGGACCTGCGGGCCAAGCCCCTTTATCACTCCTAAATTGCATGTGGACGTCAACGACGTGAGGATATTATTTCTCTTCTATATGTATTTGGGCCATCAGAATATATTGAAAAAGAAGTAAACAAACAAAAATAGTAAATCTTCTGAGGTCCATTTATGTGTATAAGAGTATATAGAACATTAATAGACCTCACAAGATATAAAATTTATTATTATTATAGTAGCACAAATGTTCCAAAAAGGGTAGGCACAGTTAAATATGGTATTTGGTTGCGACTTTGTATAGACATGGTAATGAAATACTACAATATAGTGAAAGAGGAAATAAAGACTGATTTCCAAGAAGAGCACGGACATGATATCTATGGGGGATTTGGAGATATGCCAATATTAATATGTTAGAAGAGGCACATATAAATGGCTGTTCCTCTCATACAAATACAATGGTTAGATCAATAGTGTATCTACACAAGCCAATAATTAAAAATTATTGCAAAATAAAAGGATGAGTGGCATTTATTTGATCTAACAGGATTTAAAATGTTACCAATGTGATATTAATACCAATAGAGTAGGAGAGGATAAAAACACAACATTAAGTTAGTGCTTCTTTATGAATATCAATCGAATATACCACAAACATAATTATGAAATAAATATATACAACATAAATTATAGAGTGCATGATATTCTTTTGAACAAACAAGATATTTCATTCAACATTAATTTGAGTGCACATTATATTCTCTATAAATACCTGCTAGTAACAAGGTTATTGGCAGAAAAAAATTAAAACAGGCGGAGTGTAGAATAGAATAATCTTTCGCATGGCTCTTAGCAAGAAAAGTTCAACAGGGTAGTCGTGTACACCATGACTCTTGCTTTCCAGGTGCTTGGAATGATGTTTTCTGCAACCTTGACACCGTCTCATGCGTACATTCCTATGTATCCGATATACTACCCTATTCCAAAACATAAGCATTTCTGAGTTTGTCTAAAGTAAAATTATTTTATCTTTTACTAATAATATCTACAAAATTATATAATTTCCAATATAAAAATATACCTTTTATGAAAGATTATTTCATTATGGATCTAAAAATACAATTTTATGTGATAAAATATTATTAATGGTCAAAGTGATAAAGTTTGTCTTTAACTAAATCTAGAAATGCTTATATTTTTGAACCAAAGGAGCATCTCACTATTTTACTCTTTATCTTTGAAACATTCAAATCTTCTTTGTAATATAAATATTATCGTTTGATATGTTTGCATATTGCATTTGCAGAAACTGTCAATCCTGAGAAGTGCAAGACCCTAAATCCCTGTCACGACACCAATGCAGGAAGGTGTCTGCGCGCGCAAGGGCATGACTCACTTCAGTTCTAGATGCAAGAATGATGGAACTCCTCCACAGTGCTGCTGCATAGAATTGTGATCGTATTGATGGTTTTCTTGCTTGCGCTATGCAACCTGAATAAAATTTCGTGCATGTAATTAATTGAGCTAAATTAAAATGTGCATTCTAAAGTTATTCGTCTCAACACGGTGACATAGCTTTAATTAGCGCACCACACACGACCACCTGCATGCGCCATGCACTACCCACTGCATGAATGCAGCTTGAAGATGTGATTCAATGACTCCTTAAATTTGATGGATACAAAAATGGGGAACTAGGTATCTGAAGGGATAAATTCAGAGGACCTCCTGTTCCTTTAATTTGGCCCCTTTTACACTATTCGATCATAAATCAGTGGATTAGATATAGTGATAGGGACATCCCTTTATTAGATACACACGGTACTAAACACATTGCTTTCTTTCTTTAAGAATAGATTGCTACCTAACAACTTTAACATGATTAGGAACATTGAAGAGGGTCAAGTGAAGCATGAAAAAAGACTTGAATATGCTCAAGACCAGTAAGGCACGTTGAACCCAAGAGTAGATTCAATCCAACTCGGAGTCGAGTTGCTCCCGGGTTACAAGAGCAGTCCGCATTAAAACGGACGCCCAGATTGCATACGGGATCCGTTTTGAACGTTCTAGATATATATGGATGGAAATCTAAGAAGTCAACCTTTCCAACGACATCGGTCTCATCTCTAAATTCGATCGGAGTCAGTGAGAATCTTTAAACAAGATGACGTCCAGAAACTGCCTTGGTGCTGCGACACTATCTTTTGGCCTTTGAGCCATGTATCTTTGCTAAGCCCATTAGTATTAGGGTTTTCCCCTATGGATGCCCTAAACTCTATATAATCAGTAGCCGCCGTCATTAGGTTTAGGTTCTGATTAATTTTCATTTGTTATAAAATAGTTTTGTCGTTTGATAGTTTATTGGATTCCAACTTCGTGAGTTTAATTCATATTTCGCAATTGAGCAGTGTTCTTCCTTGTTCTTTTTTGTGTTCTTAAAATTCGTATACTGGGATTAGCCTTGTGTGTGCATGGTTGATAATCAGAGGAGAAGTGGTGCTGCGATTGCGGGGTTCGAATCATGTTGATTTGAGACCGGATCGATTGTGTGTCACATCTCCACCAAATCGAGAGTTACCACGACCTACGGAAGATCGAGAACCACATACACATCAAATGGTAATCAGAGCATCAGGTATATTGTTAGGTTCATATTTATCCTTGTCAATTTTGCATTCATCCTATCGCCGAAAAAAAAAGCCGCTACATAAAAAATAGTAGATCGTTAGGTGTTACCCTGTCTAAGCCATGTTTAGCCTTTGCATAATTTTATTTCAGAGTCCGTAGTGTTTAGTTTGTGTCCTTAGTTTGTGTTTTGGTTGCTGAATTTTGAAATCTTTTTGCATCCAGATTTTTTCCTTTGTAGTTCATCTCGTGTTCAGATCTATTATCGCGTCACATCTGTTATTTGGTCTTTTTGCATCAAAATTTTATCTTACCTACCCATCTCATATTTTGACCACAAACAGATCCACCCTTCATAGATCCACCTTTCTATAATTTCCCGCTGCTCAATCATCCATAAAATTGCTACCTGATTACATCCCGATTGCGTTTCACACCTTCCAAAAACATGTCTCGAACACCTTTCAGCAAAATGGGCATAACTTTTGCATACGAACTCAGAATTGGGCGAATTGTTTTTCAAATTCTCAGAACAAAAAGATGCATTTCGCTCTCCCTCGCTTTGTTAGGGTTGGAAAAAAATTTTGATGCCAAATTCCCCCTGTAAAAGGATCTTTGTGAATTTACAAGTTTTAGCACTCAATTTTAGACACCTTCGTGAATTTCCACAGAACACATCTTTTAGTAGATCGATCTGAAGTTCTGGTGTTCCTATTTTTGGAGCCGTGTCTGTTGCTGATCATTGTGTCTTATCATTGTTCGCATCTGGATTCTTTTTAAGATTCGACCAGCTACTAGAATTACATACTTGGAACACTTATTCAGCCCTCCAAGCTCCACATATCCACCTCTGATTAGCACAATATTTGACTCTGCAATTGTGAAACTATGACTCTCTGATTTCTCCTGCCACCGATTGTAACATCTTTGGCCTTGCCTTTGATAGGAACCATGTAAGAGCTCGGTAAGTCATTTCCTTTTGCAAATCTGCCACCACAGATCCCACACTACAGTAGTGTAGGGATAATAATCTACTTTGCTTCTTTGCTATTTTCTAACCATGGCTAGAAGTGATAAGCCCAGAAGTGATAATTTTGAAGCAATTCTGAAGTTGCCAACTCCCCTAAAGAATTCACTGATTGTGTCAGTCAACATCAATGTGCTGACACCCTTCATAAGTTCGATCAAAGGATGATCGAGCAATTCCAGGTGGTAGAAAGCTAAACAATGAACCAACAATTTCAGCGTCTCACCGCTCGTTTGACAACCCTTGAGAGACATCCACCACCATAGAGGGAGGAAGTTCATAACGAGGACAACTCTGAGGATGACGGTGATAACAATAGAAACCACAGAACAACATATTCTGGGATTGGCATCGTCGTAACCTTTCCCTAATACTAAGTTTACCATCCCACCCTTCTCTGGTGATTATGATGCTGAAGCTTATCCTGATTGGGAGATGATTGTAGAGCAAAAATTTACCTCTCACTTAGTCCCTGAAAATCATAGAGTTAGACAAGCTACTAGTGAGTTTCGAGATTTTTCTTTACTCTAGTGGACTGAACTCTGCAAAGCACATATGCAACCTGATAATTGGGATAGATTAAAAAATACTATGCATAACTGTTTTGTTCCCCCTTCCTATCGAAGTTGCAATGCTTAGAACAACATGATAAATCTGTTCAAGATTATTATGCTGAATTACAAAAGGGTATAATGCATTGTGGGATAGAAGAGGACATTGAGGATACTATCTATCGTTTTTATGGTGGGCTACGTCGTGAAATTTAGGACATTGTTGATTATAAAGATTATGATACTGTCGAGCAGTTGTTCCATCTTGCTGTGCTATCCGAACAAGAATTGCAGGAACGACAACTACAGAACAGTACTCGTATATAAATCCATAGTCGACGTTTCCTTCTTCTTTGACCACACATACGCCACCACCGTCAAGCAGGAGGCCTTTCACAACCTCCAAAACTGCTGCAGCGCCAAAACCAACCCCTTCGACGTCATCTTCGAATTTGAGTAAGCCTTATTTATAGGTACCCACCAAGATTACATCCTCCACTGCCTCGGTAGGATGCTCCTCCAGCATCAAGTGCCATCAGTGCCATGGCATGCGACATATGCACCAAGATTGCCCAAGCCAGCGGGCATACTTTGCTACTGAAGATGGCGGGTACATAAGTACTTCGGATGTTGAAGTCGACGAATCCGATGATAAGACTCCTAACAATGATGATGGCCAAGTATTGGGTGGTGATCATACTTAATCCTTCAGGAACATCATTGTCCAACGAACGCTCTCCACACAGGTACACCTTGATAAGATTTAATGCCATAATCTATTTCAGATTTACTTTGTGATCAAGAACCGGCGTGCACGCATGATCATTGATGGCGGGAACTGCAACAACTTAGTGAGTACTAATTTGATCACTAAGCTTGACTTGCCCACATGACCACAACCACATCCGTACCATATCAAATGGTCAAACTACTCCGGTAAGGCAAAGATAACAAAAACTTGTCGAGTCCCTTTCTCCATTGGCACCTATGTTGATTATGTGGAGGCAAGCTTGTTCATTGTTATTGAGCGGTCGATGGGAACATGATAATGATGCTATCCACTATGGTAAAAGTAATAAATATACCTTCGTGCATAAAAGAAAAAAGATTACTTTACTACCTTTGACCCCTGCTGAAATTGTACAAGCTGATAGGTAGACTTGCTAATGAGAAGAAAGAACATCATCCTCCTACACCTGAAAATCAGCAAGCAATAAAATTGAAAAGTCATGTAATGCTTGCAACAAAATCTGATCTTGCTGAAATTTATGATGAAAATGGTTCATGTTATGCCTTGGTATGCAAGGATGGTTGTTTTCACTTGAGGATATTGCTTCTTCTTTGCCAGCCCCTGTTGCTAACCTTTTGCATAAGTATCATGATGTTTTTCCATCCGAGATGCCTCCAGGACTGCCACCCATTCGAGAGATTGAGCACCAGATTAATTTGATTTCTGGAGCGAGCTTGCCAAACCGCGCGCCTACAGAACCAATCCCAATGAAACTAAGAAAATTCAATGACAAATCCAAGACCTTTTGGACCGTTTGTATGTACGTGAGAGCCTTAGTCCTTGTGTCGTTCCTGTTCTTTTGGTTCCAAATAAAGATGGTTCTTGGCGAATGTATGTTGATTGTAGAGCCATTAACAATATCACCATTAGATATCATCATCCTATCCCTATGTTAGACAACATGCTTGATGAATTATGTGATTCTATAGTTTTCTCTAAAATTGACTTGCATAGTAAATATCACCAAATAAGAATGAAATTGGGTGATGAATGGAAATATGCTTTTAAGACTAAGTTTGGATTATATGGGTGGACAGTAATGCCTTTTGGATTGACTAATACACCAAAAACTTTCATGGGTTTGATGAACAAGGTCTTACGTTCTTTCATTGGTAAATTTGTGGTGGTTTACTTTGATGATATCTTGATTTACAACAAATCAATGAATGAACATTTGTCTCACTTGCATGCTGTTTTTTATGCTTTGAGAGATGCATGTTTCTTTGGTAACCTTGAAAGGTGCACCTTTTGCATGGATCAAGTCTCTTTTCTTGGCTATGTAGTTACTCTACAAAGAATTGAAGTTGATGAAGCCAAGATAAATGCGATCAAGAGTTAGCCCACACTCACAACGGTTTCACAAGTGCGGACTTTTCTTGGACTTGTTGAATTTTATCGCCACTTTGTCCAAGATTTCGGCACCATCGCCGCTCCATTGAATGAGTTGACAAAAAAGGGTGTTGCATTCCATTGGGGCCACACACAAGCTTACACATGCACCGCTGCTCCAACTCCCAAATTTTTGTAAGACTTTTGAACTTGAATGTGATGCTAGTGAAATTGGCATTGGTGGTGTGTTGGTGCAAGAAGGAAAACCCATTGTTTATTTTAGTGAAGAGTTGAATGGCCCTGTTCTTAATTACTCCACATATGATACGGAATGGTATGCTTTTGTACAATGCTTAGAAACGTGACAACATTATTTGTGGCCTAAATAATTTGTCATTTATTCTAACCATGAGTCACTTAATCATATTCGTAGCCAAAATAACTTGAACCACACACAGCTAAGTGGATTGAATTTATTAAATCCTTTCCTTACATCATCAAACATAAGAAAATGAAGGGTAATGTGATTGCTGATGCTTTGTCTCGACGATATGCTATGTTGTCTCAACTTGTTTGTCAGATTTTTGGACTAGAAACAATTAAGCAACAATATGTGTTAGATGCTGATTTTAAGGATGTGTTGCTACATTGTAGTGAAGGTAAAACTTGAAACAAATTTGTGCTTAATGATGGCTTCCTTTTTAGAGCCAACCATCTTTGCCTTTCAGTTGGATCCGCTCGTCTTTTGTTATTACATGAGGCTCATGGAGGAGGATTGATGGGACACTTTGGAGCGAAGAAGATGGAAGATGTTTTGGCCACATATTTCTTTTGGCCAAAGATGAGACGCGATGTTGAACGCTTCGTCGCTCGCTGCACTACAAGTCAAAGAGCTAAGTCACGACTAAACCCACATGGTTTATACATGCCTCTTCCCATTCCATCTATTTCTTGGACCGATATCTATATGGATTTCATTTTGGGATTGCTTAGGACTAAGACGGGGAGAGCTCGTGTACAACAATTGAATTTAGAGGTGGGCTTGTTCCTAAATACACATCTTCTTTCTTCAGAGAATAGATTGCTACCTAATGACTTTATCATGATTAGGAACATTGGAGAGGGTTAAGGGAAACATGAAAAGGGACTTGCAGATGCTCAAGATCGGCAAGGCACGTTGAACCTCGAAGGAGATTAAATCCAACTCGGAGTCGAGTTGCCCCCAGGTTACAAGAGCAATCTGCATTAAAATGGATGCCCAAATCGCATACGAGATCCATTTTAGACATTCTAGATATGGATGAAAAGATAAGAAGATAAAATTTGCAACGAAACTAGTCTCATCTCCAAATTTGATCGGAGTCAGCAGGAATCAATAAAACAAGATGACGTCCTGAAACTACCATGGTGTTGCGACACTATCTTTTGGCCTTTGCGCCGTGTATTTTCCCTAGGCCCATTAGTATAAGGGTTTGCCCAAGGATGCCTTAAACTCTATATAACCAGTAGCCACCGTCATTAGGTTTATGTTTTGATTAGTTTTCATCTATTATAAAATAGTTTCACAGTTTAACGGTTTGTTGGATTCTAACTTTCTGAGTTTAATTCATATTTCATAATTGAGTTGCATTCTTCCTTGTTCTTGCCTGTGTTCTTCGATTCGCAGGCTAGGATACCTTCTTGATGAGGTCAATCATGTCTGCACGGTTGATAACCAGAGGAGAAGTGGTGTTGCAATTGCGGCATTTGAATCATGTTGATTTGAGGCCGGATCGATTGTGTGTCGCATCTCCACCAAATTGAGAGTTACCACAACCTGACGGAAGATTGGGAATCATGTACACATTATATAGTAAAGGCACTTTTTTTATATAGTAGAGACATTACTGTATTGTCTGTAGACAATCGTAGTGATATTTTCTAAAATACCTTATAAGTGACTTCTCATGCATTGTCTTTAGAAAAATAGAGACATTTTTTTGTAGTGTTAAGTAAAATATGAAAAATTTAGTGGTTGTCAAGCTTAAACTCAAGACCTCGTGACAAAAACTTATTGAACCTTGGTAGCCAACTCAACTACACATCACAATGTGTGTATCTTTGAAGTATTATTCTTATTAACTATCGGCAAACTAGTAAAATAGTGCCTCTAAGTATGCATAAGATGGCTCTACTAATGTCTCTACAGGATATAGTCATTTTTAACTTGTTGCAAATGAATGTTGCCTAGAGGGGGGTGAATAGGCAACGACATGAAATTGGAGACTCAAAAACAATTTGATTAGTAAAAACGGAGTGCGGACTAGTCCGATCAGTCGGACAAGTCCGGTAGCGGACAAATCTGGTCCTTGCGGAGTCCGCTAATCGCAGCGGAAATAGAACAAACACAAAACCAAAAAGAGACAAGAGACATAGAGATTTTTGACTCAAGTTCAGCTCCACACAAAAGCCTACATCTCTGTTGAGGAGTCAACAAAGGACCAGGTTTCACTCAACTCTAAACCTCTCCAAATGACCACAAAGATCAACATGGTTTCACTAGATCAATGAGGGGTGATACAAACCTTCCGGATCTCACCACAACGATCTTGATGGATTTCGGGCGACACCTAACCATCTAGGAGACAAATCTACAAGAGTAAAAAGTCCCGCAAGACCTGCAATGAAAAGATCAAATTGAATCAAGAGTGAAAAGACTCACGATCTCCTCTTCCTTCAATCAAAACCCTAGGGGATTCAATGAAGAACAAAGGGAGGAGGAGAGGTGGATCTCAGAGGGTCTCATGGCCTGATTTGAAAAGATGTGTAAGCTTTTGATAACCCTAAGACATGAGGGGAAGAGGGATTATATAGATCAATCAAGGATGACCTTTCAAAAATGTCAGGAGCGGACTAGTCCGGACAAGTCCGGAGGTCGGGCTCAACGGTAATATGGTCATCTCTCTAGAGTCCGCAGAGGGCACGGACAAGTCCGCTAGCGGACTAGTCCAGTCGAGTGGACAAGTCCGGTCAGGCCGTGGTGTAACCATTCTGGAGTCCGCTCGCCCAGCGAACAAGTCCGGAGAGTAACGGGGTGCTCCTTCTCTGGAGTCCGCAGGTCTTGACGGAGAAGTCTGGGCCAAGACTAGTCCGAGGGGGCGGACTAGTCCGGCTCCGTCGAAGAGAACAACTTTCTGGAGTTCGCAACCTGGCACGGACATGTCCGATGCCGGATAAGTCCAGACACCCAGATAAGTCCGAGGTGAGCTACGTGCTCTCTCTCTAGAGTCCGGCCACTGGGCGGATAAGTCTGTTTTCGGACAAGTCCGAGATAACAGACAAGTCCAGAGCTAGTAACCAAGACACGAAGATTAAGATTGAGAATGAGTAGAAAATGTTAGAGCACTTAACCATTTTCAAAACAGAAAATGCAGAACCCCCTTGATAGTAAGGTGGTCCTATGACTCAAGAAATACAAAAGTTAGAAACTCCGAAGCGAAAGAGCCAACATTTCTCTTTTCCTTTTTGGGGGTCAATAAAGTTCCATAAACAAAGTTCCTGCACACATACTCACAGAAAGCAAATAAATGCTTCCATTGCTTGTCATAATTCATCCTAAAATCCACAAGAGATCTTAGATGCACTTTCAATCTCCCCCTTTTTAGGTGAATTGATGACAACCAATAAGAAGCTATAAATATAATTAAGGGTTACAAGTTAAAGCACATGTAAGCTCCCTCCTAAATCCATGCACAACAACACATGCTAAGATAATGATATAAGCTTATACGAATTTCAACTTGTAACCAATAGTAGTATGCGATGAGATAGATAAAGCACATAATCACCACATCATCACATAAGCAAATGTCATGGAGTACGAAATATTACAAACCAAGTTTTAAAAACTACACAAGTCCAAATTGTTCACACCAAAGATAGATAAAGGATGAAAAATAGATAGGAGCTTCTCTATTTCTCCCTCTTTGGCATCAAGACACAAAAAAGGAAAGAAAAATGAGAGAGAGAATAGCAGCTAGTCCTCGGCATCATCATCACTCGCTGTCTCCTCAGAGTCCTCATCTGGCTGCGGTAAAAAATATGCAAGCTCCTCATGAGTAAGATCCGCAAATGGGTCATAAGTTGGAGAAGCTTCTTCTTCATTATCTGAGCAATCCGGTGAACAAGGTATCCCCTGCTGGCGTTGCCATTCTTTAGTAGCTCTAGTGTTTTTCTTACGGGGAACCCTTATGAGCACGAGCATCAATGTTCTGACAGATCTTGAAGAAACCCTTAAGAATCTTGTAAGACCGCTTCTACCATGAGATGATGATGAAGGGTAACTGGCAGGAGCCCTCCTAGTGGCTGGATGAGTAGAAGGTGGAGCTCGTGTAATGGCAGCCGGTACTTGAGGTTGAAGTTTCTTGTGTGACTCCACCTTCTCAAACACTTTATCGGTAACCTTCTCAATGTTGTATATAATATAGGGGGCATAAGCGCACGCCCTATTTGGCTTTTGTGCAATATCAAGAATTTTCGAGAATGTGAAGTCAAAAGTGTTAAACTTCTCTTGCTCCAACTACCACTTGAGGAGGTTCCTTCTATGACCATGAAGATTGGATGCATCGCCTCCTCTAGGAGCCGAAGTCTTCCTAAGAATGCGATGCATTACCTTATAGAAGGGAAAGAACCCAGTAGTGTTTGGAGGAGCAAAGTGAGAGGAGGTATCATATATAAAGTCCATTGCATTTACATCAAGTACTGGCTCATTGTGAATCCTGGCTAACCAAGAGAAACCACTGCGGAACTTGATGATGTTGGCAAACTGTCGCACTGTCACTGAGTACTGCTCTGACCTATTATCCAAGAAATTCTAGCCTCTCCTTTTTGATAATAATAGAGAGTCGCATAGAATTGAGCTATCACTACCTTGTTCCATGAGTACTTGAATCTCTAGATGTTCTTGATCCAATGAAAGTTGCAAACCTCAATCACTTCATTGAAAACAAGGTTGTTTTTCTTGATCATGTACTCCCAGTCAACCCACTGCATATCAATGACTGGCTTCTTCAACTTCAAGTAGACGAAGTAGTAGTAATCTGCATAAAAATAACTCTAGAATCTAGTATCAATGCATTGCTTGCCCTCAGAATAGCAGTTTTCTCCTCTCCTAATGACAGCTGCTGATGCATTTCTCGTATAGTCAACACCTTCCCTGCCTCTCTTATGATCCAATGGATTGGCTAACACCATGTTGATAGTCTGAGGTTCCTCTTGAATCTCATCTTGTTGAGGTGAACCTTTCTCTTCTTGCCTGAAACTTTCTTGACTACACGGTGAGAGCTGCCTTTACCAGACATTCTGACAGCTGATATAGAGTACAGAATTAGAATGAATTGTGAGGATGATTGATTAAAATTGATTGAATTTGTTCGACGTGGTCTGTTTCACAGCGGACTAGTCCGGCCGCTCGAACTAGTCCGAAGCTCGATAGTGCACACGAGGAACAAATCTTCACAGCTTTTAGATCTGACCACAACTTCTAGCTATATTGCATACGAAGCACTTATAGCATCTTAGGAGTGACCTCACGGAAAGGGATTTGAAAATTATGAACGGGAACAACCACATTTCAAACTCAAACCCTAGAGAAGAGATTACCTTCAAATGAGGATGAAAACGGGGCAGACTTTTGAGGTTCCAGACTAGTCTGAGGGTGGAGAAGCTTTTCCACGTAATGGATTAACTTTCCACCTATCAAAATGCCGGATCGCCACGGGAGTCACAAGCTAGGGTTTGGCGCAGGAGAGAGAGAAGGTAAAATAGTGTTTAGGAAGAAGACTCGGACTTTAAATAGAACCCGTGGTCCGGACATGTCCGCTGGCGGACTAGTCCGAGAAGGCGAACTTGTCCGGTCCTCGCAGTCTTGAATTAAGGAGCAGATTTTTTATGTTGAAGGAAAGTGAACCATTGGACAATTTATCAAAAACAAACATCATTATGCAAAGTGTGATCAGAAACAATCAATCAATCAACCATGATTACACTTCTCATAATAAAATTTTCTAAAACTTTTGAGATTTTCCAAAAACAAAACATGCAAGATATTTTGTAAATCTTTTATTTCAAAAACTATCCTATGTCACATCAGATGTGCAACACCTCAAGCCACGTCCTGAGAATCAAGGATATTCAGCCCATTTCTAAGTTCACAAAAGCGTCTCTCATCTAAAGGTTTGGTGAAGATGTCGGCTAGTTGCTTTTGTGTGGATACATGGGAAATTTCTATGTCCCCTTTGATGGAGTTGTCTCTTAGGAAGTGGTGCTGGATGTCTATGTGTTTGGTGCGAGAGTGCTCACAGGGATTGTAAACAAGCTTTATGACGCTCTCATTGTCACATAAGAGTGGAATACGGTTCAAAGTGTAACCATAATCCTTTAGAGTTTGCCTGATCCATAGAAGTTGAGCACAAAAACTATCGGCTGCGATATACTCCGCTTTAGCTGTGAAAAGGACAACGGAATTTTGTTTCTTAGATGACCAAGACACTAAAGATTTTCCTAAGAACTGGCAAGTCCCCGATGTGCTTTTAAGGTCCACTTTGCATCTGGCATAATCCAAATTGGAATACCCAACGAGATTGAAATACCCAACGAGATTGAATTTTGAGCCTTTGGGGTACCATAGTCTTAGGTTTGTTGTATAAACTAAATATCTTAAAATTCTCTTCATGGCCACTAAGTGACATTCTTTCGGATCGGTTTGAAATCTTGCACACATACACACACTAAGCATAATATTCGGCCTAGATGCACATAAGTAAAGGAGGGATCCAATCATGGAGCGACATACATTTTGATCGATGAATTTGTCCTTCTTGTTGAGATCAAGATGACCATTAGTAGGCATGAGAGTCTTCATTGGCTTTGCATTTGCCATGTCAAATTTCTTGATCAAGTCCAGAGTATACTTTGCACTTTGCTTGACAAATAAAAGAGTAGAATCAGCCTTCCCTATTTTGAAGCCTTTCTTGATGAGAAAGTCTCTCAAGCACTCATACCATGCCCTTGGTGCTTGCTTCAACCCGTAGAGAGCTTTGTGAAGCTTGTACACGTGATTCGAGTACTTTTGATCTTCAAAACATGGTGGTTACTCACGTACACTTCTTTTTTTATTGGACCGTTGAGGAAGACACTTTTCACATTCATTTGAAACAGCTTGAAACCATGGTGAGTAGCAAAGGCAAGCAATATTCGAATTGACTCAAGTCTTGCTACAGGGGCATAAGTTTCATCAAAATACAAGTCTCCGACTTGAGAGTATCCTTTGGTCACTAATTTTGCCTTGTTTCTTACCACAACACCGTCTTCATTTTGCTTGTTACAGAAGACCCACTTGGTTCCAACAATATTTTGCTTGGGTCGTTACACAAGAGTCCAAACTTCATTTTTTGTGAAGTCGTTGAGTTCTTCTTGCATAGCCATTATCCAGTCTGAATTATTTAGTGCTTCTTCCGCCCTAAGAGGCTCAAGAAACGAAACAAATGAGTAATGCTCACAAAATTTAGCTACACGAGATCTAGTGATTACCCCTTTGTCAATATCACCAAGTATTTGCTCGACGGGGTGATCTCGTTGCACAGTTTGGTGTACTCGTGGATGTTGCACCTGTTGTCTTGTCCTTTCACTGTCCTCTTCAATGTGTTGATCATTATTAGGAAGCTTGTCACTTTGATCATCATCATCATTGACTGCTTGTTGCTCTTCCTCACTTGATTCATCACTTCCCGTCATGTCGTGTTCTTCTTGACTTGTGGATGTAGATGACTCTTGATTTTCTTGTGGCTTGATCTCACCAAGTGTCATCCTCTTGATTGCCACGGCCAGAGCTTCGTCATCATCTGTAATTTCATTAACAACTTGCCCCTCTTGGGAGCCATTAGACTCATCAAATGTCATGTCATGTGCTATTTCAACGCAACCATTGGTTTTGTTGAATACACGGTAGGTGTGAGCGTTTGATTCATAACCAAGCAAGAACCCTTCATCAACTTTAGGTGAGAATTTAAAAGATTTGGGTTTCTTGTTTAGCATATAACATTTGCTTCCAAAAACTCGAAAGTATGAAATGTTAGGCTTGTCACTGGTCAGAAGCTCGTAGGGAGTTTTCTTCAAGAGTCGATGTAGATATAAGCAGTTGCTTGCATGGTATGTGGTGTTGACAGCTTCAGCCCAAAAATGATCAGACGTCTTGTACTCATCTAACATTGTCCTTGCCATCTCAATTAGTGTTTGATTTTTTCTTTTAGCAACTCGATTTTGTTGAGGGGAGTAGGGTGCTGAAAATTCATGCTTGATGCCTTCTTCATCAACATATTCTTCCACTTGTGTATTTTTGAACTCGGTGCCGTTGTCGCTTCTTACCTTCTTGATCTTCACTTCATACTCATTTTAAGCTCTTCTAAATAATGTTTTGAGCACACTCTTTGTTTCACCTTTGTCATGCAAAAAGAATACCCAAGTGAAACGAGAAAAGTCATCAACAATGACAAGACCATATTTGTTACCACCAATAATAATGTTTGCCACGAGGCCAAATAAGTCCATGTGCAGCAACTCCAATGGTTTTGTAGTCGTCATTATATTCAAGTTTGCTTATACTTGCTTTCCGGATTGGCATGCACTGCAAATTTTGTCTTTCTCAAAGCAAATATCCGTTAGTCCTATGATGTGACCCCCTTTTAGAGTTTATGAAGGTTTCTCATGTCAACATGGGCTAGGCGGCGATGCCACAACCAATCCATTGTTGACTTGGCAACAAGACACGTATCCGAAACTACTTTATTAGTAGAGAAATCTACTAAATAATGTTTTTCTTTCAAGTAGCCTTTGAATGCTATGGTACAGCTTCCTCTTTTGCAGACGGTCATATCATAATTGGTGAACAAACAATTGTAACCCATCTCACACAATTATGACATGGATAACAAGTTGTAGCTCAAATATTCAACCAAAAGAACATTCGTAATGGATAGGTCATTGGAAATAGCGATTTTTTCAAGACCAATTACCTTCCTCTTTTTGTCATCCCCGAATGTAACACTATCATCTTTAGCCTTATCCTTTTCAATAGATGAGAACATCTTCTCCTCCCTGGTTATATGATTGGTTCAGCCACTGTCAATCACCCAACTTCTTCTACCGGAGGAGTATTCCTACAAAAACAGATTAGACCTTGTTTTTAGGTACCCAAATTTGTTTGGGTCCTTTCACGTTAGTAACAAGAGATTTTGGCACCACACACAAGACTTGGTGTTCTTATGACGTGGCCCAACATATCTAGCAATAACTCTATCAAAAGCATTCTTGGTTAGCACATAAGAAGCATCAAAAATATGAAAAAGTTTAGCACAATGAAAAGCATTAGAGCTCTTTGGAGGAGGTGTTAGAGATGCTTCATTCTTGGTTTTGTAGCTTCCTCCTTTGGTGAACTTCATGAACTCCTTGCCGTTCTTATTCTCTCTTGCATTGTGACTCTTACCCTTCTCATAGCCAATGCCATCCTTAACACGTGGGCGTCTAGTGTTTATGTACGCTTCTCTTGCGTACTTGGCCTTTTCCTACTCGATGGAGATCTTGCTTTGTTGAGCTTGTGCATTGAGAGTCTTTACTTGTTCTTAAAATTGCACAATGATCTTCTCATTCTGAACAAACTTCTCAATCTTCACATCTTTGCACCTATTACCAATAACAGGCAAAGGGGGGCAAGATGCTTCTTTCAAGGAAGATGCTTCTCCTTTAAGTTCGCTAACTTGCACTTTAAGAAAAGAGTAGAGTTTTTTCAAGGTGTTAAACTCCTCTTTAAGTGCTTCATTAGTGAATCTAAAGATTTCGCTTGCATCATTAACTTCAGCCAAGGCTTTAGTTAATTCATCTACTTTCTTCCTCTCAAGAGCTAGGATATTCTCGAGATCAAGGTTTCTCTTCTTCTCAAGAATGAGCAAGTCTTCTTCCTTCTCAAGAATATCCTCTTGCCTCTCAATTTTTTCTCTTTGTATCTTAAGAATAGTCATTAGTTCAAGCAAGTTAGGCACATCATCATCATCTTCACTATCGCTTGAGTCAAGTTTAGATTTCAATAACTTTGACCCTTTTGCCATGAGACAAGTGGGTGCAGCTTCTTCTTCATCACTTAAGCTCCCGAAGAGAGAGGTGTTGGTTGGAGTGACGTCTATCGCCAATGTACCAATTCCTCCTTCATCAGAGTCGGAGTCGGAGTTCCATTCTTGTCCTATGTGTGCTTGTTTGTTGTACTTCTTTCCCTTATCCTTCTCCTTCTTGTTCTTGGCGTTGGGGCACTTTGCAATAAAATGACCTTCCTCTCCACATTCATAGCAAGTTCTTTTAGATTTTCTAGTTTTAACTTTGCTTAAGCTCTTCTTGTGGAAGCCGTCTTTCTTCACGAATTTCTTGAACTTCCTCATGAGTAGCGCGAACTCTTCATCATCGCTTTCTTCTTCGGTTGAGCTTTGAATGTAAACTTTCTTCCCTTTAGCTCTGAGGGTTGTGCCCTTTTCTTCGAAAGTGGTGTTGCCGATTAGGGAGTTGACCTTTTTTGCTTCATCTTGATCTTGTTGTGCAAGAAGCTGTCCGAGTACTTCATCCGTGGTGAAATTTTTGAAGTTTTCCTTCTCCCTAATAAGAGTACATAAATGTGAGTTACAAGGTTGAAGGGCTTGAAGTAACCTTTTGTTGACTTCGATGTCTTCAAGCTTCACTCCTAGTGCTCTTCTC
This sequence comes from Zoysia matrella, assembly GCA_001602295.1. Taxonomy (NCBI): domain Eukaryota; kingdom Viridiplantae; phylum Streptophyta; class Magnoliopsida; order Poales; family Poaceae; genus Zoysia; species Zoysia matrella. The sequence continues at coordinate 199,379 of BCLG01000024.1, read as the reverse complement.
TTGTTGACGGTATCCATAAGACGACCGTGAACTTCTTGAGGTCTTTCATTCTTTTTCCTAATGAACAAGTTGTATTGTCCTCTTAGGAGATCTTCTCTTGCTTCCTTGACAGTGTCTGTCCCTTCATGTATGATCTCAAGTTTCTTCCAAATCTTGTGGGCATTTCTTATCCCCATCCCCTTGGTGTACTCATTTGGGCTTAGCGTCGAAATGATCACGGAGGCAGCTTGAGCATTGCGATGCATGTTGACTTCATCCTTTTGAGTAGGATTTTCTTCATCCTCAAAAATGAAATCCTTCTCCACAATCTTCAAGATTTCTGTCCCCATCGACTTGAGGTAGGTGATTATCCGAAACTTTCAGTGCTCGTAGAAGGTTCCATCAAAGATAGGAATATTTCCCGAGGCTTGTCCAATCTTCAGCTTATTCTTCAGCTCGTTGTAGTCGAATTGGACGTTGGTGTAGTTGTCCTTGCGTGCGGACAAATCACCGGCCTTCTCAGTAGATATCTTTAACTCTCGAAGCTGTTAAGCTCATGAAAAGAGAGTCCTTGATTTGATACCATTTGAAAGATGCCTAGAGGGGGTGAATAGGCAACGATCTAAAATTTGAGACTCAAAAACAATTTGATCAGTAAAAACAGAGTGCGGACTAGTTTGATCAGTCGGACTTGTCTAGTAGCGGACAAGTCCGGTCTTTGCGGATAAGTCCGCTAACCGCAACGAAAATAGAACAAACACAAAACCAAAAAGAGATAGAGACAGAGATTTTTGATCGAAGTTCAAGTCCACACAGAAGCTTACGTCTCTGTTGAGGAGTTCACAAAGGACCGGGTTTCACTCAACTCTAAACCTCTCCAAGTGACCACAAAGATCAACTTGGTTTCACTAGATCAATGAGGGGTGATACAAACCTCTCAAATCTCACCACAACAATCTTGATGGATTCCGAGCGACACCTAACCGTCTAGGAGACAAATCTCTAAGAGTAAAAAGTCCTGGAAGACCTGCAATGAAAAGATCAAGTGCTCAAATCGAATCAAGAGTGAAAAGACTCACGATCTCCTCTTTCTTCAATCAAAACCACAGGGGATTCAATTAAGAATGAGGGGAGGAGGAGAGGTGGATCTCAGAGGGTCTCAGAGCGTGATTTGAAAAGATGTGCAAGCTTTTGGTAATCATAAGACGTTGGGGGAAGAGAGATTATATAGATCAATCAAGAATGACCTTCTAAAAATGTCAGGAGCGGACTAGTCCGGACATCGGCCTCAACAGTAATATAGTCATCTCTCTGGAGTTCGCAGAGGGCACGGACAAGTCCGCTAGCGGACTAGTTCGGCCGAGCAGACAAGTTCGGTCAGCCGTGATGTAACCATTCTGGAGTCTGCCCGCCTAGCGCACAAGTCCACTGGCGGACAAGTCAGGAGAGTAACGGGTTGCTCCTTCTCTAGAGTCCGCAGGCCTTGACGGATAAGTTCGGGCCCGGACTAGTCTGAGGGGGCAGACTAGTCCGGCTCTGCCGAATGGAAGCTCTCTGGAGTCCGCAGCTTGGCCCGGACATGTCCGGTGCCGGACATGTCCGGTGCCGGACAAGTCCGGACACTCGGATAAGTCCGGGGTGAGCTGCGTGCACCTTCTCTGGAGTCTGGCCACTGGGCGGATAAGTTCGTTTTCGAACAAGTCGAGAGCCAATAACCAATACATGAAGATTAAGATTGAGATTGAGATTGAGATTGAGTGGGAAATGTTAGAGCACTTAACCATTTTCAAAATAGAAAATGCAGAACCCCCTTGATAGTACGGTGATCCTATGACTCAAGAAATACAAAAGCTAGAAACTCTAGAGCCAAGGAGCCAACATTTCTCTTTTCCTTTTTAGGGGTCAATAAAGCTTCCATTGTTTGTCACAATTCATCCCAAAATCTACAAGAGATCCTAGATGCACTTTCAGCAAAAGAGTGCCTTTAAGTTCCGTATATGTAGAAACTATATGAATGCCTCAAAGGATGCCTCTATCATTCATAAAGACACTTTTTTATTTGCCTCTATGCAAGAGGCACATTTTAAAATGTTACAAAAATATGCCTCTACAACATATACAGAGACAAATTAGAAAATGGCTATAGCAAGGTGTGTCTACAAACCAGCTTTCTTGTAGTATATTCCTCCTATAGCAACAAGCGAAAAATAAGTTTCATGATACTGTAACAGTATTTTCCTGCAGTATTATAATTCATCGTACTGTAACTGACCTTGGTTGATTTGATCCGGCCATATTCTGGTACGTATTGGAGGGTCAGCCCAGCTGCTTGTTATTTAGCATGGTGATTTTGATTGTATATGTTGTATTCTATTTATTTATTTATTCAATTTACTAATGCATGATATTGCGAAAATTCTATGCGACCAATGTCTACACCAAATGTAACGTTCGCACAAAAGTTCTTTATAATGTTAATTCAAATACAGAGCTAAGCACAGAATATATTTTTGATTCTTAAACGGAGGAATTCAATAAGAATTCTTCCATCTATACTCACGTCAACAGCAGATGAAAAAGAGGAAAAGGGGGAAAAAAGAAACAAACATTGAATAAATCAGATCAGGACAAAAGCTATTTAACACAACTATTAAACACAACATATAGCTCTTGACATGAGGGAGATCAAAGAACAAATCATGGGCAGTATCTATAACTTCTAGCCGAGTGTTGATCGATGTTACACTAAGAAAAAAGGGCCAGCGCATGGTATCTCTATCTTGCTCGGAACATCAGGCCTTCCAGCACAAGGATACCCTGCGACGTGTTGTTTCACCTATGGCTCTTCCTGCCTACTTATAGATAATCATGAATTTCTCCTGCCACCATTGCACTCTAGCTCACCCATTCCTCCAGCCATGTAAATATGAATGCATCACAGTTTACTATGGCTGCCGATTGGAACACATGAATCACACAGGAAATTCACAGAAAAACATAGGAATCAGGAAAAAATTCCACATTCCAAACTGGGCCTATTCTGAATAAGTTTTTACTGTCTATGCAAGCGGCAGTTCCTTGGTTATGTTTGCATTTGCAGAGCCTGGTGTTTATGTCTGATGGATCTGATTGCTGATATTGCTCTCATTTTGATGCCAGGGTTTACTGCTCCCACTTCCATTTATGAATTGCTCTCACTTTAACGTGCAGGTTGCCTCAACAATGTTCCATTTTTTCCTTCATCTTTCTGATGCGGTTCCAGCTCCCTAATTCTGATGCTCTTGTTTTCACATGAACCCTTATTCTAATGTTTTGTGTGTGTGTGTGTGTGTGAAGCCTTCTGCTCTTTTTATTTACAAGAACGAGTAGAATATATTTCAACAAAAGAACAAAAAAGCATATCCTATCATATAAGCTTGTCTTGCCATATGCAGCAGAAGGTAAGTTTTCATACTATAATAAAAAGAGAGATGTTACAATGCATGCTTAAAGTTAACCACAACCATCCAGTTGATCACATCTGATGGTTAAAAATTGGGAGATACCTCGTCAAAGGTGTCAAAATGATGGATCCGGTACATAAAATGGTGAACCTAGTACCAATTTTTAAAAATAAATGGCTAAGATCAATTAAGGAGTGGGGAGGTACCTCTAGTAACTTTCAAGCACGGTAATATATCTTTTATAAAAAATATGTAAGCAGCTTGTTTCAAAGAAACACAGCGGAGCAAAATTCAGATTAAAAAATTGAGGCGAATCATGATCCCAGTGCTTCTGAAGCTCTAATAATCAAAATATGAATATAATATCAGCCAACATGTGCATTACCATGTTTAAGAGCGCAGAATCTAGACTGTATTTAGGGGTATTATTGTCATAGGTTAATCTAAGGTTTACCCTTCTATCCATCCCACATCTATTTTCGATACATACATCTATCATTCCTAACAGACTGAATATAGCTGAAACAGAAATATGCAGAATGTTCACATAAGGATTACGACTTCACATGCATGCTAACTTTAGATAATGGAATAAAACAATATCCAGCCTCAGCCTCAAAAGAGGCTATGATCGCTGATCACTTATTACTACAAACTTGCAGCACATCCGTCTGCCATCTGTCACGCTGAACGATAAAACTTCAAATACATAATCCAACAAAGTTCAGATGATGAAGCTTATTAGGAACCAGTGTTGAACCTCCATCCAAGTTGGTGAAGAATGCAGAGATCATGGTGTAAGCGGCTGGAACAAGCTAAGCAAGCCCAACTAGCACCTAAATGTCTGCGACGGCGGTGAATCATTACCAGCTCGACGATATAAGACCACCTCCTCGAAAGAGTCAACCGTCACCCCCCTCCTCTACTCATGTTGATTCTTCTGATGGGTCCGAAGACAGGAGCTCTGCCTGCATGTTTAGGACGCATATGCTTCTCTCTGGCACCAACTGCAGCAGCACATTCCCTTGGACTTGGATGATCTTAGCTGGACCTGGTGCCGGTGGCCTGAAAAGAGACAGTTTCGGCAAGTGCTGGTGTGCTGGTAATGGTGGCAGCCTGACTAAGGCAGTTGGAAAGCTTGTGATGCCCTGCTGAGCAGCAGGGCCATCTCTATCCGCAGCCGTGGTGGTTGTTATGCTCTATAGCATAACCGAGTTGACCCGCACAGGCCTTGGTGAGATAGTGTTGTTATTGCTAGCCGAAGCTGGCAGTGCAGCTGGTTTCACCCACGGACTTTACAAGGAATCAAGAAGACTTCACCAATTCATAAGCAATAAACATAAGTATCTATGGTTGAGATGATAATTTACAGTGACGAAGTGCATGCATGTGATCAAGATCTAGTGTGTGGCAGCCACACATATATGTCTATGCCATACTTGGCAGCTACACATGTCTATGCCATACATGTGGCAGCGACACATATATGTCTATGCCATACGTTTACTTTTTTGGGCAATGCCACAAGCCTATCTAATATAGTAATTCTCTACTTCCAGTAAACACTAACATCTAATTTCATTTTAAAAATACAATAATCTTTTAAGGTTAAAATCAAATGCAGATGACCACCATACATACTGATAATTATACAAAATATTTTGTAGTATAATCCACATAAAAAAAGCTGCTCATAGGACTAATCACTTATTCACTGCTCTTGGAAAATATTTAGTCCCCCTTTGGCAAAGATTCTCTGCAAGAAGTGATTCTGATGAAAAGTGATTATATGGTTGAAAGTGATTATCTTTAATTTTCTAAGATAAACTCTTGTAATCAGGATAGAGAACCACTTCATGTAATCTAGAGAAGGTAGTTTTTTTGCTCTTTAGTTCATTTTAGAAAATCACTTCATGCTAGTTGCCTCAGATATAGGCAATAATGAATTTCAATGAGAGCACAATTCTAATGCCTCAGATATAGGCTAGTTGATTAGGAAATGTAAATAAAAGTTATTTTAGGAGCACAGTAAAATTCTGATACATGAGATACATGCTAGTTGCTGGGAAAATCTAATTAAAAGCTGCTGCTATAATTGACATATCTACTGATTATAGGGAAAAAAAAACCATCCTGTTTAACAGGAATTCATTTATATACAAAGCTAAGCAATGATCCTGGTCACTTTTTTTCTACAAAAATTGTCAAAGTTTTCTACAACCTACTAGAATAAATGAGTTCCCCTAGAGAAAACTCCGGAAAAGATGAACTACCCTAGGGAAGGAGTTCCCCTACGATTTTTGAACTGAACCTAGGGAAAAGAAATTTCCCTACGATTTATTTGAAAACCCTCATTGTTTCAACCAGAGCACCTCCGAGTTAACTCTTTTACATGAAGCAAGGCCAAAAATGTAATAGTGATGCTATGCATGAATGCGCGAGTCCGCTCCACGTGAGAGCTGGGTGGTAAGCGGACTTTGGACAGTGCATTACGTTGTTTACTGACTGTGTTACAACTAAAATTGAGTTTTGTAGCATGCTAGAGATGAAGTTATGACTTTAGCCACGTGCTACTGCTATTTTTCCCAATCTATAACATCTCACATATAGTCCTGCGATATAGAAGAGTGATATTGAAATAGTGTCTACTGGAATGCCGGGAAATAACTGATACAAAATTAACATACCAAAATAACTATTGAACTCGAGTCAGAGATACGCAACATTTCAGGAAACTTAATTATGACGAGCAACTCGGATTTTAAAATGTTTCTGAACAAAGGAAAAGTTGACATGGATAATAAATATTACGAGCAACTCGAATAATAAACATGGTTCAAACAAGAAATCGCTTAAAATAGCAACTTCCTGAAAATTCACATAGATGTCTCTATACCATTTCTCTTTTCAATATTGCAGCGTCCAAAACGGCAATTATTCACGATTCAAAGCGAAAGTTCACTCACTGCTACATGCGCGCAACGCTATCATCTCGAAGGTGAACCCCGGCCCAAGACTAACCATGACACCCCTCTCCGGGCGCCCTTCCCGTTGCTCCTCCTTGTACTCCTTGCATCGGCGCACAACCTCATTGAGCACAAATAAAACACAGGGGCCTATCATGTTCCCGTACTCACTGAGCACATGGCGGCTCGCCGCCAGCTTCCCCGGCTCCAGCCCGAGAGCTTTGTCATAGCTGTTGAGAATAACGTGACTGCCCGCATGAACCACCCAGAACAGGCTGTTCCACCCGCCGCTCGCGATGTCGAGCGGTCCCAATGCCGCGGCCAAGCACCGCTCAATGTTTTCGCTGACCAGCACCGGCACTTCGAGCGGCGCAAGTTTGTACACGAGGCCACCGGCGGTGTACTCGCAGGAGATGAAGCGCTCCGTGCCCGGAATTGTGACCTGTGAGGCCGACACCATCTCGAACACCGGGCGCTCAACGGGCACCTGTGGATCCGCCCCGACGACCACTGCACCTGCGCCGTCGGCGAAGATGGCTTGCTCGAGATTCCCTTCGGGGTTTGCTTCGTCTGGGGTGCGGAAGCCCATGACGCTGAGCATGTCGGCACAGGCGACGAGAACCCGCGCTCCGCTATTGTTTTCCGCGAGGTCTTTGGCGACACGGAGCGCGGCGGTGCCACCCATGCATGCCTGGAAGCAGATCATGGTGCGCTGTACGGTAGGGCGTAGTCCCAGGATGGACGCCAAGCGGACGTCGGCGCAGGGCATGTGGGTTCCGTAGCTAGTGTTGAAGACTAGGTGAGCGATATCCTCCGCTGGACGGCCCCATTCGCTGATGGCCTTGGTCGCTGATAGTAAAATTGAATGACGAATGGTCAAGGATAATACAAGAAGTCAACGTTACAAATATTTAAAAACTGGAGGGTATGTGTTAAAGGATGTGGTAGTACTAATAACACTGTTTGCCACCTCCAGAAACTACGAACGATGAACATTAACTGTGAAACAATGTTCATGACAAACTAAGAATATAAAACGACAGCAAAACATGCAATACAATGAGAATATCAGTATATCGTGCAAACAAAACCTAGATTTGTTAAGTAGAGTAGTACGTAACGATAATGGAGGTTAGTTGTCTACCTGTCGTGGTGGCGATTAGAAGAGCCGATGAAAGGAGATGACGCTGGGTCAGGGTGGCCGTCGTCTCGGCCAGAGCCAAGCTGCGTGGCTGCTCCTTCTGAACCGTCGCCCAGCAGCGTCGCTAGATCTTGGTGTGCCATGGGAGACCTTGGCAAGATATGGAATATGTCTCTACGTACGGAACCAGCCGGGGTTTCGGCTTTAAATAGCCGTAGGCGCAGGACACAACGGTACGTCACACATGATGTAAGCATGAAATCAACATGCAGAAATTATTGGAAGAAATGGTGCACCATGGCTAAAATTATTGGAAGAAATGGTGCACCATGGCTAAAATTATTGGTAGAAATGGTGCACCATGGCTATCACATTTGGGCATAGTTAAAGTCCCTGTAATTATTTTTATAAGAACAGCCAAGCTGTTTTGCAGATACAATATTGTTTTCTTTCATAGGTACGTATGGCGCAAGGAAATGGGTATAACTGCACCAGAATATAGTATATTTTATAATATATAATATTTTTATTATAAAAGTATGATAATATAATATACTTTATAATAGTTTGCATTATCATTAGTGATATTTGAAACACATCTAATGAGCTTGCACATTTGAATAATTTAATTAATAAGACAAATAGTCAAAATTAATGTTAGAAGTCAATTTGAAACCTGAGGGAGTAGAAATTAGTTCGATTTCATAGGAAAAACATATGAATTGGGAAACTTTCTCGCGTTCCAAACAGGACTTGAAAATGGACTCCATCTGTACTAGGATGATGGCAGCAAAATGACTTCTCGTCACCAATGTCAACAAAATGAAACAATAGACCTGCCATGCAAAACAAAATAGAGCATTAGAACTGAGAATCAGTATGTGCTTACCTGGTGCTAATATTGTGTAAGCATGTGAACCTATTCCTTTTGAGATATTGGATTGCTATTAAGACAAATGCACACTATCATCTAAGGTACTTCGCATGACCAGAATAGCTACAAGGATCCTATAACTAAATTCCTGGAAACCTTCTACATCTAAAAGCTACAAAGAAAATGCGGAAAGGTAAGAGTCAACAAAAAAAATGATCCTAGTACTGTAAGTGTTGACATCCAAAATTTGCATCTTGGAAAAACCGAAAGTTCTGGTTTTTCGAACCGAACGCTTTGGTTTGGTAGACCAAATATGGTAGAAAATATCGAAATCCCTTTCGATAATAATTATTTCGCAAAAATTATTTTTCAACATGTTTTTCAGGGCGTGGAAGATATTTTCAAAGATGAAGCCAAATCCATGATTCCGAGTCTCCACCGGAGTATCCGACAAAGTACCGGAGTATCCGGTACCGAAGTGTCCGGTAAGCCCTCTCTGACACTAGGTTTTACCTTCCGGAGTCTCCGACAATGTGCCAGAGTGTGCGGTACCTGAAGTCTGTTTTTGCTAGTTTTTTCATCAAATTAGAGCTAATTTGTTTTTTAATCAAAGAGGTCTGTGGCTCCACGGGATAAGACCACTCCACCTCTACATAAAGAGGTCTAAGGCTGATTTAATCTAATCCATTCTACCAATGGTGCCTTTACTTTTTACCTCTCCAATTCCTTATCCTCTTCCAAACTCTCTATGCTGTTCATCCACCGGTCTCCACGGTTATAAATGGTGTCCTAGAGCCTGCCGGCCGACCTAGAGCACGTCTGGCGACGCTCACGCCCAGATGAGGTCGCTCCCCGGCGAGGGAGTCGACGGGCTTTGCCAGTTTGCTCGTAAACTAATCATTCTTCGCCACGAAAGCGCGTTGTCTGCTACTTTGCAGGTTTGCCCGTAAACCTAGCCATCCTTCACAACGAAATCGTGATACCTACCTCTTCTCGAACTGATCGAATGCGACCTCACCGATCTGATCCATTGCGACCCGCACGACTTAGTGCTCTCGGTGCGTTGATCAGATCAGAGCGTCAACAGTAAGCATTCTACATCTTCAAAGATATGCATTGCAGGCTAGATAATAATCTTTTATAATACTAGAAGGTGTTGTTACTCATACATAATTGGTCCAGATAAACAAAAAAACTGAAAGCTGCTCTAATGATTTCATTAATCGTATACTAATATTTATATGGAACCAAGCTCATCAGGAAAACTGCATCAATATACTATACAATTACATTATAATACAATAAAGATATGTTTGTTCAGCTGCCATCTACAATCATAATTTTATGCATAATCAAAACTGATGAGTTATTGAAATCAATGTCCATTGCTCCCTTGGCAAGTTCCACGGAATTGACAAAGACAAGCACCAGCCCCACTAGCTGTAATAACTCCACTAAACACTACAGAAAAAATAATTCAGATATTGCCATTAATGACAAAATAAATGGTTATGATCTGAAAACGATAAGATAATACCTGTACTGTATGAACACTTAGCTAATATATCGAAGTAGATTCACGAAACTCTGGATCAATCTATGCATGCCCTGAAAAAAAAACTGATGAGGTCTGAATACAAACCATACCAACAACTGCATGTGCTCCCACTCAATTCGGATTCGAATCCATAGGGGAGATGAATTCAAATTCGAATGGACAAGAGAAGAGAGGATTTGATACGTGATGCACATTATATTCCTGAAATGCAGTGTGACACATATATATAGGTCTACAATTACAAACCAGACCTGGGTTAGGGTGATTGTAACTTTTGTAATTATTACCAATATCAACACAATTGATACGGTGGTATTAGCATTGAAAGAAAAAACAAGCAAATGCTTGTTTCTGCAAGTTGTTGACATGCTGTTTGAATCTCCAGGGAAACAGATCATGATGTCAACCAATCTTAATTAACAACTTGATGATATAGCTACTGAAGAGTCACGAATCTCTTATCTAAAAATAAACAATCTGGGGCTAATAAGCAGCCAGTTGGTTCCCGTGTCTTAATCTATAACTTGTTAAATGTATTGTAACGCAATGTCAACGATAAGAATATTATATCATGACTATGAATATTAAATCACTAAAGAATTAAAATAATAATAGATAAGTCATTATGAATCTAAGACTTCCAAGAAATCATTGTAGGTTCTCATCACATTCAAGAGTCGCTACAAGGGGACCACCCATCTAACAACGCATATATGCATTGCAAGAAGTCATAACAAGTGTTGCTAGAGTCTGTACCAACGAATGTTGTATCCGTTGCAACAGGTGGCATTGCAAGGGTCTACTGAGACACATGCATATACGTTGGTAAGTGTTATAAATGTGTTACAAGATAGCAACGCACCTTCGTGATTCAATATATATTAGCGATAATAATTGTTTTCTTATCAGCCATGATAACCAAATATTTGCAAGTTGAAAAGCATATCCATCTTCACATTCATCACCAATAAGAAATAGAAGGAACAAAGAGAAAAATTCTTAATGTTTCATTTGTATTCCAGTATACATATTACAAGAGGTATGTACATATTCTATACACAAAGTGGGCGAACTCAATTAACAACGAGTCCAGAACATTCAACAATCTATTTCAAGCTACAATTGTCTCAACAATCTATTTCAAAATACAATTGTTATCCATGTCCTTGATTTTTGCTTACAGTTGACCAGCTGCAGAAAACATGCCAAAGTGTCGATGTCAGGTAAATGGCACCAGCTGACTGGCCAAGCTTGGCTATGACAATATCCCATTAAATGCCAGACTCAAACCTTTACCCAATGTAGCGTACCTGCAAAATCAGAATTTCATAGGTTATCTGGGAAGTGGCAGAGATAAATTAGATCGACGTCGACACTAATTTTTCATTTCTAAAAAACACATTCCAGTTCTTATGTGGATTACAGTTCAAATGTCCTGATTGTAATTGAACTAAATTAGAAATGTAAAATGGAACAGAAACTCACAATTGCCTCAAATTTATATAATCCAGAAAGTGACAACTTGAAGCGAAAAAAATCTAAATTCGCAACCTAAAAAAGTAAATGAACAGCACATGTGAATGATAGCTCGAGAGCAATGTAAAAACATAAGTTTGAAAATACATGTGCTACCTCACAACGGGTGAAATATCGAATGCCCAACTCCATCAAGGAAGAAATTTCACATCATTCCAGCTCATCCCAGCATAGCATCACTACTGTAATCTACCATTTCCCCTAGAACCAAAAACAGTAGGGAAAAGCTGAAAAACTCAAGGGAAAACTTTTCCCTAAAAAATACTCTAGCGAAAGATTTATAGTGAAAATGTTGATGGAAAAGAGAAAGTGCCCTACCGTTTCCTGGAAATCCGTAGGGAAAAGATTCGTTCCCTGGGAAACTTGTTAGGGAAAGTTGTCAAGTCCCGAAAGTGACCTACCGTGGCTCCCCGAACGCGCCGCCATCCACAGTGTGCCTCAGTCCGCTCGCTGCACTGGTGCGCCGCAGGCCATGGCTCAACGTCACCCCGCCGCGCCGCCGCCCTGTGCGCCGCCGTCCGCTCGCTGCCCGGCAGGCGCTGCCCGCCACCGTCGGCATCGCGCATCGGGCCATCCATCACAGTGCCCGCTCTGCTCCACCAGGCGCCGCACCACCGTGCGCCGCCCTGCTGCCATTGCATTGTGAAAGCAAGAGAGGGAGAGAGGTCCCGCCGCCATGGTCCACTGACCTGCGCCTTGCGCCTCCATGGCTTGCCGCCTGCCGTCAACGCCGCGCCCTAGGCCACCCGCCGCCGTTGACGCTGCATGTTGGGCCGACCTGAGCCGCCAGTCACTGTCGATGTCACACGTAGGTCCGCCGCCAGTCGCCGTCGAGGCTGTGTGCCAGGCCGCCCTCCTCTGCCGCCACCATGCGCTGCCCGCCGTCGAAGTCCCTGCAACGCCCGCCGCCGACACCTCTTCCGCGAAGTCCCTGCAAGATGACGATCCCACAGACCTTGTTTTTACTGACTATATACCTTACTTATGCTATTCACACGAACTAAATTATTCTAGACTCAACATGATACGGATTGGGATGACCAGGCTTTGCATTTTATTTTTTTTTGTCTGGGCAAGGGGGGCCGAGGACCAGGATGGTCTACCTCGGGCTTCTCCCGTGGCCTACTCCCCACGCATCATGGAGGAGGAGAACCGGGATGCAAACTCTGCCATGATCCGCAATGTGCTCTCGGTCGTCATCAGCAACTGCTCAGCGCTCGTGCATGTCTACCTCCAGATGGGTACCAAGCACTAGATGGGCTCGGTGGAGTATGATAAGCAGCAGCCTCGCCATTCATGAACCATCTTAAACCGAGGACATGGCATGGCTCTGGTGGCCGAACTTCTACAACGATCAAGAGGACATCCTTTTTGACATGGTCGCCCGGCACGATGGTGGCTCCTCCATAAGCTGGTCCGTGCACCCTCCGGGTCCATCTTTGGCTTCTCCCCCAGGATTGCCATGAACATCATTTGCAATCTGTGAACATACGCCTCCATCTGCCGCAAGGAAGTCACTGTCTTGCGGTGGCCTGGGTCCCTTGGTTCATGGGAGGGGTTCAGAAACGCCTCCGACACGAACCTCATCGCTGAACAGCAGATCTGGGCAGCCGTAAACCCAATGGCGAAAAATGAGGGGTTCAATGTAGCAACGGGGATGTCTACAAGTGGTAGCAGCTGTGGCCAATACTCGCTGAATGCTTTGGGTTGGAATGGGCAGGTTATGAGGGAGAAAAGAGCCGTGTGAGTGCACGGATTCCTTGGCCGGGAAGAGGCCATGTGAGCGGAGATCGTCATGGAGAATGAGCTCGTCGTGACACAGCTCCACGAGGTTGTCAATTGGTGGTTTGTCGATGCCTTGCACAGTATGGAGATGGAGTTTCTGGACAGCATGAACAAGAGCAAGGAGCACGGATTCCTAGGCTTTCGCAACATGGTCAAGTCCTTCAACACGTGGATCAACAGCAAGAAGGCTTACAAGATCATTCCTTGAGGACTTCGATTTAACTTTCAGTCGCACCCATTATGCGGTATTGTAGAATTCCTATATTTGCCTTGTTAATTCCTACGGTATCCATTTGCAGCATAAGTTGTGTGCAACAATGATGTCATATGATGTGGTATCTTGTATTGTCGAATAAATTGGGAAGTGTAAGATATTATGCTATCAATATTGTCTTCCTTTCTTGTAAATAAACGGTATGCATGAATGGTTTCCTCCAGTGTTAAATAATATCTGAAACAAAAAGTATATTCAGGTCTATGCGAAGAGAAAAATCAAGAAAACCAGTGCTAAATTACTGATGCAATTATATGGTGTAAATATAGTTCACAAAATAAAATCCTTGGATAGCCAATTGATTGCCAATCTGTCATACCCCATTTCTGTACAATAATTATTACAGGAATCATTCCAAATAAGTCTTACAAAGCAAGGTCTTAGCTTACAATCATCGGAACGAATGAAGCATCCCAGAAAGCATCACTGCAAGCCAAACAAAAGCACTATTAAAGCACCACAGGCAACTCGAGCGAAGAACGAGACATCTATGCATCACCGTCGGCTTCCACTTCTTCTTCACCATCTAGACAGTAGCAGCAAGGGGTAAGTACATAAGGTACTCAACAAGCTCTAACTCTAGCACATGAAGAGTTATGCAAGTATGGTTGTAGCAAGGGCGGCCAAATAGGGCTATGTTTGCGAAAGCAAGTTTTATGCAAGGCTTACTACAGATCACTATATCCACACACACTGACCAAGGAATATCATGAAAACGAATCATTGTAAGCCCAATCATTAGCATGCCAATACCGTGACAACAGTCATTCCAGAAGGATTCTTACGCTCTGCAGAGGTCGTACACTTTTCCCACAGGCTATGCTATCTTGCGTGACAGAAGTCACATAGCGTTCGGCCCATCTAACCCAAGTTTCTCATAGATTTTGCCCAAGAGTACAGGGGCCATCCCTTGGGGTTTTCCAGCCCCCGATGACGTGATTAGTGCTTTTCCGGAGCCAGATCGTGGGAACTACATCCACGCATTCTTCAGGTCCTTTGTCACTAGGTGATCACGTAAACCAAGGGCTTTATCTATGGCAAAAATACGGTCTCACGACGCGGGCTATCACTTCTATCGAGGGCCGGACCACGAGCAACTCGCCTACACTTCTTGGTAGTCTTGTGTCCTACTGACCTCCTTGTGGCTCAATATGGTAACCTCAGGCAATGAACCGAGTCCTGCCCATGACAGGTTCTGTGGTCACACGAAATCACTAAGTTGAGGTTCAACGAACCAGTCCTTATATGGCGGGGCGATGTGCTTGTCCACGGCAGGTGGACCACACCGAAGAGCAACACCTAACACACAGATACGGTAGCACCAACACCTTTCATGAGCCTCGCCCCACAGCTGGTACAACCCTTCTTCACCTAGTCACAAGTTTCACTATCACCCATCCCACTTTATTTGTACTCACACCACCAAACTCTATTTTACGCATTTTGTAAAGTAATAATGTATGGTGTGGTGATGTCAAAACACCACGGGGCCCTAAGCATACTAGTAATCAAGGCAACTTTTCGGTCATTAAAATATGTAATGATGGAAGATCCTAAGTTTAACAAGGGTAACGGGTAATCAAGGCATATAGTAGTATTAATGACGAGTAACTAACATTAATATAGATATATTAGCAATGTAGGTCATATAACTAAGCAATGGTTTTAAACATAAGTAATATAACATGCAAGCAATCAATATCTGGGCTCTAATAGGTGCATTGCAAAATATAAGATAAATATGATCAAATGGTGTTAGAGCTTGTCTTCAAAGGCATCCTAAGGCCCCTCCTTGTAATCCGGGTCTTTAGGCTCCTCCTCACCAAGCTCCTCGTCGGCTACACGTTACACAAAACAATAAGTCTATCGCAAAGCTATAAATAAATACTATAAATAAATAAAACAAACAAGGGTTCTGGATATTTGGTATGTTTCAAAGTGTGGGGCTCGTGACAACCATCCCGTAGGTTCGAAGATCATCGAAAACAGAGTTCGTATGTGTGTTTTATGCTAAAAACGAGTTCCAGGGGCTTTTCTGAAATTTCTAGAATTTCAGCAAGGGGCTGATCTGAAGTTTCTAAAAGAGGCTGTGAAAAGTGCTAAAATAAATGGGCTAAGTGTGAATTTTCCTTGGTGCGAGGGTGCTACTGTAAAAATGGGATTTTCCTAGGATCTTTGGGAACTTTTCTTGTACCGGATTAACTTCCGTGTGCACTGGCTCAGGTGGCCGTAGCGTTTTGCCGTGTGTGGCTGACACGTGAGCCCCGGCGGCAGCGTGGGGGCACTCCGGTGCACCGTGAGCTGTGAACTTGGCTCACGGGTGTCTGAGTATGGTCGATGTGGACCTAGTGTACACCTGCTGTGCGTGAGAGTGGTCCAGTGGACCGGGTGCACGTGCAGGACCAGTGTGCGTGAAGTGGTGGCTGGCCGGTGGGCCGGGTGCAGCCATGAGGCGCTGCCGTGTGGGCCATGGGGGCCCACCGGTCAGGAGCCATTCAGCTTAGCCGGCCAGCGCCATTCCGACAGGGCGTGCGTGGCGGCGGCCTGGCCGGACATCGCCGGAAGGCCGTTGTCGACGGCGGGCCGGCCCGCCAGAGAGTCGCCCGTGACCCAGCGCCCTCAACGGTCCCTAAAGCAGGACTTCAAGTCCTGTCCGCAGCCGGAATCGACCGTGATGATGACGGGTGCCCGGGTTCACACGGCGCTGAGCTCAGCTGAGTCGCGAGGTCCCGAGGCGAGGGCGGCAAAGAGAATGATGGCGCAGAGCTGCGGCGAGCTTCATTGGTCGTTGACCGCGGGCGCAAGGATTTGGAGGATCCCGGCCCGGGATTTTGCCGTTCTCCAGGTGTGGTTGAGCGAGGGTGATATCCCCGGGAGATCGTGGTGGCAGTGGCGGAGTAAATGCGCGGGGCGGCGGTGCTCTGCGGCGGCTCGCGCGGCCATTGGCCAGCGTCGCGCGCGCGCCTGAGGTGGAAGAAGGGGGGGGGTGGGGGGGTGCGCGGTGGGCTTGGGCTGGCAGGAGGAGAAGGAAGCGGCCCAGGTGCGGTGGTGGGGAAAAGAAAAGAAAACAGGCCGGACTGGCAGGGAAAGGAAAAGGAGAAAGACGGCCCGAGTGCGAAAATTCAAATTTCTGGAAATTTGAATTTTCAAGATTTGAATTTTAGGGAAAAGTTTGGGAATTTGAATATTCAGAACCACTCAAACACCAGAGAAAAATAAATAAGAAGAAAAAGGAAAAAGACGAGAAAAGAAAAAAATCAATTACTTTCAAATCCCAGTTTTAATACTTTATGAAATTTGAAATTCATTATGTTTCTAAGTTAGTGAATTTTGTTTTGAGAATAAAGTCAACTAGGTTTCAGAGTAAGAGAGAGAGAATGAAAAATTTAGGAGGTAATTTTGGCCTTTAATATTGGTTGCAAAATTTTAGGGTGTTACACAATCGCAGTACCTTTTTATCTAACACTGAGCGAGACTTACTGATCGTAAGAAGATACTCCCTCCAGTTTCTTGCTGACACCACTATGACAATTTTCTTAATTCAAAAAAAAATGTGGTCCTGATGTTTAATTAGAGCGAGTATATATATAGCAGGATGCTCATTTTCAACAGATCGGTGACTGGTCAGTTGCAAGAAATCCTTGTCTATGCAGTGATGAGTTCATTAAGTCATCCCCCATTACTACACAGATGGCTACATGACCTATATGCTACAGTTCCTTTGATATAGGAACAGAAGAAAAAGAAAAGACACCGATCAATCTTCAATTCTTCAATGGCCAATTAAGTAACCTAATCGATCTGTCACTATAACAGGGGTTGATCGATTGAGAAATATTGAAGGCCAGAAAGAGGCTGCAAATTAAGCTACTAAATGCATGTTCATCTCTCTCTCTCTCTCTCTCTCTCTCTCTCTCTGACTTCTTTAGTTAGTCGCTCTCTCTCTCTCTCTGTGACTTCTTTAGTTAGTCGATGACGATATTGTGATAGCTCTTTTGTTTTCTTATTCTATATAAGATATTCCTGTAAGACAGCACAAATTTAAAATTGACATATGTACATACAAGCTACAATAGAGTAGAAATGTATGCAAGGGCGACAAAGCTGAAAGGAGATGACATGCCAAAGCGTACTTTTATGTGATTCGTAACTGAATTGCCGATCCCAAACCTGGTAACCAGCCAAACAAAAAACGATTAATTGCCAATCCAATTGCATGAAATTAGGTACGATGCTCCACAGCTCAGTGACAATTCAACGAAACCTGCCTCCTGAAACTGAAAAACTCAAGTTGGAGGATCAGATTCAGATATTGACAGAAATATTGCAAACAGTAGACAAGAAAAGCAAAATGCAAAATAAAACTGAACCATTGTAATCAGTAGCGTTCACTAATGGTTTACAAAAATAGAACGTGGTAAGCGTGGCCTGTACCTTTCACGAATGAGCAATGCAGTTCGTTTGAAAAGGACAATAAAAGGACGGCTAGCTATCAGTGCCTTTCTTGAATTCTTCATGGAAGTTATTATTATCATGTCCTGCAGTATTTGGACATGCATAATTAATTGGATTTTTAACAACGAGGACCCCATGGTTGAAAGGTGCGAGAACAAATTCAGGCATGAGTTTGGCCTCCTGCTTTTGAGAGCTAAGAAGAAGTATTTTCCTAATATTAAGGATTGGGTAGAAGGAATTTAAGAGCAATGTACTTTCTTTTTTTTCTTTTGTTTTTCTTGCTGTAACTAATTTTTTTCAGATATATAATCAGTAGGGCATTGCCTCTTGTTCTCTCTAAAAAAAAAAGGGATAATGGTGACCACAGGCCATCCACAATGGATCAACGGCAAGATGGAATACTGAGACGAGTGGCAATCTGGCAGACACATGCACATACAAGTAACACTATAGCAAAAGCACGAATAGAACGGCACACAAGCAGTGGCGATAATTCGGATGGCTGCAAGTTGAATCCGTATGTATTAGCAGCCTTCTCTTCATCTACACGCTGAGTTGAACTACACCATGTCACGCTTTTGGTGACAGTGAAATGTGAAGAAAGGGTGTCTCGATTCAAATGGACTATCGGAAAAAAGGGGGAAACATTTTACTGTCCAATGATCTATCGTGAAAAAATTAATTTACTGTCGCGAAAGGGTGTCTATTCCATTTCCTTTCAATAAGTTAGGTTTCCTCACTTGTCAGTTACCTTTCTTAGCCATTACTCTTTCTGTTCTAAAATTATTATCATGCGGTATAACTGTATTTCCTTCTCCTCTTAATGCAATCCTATGGTGCTTCCCAACAACAGGACAGTCGAAGGCCAGAACTGAGCCTAAATGCTGATTCTTTGCTCTGCTACTGCATCTCGGAGACGTGCACGCATCTGCTAACACAATGCAATTTCACGGAAGCTACCTGGAACAGAGTGGTCTCTCTTTTACAACTCCCCGATTCATGCCGCAAAACACAAAAATGCAGGTATCCTGTTTTTCTTTTGGTGGCAGAGTTGGAAGGAGCGTAACAGGAGAGTTTTTGACCAAACGGAAAGTTTCTTCAATCAAGTAGCCTCAATGGTGGTCGATAGTGTTAGTCAGATATTTTGGTTGTTAGCCGCTAAGTTGGCATATTCCTTAGGCTTGCTGGCTCGTTTTTCCATTTTCTACTTAGGCTGTAATTTGCATATCCTTCTCCTTAATGAATAGGAGTGCCTCTACCTTTGCTTAAAAAAATATATGTATGCATCATTCTATTCTGAACAGAATCTCATAATTGTCCCAATCATTTCTAAATTATTCAGAATGAACTTGGAATCGGAATAATAATGAGTTCAAGGTGATTGGAAACTGGATCAGAAATGAATTGGACAATATTTCGATTCCTATATTTCATTCGGAAGATCACTATATTTTTCCCCAATTCAATAAATCAAAACAGCCCACTCAACACAGCCGAACAAGCCCAACCAGCAGCCTCCTAGGTGCGGTCCACGCAGCACCACCAATCCGGCAGGTTGCAGCCTCCTCCCAGGCGCGGCCCACGCAGCACCGTTCCATTGCCCAAGCATGCGACGGCTGATGCTCATGATCCCCAGTTCTCCACTCCCAAGCTCGTTTTTTTTCTTTAGTAATACATGTGCCTGTGTGATATCTATACTCTTTGGTAAATAATACCGCATCACATCCTGTTTTTCTTTAAGTAATGCATGTCAATGGACATTAAATTATTGTAGTTGGAAAAATTTTGTATGTCAATAGATATTATATTATCATAGTGAGACTTTGCATGTTTGACTAAGGTTGATATTTTTATACTGCTGATTTGAATTATTATTTTTCGATTGTTACCCATATATTTTCCGTTCTGATATTATGAGTTTTCAAATTCCGAATATCTCGATTCCATACTCCAATTCCGATTTTTTCGTTTTCATTTTCATTCGAATAAAAAAAATTGAAAACGAATACGATTTGATTGTTTTTCCCATCCTTTCATTTCATCCTGTACACATCGTACCATTGTGCCATGTGTTTACTTACATCGTTGGACTGTCTTGTCAATCAACAATGGGAATGTGGGCCTTTTTTCCTTTGGGCCAAGCGGATTGCTGATCCTAGTTGGAAAAGTCGATTTATTCCGAGGGAGCCATCCATCGAGCGGGAAAAAAAATTCTCTGCAGCCGCACGGCGAGCAACGGATAGCTACACCATGGCTCACGCAGTGAGGGACGGTGTACAAACTTCGGTGAATTACATGTATCAATCCATTCTAAAAGTTTAAGCTAATGAAAAAATATAGACAATTTATTTATAATTTAACATTCTCTTTCACGTGCAGCTCTCGTAGACGTAAACATAAAATAAAAGTAGACTACAATTTAGTTTAGTAAATTGTGCCTACCAAAATTTAAACTCATATCTTTAACTTTAATACCATATTGACTTGCATGTATTAACTAAGTTAAAACTTAAACTGAAAACAAAAAAACGAGCAATTTACTTCAACGCCGATACCAATCCCCGCACCCCGTCCGCTCCCCTCCCGTGGCGCCCTCCCCTCCGCCACCGCTTCCACCCCACGCAAGCACCTCATAGACGCCTCTGCCCAGTTAAGCGGCCAAGCACCTCGCGCTCGTCTCCTGCCCGCCAGCCGCCGCCTCTGGACGCCCTGCTCTGGATATCCTGCATTCCTGCGCTGGGCGCGAAGAACCGCACCACGCGCTGGAGCTGTTGTCTGCTTCCGTCGAAGGTCACTGCGTGTTGCTATCATTGTCCATGTATAGCTCCAGCGGGGAGGTGGACGCTGCGCACAAATTGTTCGATATAATGATCCAGAAGAGGTGTCAGGTGGATGATCGTATCTGCAGCTCAATCATCGCAGAGTTCTCTGGGGCACGGAAGGGCGGGATGGGGTTGGAGTTCTATGATTGACTGCCGATTGTGTTTGAGCCGGGCCTGGTGTTACTGTGAGTCGTCTATGCGCTTGGGTTAGTGGAGAGTCATTGAAGCGTGTGGGAGGTGGAGCATAAACAATCGGTTGTTCATGTCGTACTTTTACAACAGCATGGTTGACAGATATATGAATCATGGGTTCTTGATGGAAGCGCTTCTGAAGCATCGATTCATGTCGGATAATAAAATCCCAGCTGATGGGGTGAACTACACGACTATTACTAATGGCTTGTGCAGAGAAGGCAGTGTAAAGAAAGTAACGGGTTTTTGAATTAGATGGATCTATGCGGAGATAAGCCACATTTGATTACATATACACTGGTTGGTGGTTGATGTAAGAGAGACTGACTAGAATTAAGATGCTTTCTCCGTTGTGACGAATCTGGACCAAACCTTCGATTCTGATTTGACAATTTGGGCAAAATGGGAGATTTTGACAGGGTTATGTCTTTGCTCGAGGAGATGGAGAATAAGGGGATAAGGGCTGGCATTGTAACATACAATGCAATAATAGATGGTCTATGTAAGTCTAGCTACACTGAAAAGTCTCTCAAAGTCTTTGAAGATGTGGATGCTGATAACTTCACATATGTCGCAAGGTTGGCACACACCACTTCCGCATCCAGTCTGCTGAACTGTGACATCCCGAATTTCAAGGCAAATCTACAAATACATAATTCAAAATTTTTCTAACTTTCACCCTAACTATTTTCTTTTCACTTCCCGCCTTTTCTTTTCTTTCCTATTTCAAAAGGTGAAATAGTCACTAAATTAAAACTTATCTAAATTGAAGATTTTAAAATATTAAAATTTGAGGTGTGAAGTGATT
This sequence comes from Zoysia matrella, assembly GCA_001602295.1. Taxonomy (NCBI): domain Eukaryota; kingdom Viridiplantae; phylum Streptophyta; class Magnoliopsida; order Poales; family Poaceae; genus Zoysia; species Zoysia matrella. The sequence continues at coordinate 177,546 of BCLG01000024.1, read as the reverse complement.
GAGCCCCTTTTTGTTTTCTTTTTCTTACCGTTTGTTTTCTTGCGTTCTTAATCCCATTCTTTGAATCCTAAATTCAACCAAATATCTTTAAATTTCAAATCCATTCAACTCCTTTGAACTCAAACCTTGAATTTTGAGCCTATCGAATTCCTTGAATTCTAGACCCGCTTAATTCCCTTGAAACTTATTTACTTCATTCAAATTAATTTACTCTATTCAAATAGTCATTTATCCTCCAAATTTCATAGAATAAAATCTATTCAGAATTTGAAGATAATCCTAAAACAAAAGTTGTTCATCTTGAAAAGTTCTTCAACCTTGCAAAATTTCATGTTCATCGGAGCTCAAAAGGTTGCTCTTTTATAAGAAAAACAGAGAGCTCCTGCAGGAATTTCGAGAAAATTAGGAAAATAGAAAATCCGGCGGGCCCACTTGCCAGCGACCTTCTCCCTTTCCTCTGTCTTCTTCCTCGGCACGGCTGGCCAGCATATCAGCGCGCGCGGCACCACGTGCCCAGCCCCGCGCCGCCCCTGCATGGGCACTGCTGCCACCTGCCTTCGCACGCGTCGCGCACGGACTCCACCCTGCTGCCCCTCTTTCCCCTGCGCCCGAAGCCGTGTTTCCCCGGCGTCACCACTGACCCGGCGCCAAGCG
>BCLG01000024.1:152622-176458 GCA_001602295.1 Zoysia matrella | reverse complement strand
GCTCTGCGCCTCCTGGCTTCCTCGAGCCCGTGGCGAGGTCCAGCACGCTGCTCTGCCCTTCCTCCACTGAGGCCCTCGCCTCTCCGGCCGGCTTGCCGCTGGACGCCGGCGAGGTCCACGGCGACGGGGTGGACCAGCCCCTTTCCCCACGTCCTGGATAGAGGCCACTGCTTCAACAGGCCGATTGGTAAAGGCTCTCTTTCAGAAAAGCCCTCCAGCTCCTTTAGATAAAAGTCCTAGGTCCAATTTCATTTCAGGAAGTTCTACGATTTCTTGATTATTTACAGTATAGTCCTAAGCCTAAGTTTTTACAGAAAGGTCCCTGTTGATCCTCTGGTAACTGCAAATTAGTCCTTAGCGACCTTTCTGGTAATTACAGCGTTGGCCACGTGTCCATAGACACAGACACGAGCACTGATATTCTCACGTGTCCACAGACACGATCACAGTTTTCCCGTGTCCACGGACACGTTACAGTTTTCACGTGTCCACGGACATGATCACAGTTCCCGTGTCCACGTGTCCACGGACACTTCACAGTTTTTCCGTGTCCACGGAAACCTCGAACTTGCCCGTGTCCACGGAAACCCCGAACTTTCCCGTGTCCACGAAAACCCCCGAACTTTCCCGTGTCCACGGAAACCCCAAACTTTCTTGTGTCCACGAAAACCCCAAACTTTCATTATCATGTGTCCACGAAAACGTCACAACTCTAGGTCCACGGAGAAATCTCCGATTCTCAGCACCCATGTGTCCAGGGACTATGGACACAGGCCGAACCTCGTGTCCACGGAGTTTTTCCCGATTCTGGACACGGATGTGTCCAGGGGCCGTGTGCTCCCACAGCCTTTGCCAGTTTCCTGTCACAGACCAGCTGACAACATCACTACGAGGTTCGTCCCCTGTTTCACGCCTGCACACACACCCGACAACTGTTGACACATACCGGGTAGCGTGTTCGCGAGGGGAATTTCCTATTTTCCATCGTGAATACCTTGTTCGCCTCACCATCGCTACACCTTAACTAAGTTTTCAGTGATCTTGGTGCCATTAGAACCATTGTCTCGAGCTCCACCGCATCGAATCATCCAAACCTCAGTCAACATCCGATCTTGCTGGTTTGTTTTAATAGTAAGTTCTTCGCTGAGTTTAATCGTGTTCCTTCTTTTGTATTATCGTTGTTAGTGCAAGTCTTTAACTATGATGCATTCTAAGCATAGATTTATACTAGCTAAGGCACGCCACAGCATAGCATAACCTCATTATTTAGCACACATTAGTACGCGCACCATGTTAGCACTAAATAACCTAACTTAAAATTAGAATTATAGAATTAATAGTTAAACACTAATAACTAAATACTAAGAAGTAAGTAAACACTTTAGTTAGCAGCCCATAAGCAACCTACCATGTAGTCACCCATGTAAGGGCACCTTTTAGTGCTTGTGCCACTTGTCTGTTTTAGTAATTTAATTATATAAAATAAGTTAGGTAATTAATTATTAAGCACCTAAAGTAGTACATTCATATAGGTATAAACTAAATAACTAACCGTAGCAATATGCCCATCACCACATCACAGTTAATGCCATTTATTAGTGTAGGAGTTCAACTATATAGTAGAATAAAAAAATATTCACTAGAAAGCCCGTGCACTATATTGGCATGCACAAGTGCACGTGCCACCTATTAGCACAAACGATATGATTATTTAGTTAAAAGCTCTAAATTAAGGTATGCACACAATGACATAAGCTACACACCGTGTTCCCGCTCGTACTAGCGAGAATGCATGTTAACCCTTCACTGAACCTCACTCTAAGTCAATAGGCACCACAACATACATGACTTGCCCTAAGTTTTCCTCGCGGTGTTATCTGATTGTTAGTTGAAGTTCTTTGGATTTTATCGCTCCTTCTCGAGTTTTGTTTCTTTCGCAGTAGTTTTATTAGGCTTTTTCTTCGCATAGATAACGTTGAGTGTAAGGAAGAGTCAAGCCTCAAGAAGAACCAGAAGGTCCACATAAGAAGAGAAGCTCGTCGATTGGGCGCGAAGCCAGAGACTGAAGATTGAGATCTTGAAGAGGAAGCCTCCAATCTCAAGCTTGAAGATTAAGGAGTTTGCAGGCAAGCTCTAACCTCATATTGGGACCTATATTTTGCTAATGCTCCTATAGTGCCTATCTATTCTGCTATGCATGATATTTTGGTTTGAAACATTGTGTTAGTCATAATCCTACTTGTTCTTAGGTATTTATATTTATGTCAGTAACTTGCTGTATAGATATGAATACTTACCTTGAAAACCATTGACGAAGTGTCCTTGATAGCCATAGGGATTTCGTTCCTAGATAGTTTTACGGAACGGATATTACCTTGTACTAGATCTGCTTAAGACCCCATTTACGGTGCTCCGCACCGCCGCACCATATACCATTAATTTGCTAAATCAGTTGAAAGGGTTTGGTGGTGTGAGTACAAATAAAAGGGGGCGGGATTAGAACAACTGGTGCTAGGTGAAGAGGGGATGTTTCTGGCCGTGGGGTGGGGCTCACCTGAGGTGATGGTGATAGGTGTGCCGGCTTCACTGTGGTCCACCTGCCGTGGATGAGACCGCCACCCCTACCATATAAGAATCGGTTCGTTAGCCCTCGACTTGTTAATTCTCGTGCAACCACAGAACCTGTATATTTTGGGCAGGACTTATTCCCTCTGCGTATTCTTTTCACATCGAACCACTGAGGGGTCGGTAGTGAAGACACAAGGGAACAGGAGAAGGGTGTGAGATGACTCGCTGTCTGGCCTTCGACGGTAATTGCCCGCGTCACGGAAGCGTAAGCCCGCGGATATAGCCCTTGGTTTGGTAATACCCGGGATTGGAGGGGACTAGAAAAAGGAGTGAATGCGGTGGATATTCACGACCTGGCTCCGGGAATGTACCGACGCGTCATTGATGGCCTAGGAAACCCCGAAGGATGGCCCCTGTTTGCACCTTGGGTAGAATCTGTGAAAAACTGCGTAGATGTGAGATAAGCGTTATGCAACTCTAATGGTCAGGAGTAGCATAACCTGTGGGTACAGTGTACAACCTCTGCAGAGTTAAAAATCCTTTCGGATAGGTCGTTATCACGGTATTGACATGCTACTGTTCGGGCGCCCTACGATTAGATTTTTTATACTGCCTTGATGCGTTAGTGGGTATAGCTACCCGTGTTTTGAAAAGTATCTGGAGGGGATAGTGGAGGCCCTTTCAGTTAAAACTTAGGATCTGGCGAGAACGGTTTTTACTTCTCCAGGTCCAACTTATTGAAATATGGATAATAAATGCTTTCACTCCCCTTTTAAAATCTTCTGTAGTGAACCTTGCATAAAACTAGCTTTTTAGCAACATGAACCTTGCTGCCTCATTCTTGCTACAACCAATGTGCATCTATACTTATACCTTTGCTTAGTGTTGGAGCTTGCTGAGTACCTTATGTACTCACCCGCCTGTATTTGTGGTTTTAGACAGTGAGGATCGCGTAGGTGTTGTACTGGTTTCGTTCTGCTTCTCAAGTCTGCTTGTGGATTTGGGCCTTGGTGTTTCGCTGCCTGCTCTGTTTTTAGTTGTTCAACCGGTGTAGGATCGTAGAGATCCTCACGGTGTGGCCACTAAAAGTCCTGTCTCAAGTTAGTTGTTCCTTTCGAAGTATGCTTTCGATATACATTCTGTGGTGTTGTGCGTATCAGCTACTTATCCAGAGACTGATACGTGTATCACAGTGCATCTCAGAAATGGGGTGCGCTTACACGAACAATGCCAGGAAGCTGGTGGAGTGGTGCTTCTAGCTGCCGTGGATGGATCGAAGAATACCAAAGGGGCCCTGCAGGTATTCATTCTTGCTCAGCTTCTTAAGTCTTCACTGCATACGGCGACATGTCCCCGAGTTGCAAAGGATCAAACAGCTGTGCACAGTTCTACATCGTACCAACTCTTTGAGTGTGCTGTATTTTAGCTATTGCTTCTGGTTCATTTAATTGGCTCAAGTAAAATCTGCAAATCAGAAACTCTATATCCAGATTTCCATTTACCAAGGCTTATAGAAGTCCCAAAAACTTGTAATAGAGGAAAACGTTAGAAGTTAGAGTACATTAGACAAGCTGGCAAGTGTGTTCAGTTAAAGAGAGGTGCACAAGAAGTCAAGGATGGATTGTTGACAGGAACAGCGGAGAAGAGACTTGCTATCGAATATCCAAATAAAAAAGTCCGAAGCACCCAAGACTATCTTCCAAACAAATTGATGTTAAATTATAGTGCTACTCAGTAACAAGGGTAATAAGGCGTGGCAAATGCGGCACCATCTTTCTTGTCCTCTCTCCATCCCAATTTATAAGTCATTCTAGCTTACTCAAGTTTTTCCAAATTATAAGCTATTCTCGCTTTCTCTATTTTCAATACTCCATCTCTATCTCTCTCTTATTCGTTTTTAGTGCATCCTACTTTTTCCACTCATTAATTCCTGTACCCACACCTAAAATACCTTATAAAGTGAGACGGTGTAAGGGCCCCTTCCTGGAAGAAGAGTCCTTGTGCTTCCTGTACCAATCCTTGGATCGTTAGTTGATACGTACATCAAGAACAAAGTGATATCATTACACATACACGTCCGAAGTACTACACGCCTTTGAAAAGGTCTAACAAACATAACTTAAGTTTCAACCAACAAGTCGGCGCAACGACACTTATTCAAACATCACATGCAACACAACGACTACTACTAAGCCACAGGCAACACTTGAGCACAAGGCGAGACTTCTACTCCTCACAGTCGACGTCTTCTTCGTCCTCTCAACAACAATAGTAAGGGAAGGGGTGAGTACAAAAGTACTCAGCAAGCCCTAACGCTATGGAGGGGCAAGGTGCGCAAATGGCAGAGCAATGAATGGCTTGGGGTTTATATTTTGCAGAAAAGAAAATTTTATGCAGGGGTTTTCCTAACGGAACAGATTCAAACAAGGAGGAAAATAATTTTCATCATCTTTTAGTAGGGTGGAGCTGAGGAAGGCTTTCACTCCTTCCTACAGTTCCCAAATTTTAGTCGGCACTAGCACGTATCCATGCAAGCCCTTAGCACGCAGCCAACACATTTCGGAAACACGGGCGTCTACGCCCACCCACACGTCAAGGATAACATAGAAAACTAATCGTACGGTAGCCGAACAAGTAGCATGTCAATACCATGACAACGGTCTATTCGAAAAGATTTTACACTCTGCAGAGGTTATACACTGTACCCACAGGTTATGCTTCTCCTGATCAACAGAGTCGCATAACGTTTGCCCCACAACTACATAGGCTTCCACAGATTTCACCTAAGATGTACACAGAGACTATCTGTCGGGGTATCACACTTCCGATGATGCGACAGTATATTCTCGGAGCCGGACCATGGGATTTCTAGTACCACATCTTTTCCTGGCACCCTACTATGCTGGGTATTACCAAACGAGGGGCTATATCTGTGGGCTCACGTTCCCATGACGCAGCCAATTACATAGTCGAAAGTCAGGCAGCGAGTTATCTCACGCCCTTCTCATGTCCCCTTGTGTCCTATCGACCTCCTAGTGGCTCGATGTGGAATACCTATAAAGTGGCGATAAGTCTCACCCATTCAGGTTCTGTGGTTGCACGTAATTACTAAGTCAAACACTAACGAACCAATCCTTATATGACAGGGGCGGCGTGCTTGTCCATGACAAGTGGACCAAACCGAAGCCTACATACTATCACCATCACCACGAGTGACCCCCGCCCCACGACCAGAAACATCCATCTTCACCTTGCACCAGTTGCACTAATCCTACCCCATTTTTTACTTATGCCACCAAACTCACTTTAACTCATTTTGTAAATGTTTAGTGTATGATGTGGCGATGACTAGCATCGCAAGGGGGAAATCCTAATCATTCTACTATCAAGGAAACTTTTCGTTCTTTAAAAGTATTTAACAACAGAAATCATATGGTTAACAAGGTGGTGTCGTCAATCGGCTAACATGGTGGTAATTCGTATTAACTACAGCAAGTAACTGATATTAATATAAATACCTTGTAGCAAGTGGATGTATAGCTACACAATGATTTAACATAGTTTATCAAATAGATGCAAGCATTTAGCTCTATGAGTGCAGCAGCAAAACATGGGTCCAATATGATTCAAGGGGGGGGGGTGTTAGGACTTGCCTTCAACGGCGTCCTCAAGCTCTTCCTTGAATGCAGGCTCTTCGGCTTCTCCTTCCTCTTCGGGCTCTTCGTCAGTTACAAACAACAACCACGATAAGCCTACTAAAAGAAAAGCTACAAAACTCAAATAAAACCAAGCACCAAAAGAAACATGGAGTTTGGATAGCTCAAAATGGTAGGGCTTGTAATGATGGTTCTAACGGCCCCTGGACACAGTAGTGTCGAGAATCGAGGCAAATCCCGTGGACACGTGTTTCGGCATGTGTCCACAGCCTCTGGACACATGCGTGTCTATAATTGGGGAAAATCCCGTGGACATGTGGTTCGGCCAGTATCCACGGCCCCTGGACACATTTGTGTCCAGAATCTGGGAAAATCTCGTGGATACGTTGTTCGGCATGTGTCCACGGCCTCTCGACACATGCGTATCTAGAATCGAGGAAAAATTCGCATGCGTGGTTCGGCCTGCGTTCACGGCCTCTGGACATATGCGTGTCCAGAATCAGGGAAAAACTCCCGTGGACACGTGGTTCAGCCTGTGTCCACGGCCTTTAGACACATGCGTGTCCAAAATCGAGGAAAAAATCCCGTGGATACGTGAACAGTGACGTGTCCGTTCCTGTGGACACAGGATCGTGACCGTGTCCACGCCCGAGTCTGTGGACACTAGGGCGGGGCTGTGTCCATGAAAGTTGCCTAGAGGGGGTTGAATAGACAACCTAAAATAATTCTTGAAAAATCAAACTTAACGAACTGTCAGACCACCGGAGTCTCCGGTAATGTGCTAGATACTCCGGTCACTAGACTGTTCGGTAACTTGCCGGACACTCCGGTCTAGATGCACAAAGGTAAAGCAAGGATCCAATCATGGAGCGATATACCTTTTGATCCACCACTTTTCCACCGAAGTCAAGATCAAGATGACCATTTGTACCCATGGGAGTCTTGATAGGTTTAGCATCCGTCATCTTGAACTTTTTGAGAATGTCATGGGTGTATTTGGTTTGACATATGAACGTCCCTTCCTTGAGTTGTTTCACTTGAAAGCCGAGGAAGAACGTCAACTCTCTCATCATTGACATCTCAAATCTTTTTGTCATGACCTTACTAAACTCATCACAAAAAGTTTTGTTAGTAGAACCAAATATTATGTCATTGACATATATTTGGCACACAAATAAATCATTATCAACTTTTTTTGTGAAGAGGGTGAAATCGGCTTTTTCAATTGTAAAACCACTTTCAATGAGAAATTTCCTAAGGCATTCATACCATGCTCTAGGAGCTTGCTTAAGCCCATAGAGCACCTTATGGAGTTTATAAACGTGGTTAGGATACTCATCATCTTCAAAACCCGGTGGTTGCTCTACGTACACTTCTTTTTTGATTGGCCCGTTGAGGAATGCACTTTTCACGTCCATTTGATATAGCTTGAAATCATGATGAGTAGCATAGGTAAGTAATATACGAATTGACTCAAGCCTAGCTACGGGGGCAAAGATTTCATCGAAATCCAAACCTTCAACTTGTGAATAACCTTTTGCCACAAGTCTTGCCTTGTTCCTTGTCACGACTCCATGCTCATCTTGTATGTTGCGGAACACCCATTTAGTGCCCACAAAATTTTGACTTGGACACTCCACTAAGGACCAGACTTTATTCCTCTTGAAGTTGTTCAACTCTTCTTCCATAGCCATCACCCAATCCGGATCACGAAGTGCATCTTCTACCCTAAATGGTTCTAAAGAGAAAACAAAGGAGTAATGTTCACAAAAAGTAGCGACTGGTGATCTAGTGGTTACCTCTTTTTCAATATCACCAAGTGTGTTGTCGACGGGGTGATCTCTTTGAACACTTTGATAGACTCTTGGGTGTGGCACTTGAGGTCTTGGTTCATCTTGCACTTCTTCATCTCTCCCTTGATCATTGCCCTCTTCTTCTTCTTGGGCTTCATCTTGTGTTGGAGGTGATGCAACATTGGAGGATGAGTCATTTTGGATATCTTGTGGATTACGTGGACGTACATCACCAAGTGTCATCCTTCTCAATGCATCACATGGAGCTTCTTCATCATCTAAAACATCAATATTAACTTGCTCCACTTGAGAGCCATTAGTCTCATCAAACACCGCATCACACGTGACTTCAACTAAACCAGAGTTTTTGTTAAAGACACGATAGGCATGAGAGTTTGAGTCATAACCAAGCAAGAAACCTTCGTTCGTCTTTGGAGCAAACTTGGATGATTTGTGTTTCTTGTTGAGAATATAACACTTGCTTCCAAAAACACAAAAGTACGAGATGTTAGGTTTGTTACCGGTGAGAAGCTTGTAGGAGATCTTCTTCAAGATGCGATGAAGATAGAGCCGATTGGTTGCATGACATGCTGTATTCACCGCTTCGGCCTAAAAGCGATCGGAGGTCTTGTATTCATCAAGTATGGTTCTTGCCATCTCTATGAGTGTACGGTTCTTCCTTTCGGCAACACCGCATTGTTGAGGCGAGTAGGGTGCCGAAAACTCATGCTTGATGCCTTCTTCATCAAGATACTCCTCTACTTGAGTGTTTTTGAATTCGCTTCCATTGTCACTTCTTATCTTCTTGACTCTTAAGCCGAATTCATTTTGAGCTCTTCTCAAGAACTTCTTGAGTTCTCTTTGAGTTTCACTCTTATCATGCAAAAAGAACACCCAAGTGAAACGAGAATAATCATCAACAATTACAAGACCATATTTGTTACCGCCAATGTTTATGTAGGCTATTGGACCAAAGAGATCCATATGAAGCAATTCTAATGGCCTTGTTGTTATCACGATGTTCTTGACGGGATGTGGCGCTTCAACTTGTTTTCCGGCTTGACATGCTCCATATGGCTTATCTTTTTCAAACACAACATTGGTTAGTCCTAGGATGTGACCGCCTTTTAGAAGCTTATTAAGATTCCTCATTCCAACATGAGCTAGCCTATGATGCCACAACCAACCAATGTTGGACTTTGCGATTAAACATGTGTCAAGTTGAGCCTTGTCCATTAAGAAATCAACGAGATAAAGTTTTCTCTTTAACACACCCTTAAAAGCAATTGAGTCATCCTTCCTTCTAAAGACCGTCACACCCTCGTTAGTGAACCAACAATTATAACCCATCTCACAAAGTTGTGAAACGGACAACAAATTGTAATCCAAGGAATCAACAAGTAATACATTACAAATAGAATGTTCGGTTGTGATAGCAATTTTACCATAACCGCGCACTCTTCCTTGTCCATTATCACCAAAAGTGATGCTCTCCATTGAATCTTCATTCTCTTGATAGGAGGTGAACATCCTTTTTTCTCCGGTCATATGATTTGTGCATCCACTATCTAGCACCCAACTTGATCCACAGGAGGAGTACACCTACAAAACAAGTTAAGCCTTGTTTTTAGGTACCCAAATTTATTTGGGTCCTTTCACATTAGCCACGAGAGTCTTAGGCACCCACACATAAACTTTTGAGTTCTTGTTGCGTGGCCCAACATACTTAGCAATAATTCTACCATGCTTGTTTTTTATGTTATCAAAAATTTGAAATAACATGGGCATATTATGAGAAGCATTAGCATGATGATCATGAAACTTAGAAAGATCATTAGTGACTTTGGTCTTGTCTTGCTTCTTTTGGTAGGTTCCCTCTTTTGTGAATTTTGGGAACTCTTGGCCATTCTTGAATTCTCTAGCATTTTGCTTACCACCATGAACATAGCCAATACCGTCCTTGACATGAGGGCGCCTTGTGTTCAAATATGCACTTCTTGCATATTCAACCTTCTTACCGTCAAGCTCTTGTTTTTTTTGATGAACTTGTCCTTTCAAAGTTTTCACTTGATCTTTTAAGTCATGAATCAATTTGACATTAGTAACACAAGCTTCAAGATCAATATTCTTACATCTAACACAATGTTTAGAAGTTTTAGTTGGGCTAGGTGCATTTTTTGGTTTAGAGTTAGACCGAAGAGTATCAAATTGCACTTCAAAGTCTTTATGGGCCTTTTTCAAGGCATCATAGTCTCCTTGAAGAGCATCACTTGAACTCTTAAGACTTTTACAAGTCTCCTTGCATGAAGTAAGTTGTTGATCTAACTCTTCATTTTTACTCTTTTCTATAGTTAGAAGATTCTCAAGCTCAAGGTTTCTCTTCTTTTCAAGAATGAGCAAGTCTTCTTGATTCTCAAGAATCTCATCCCTCTCAACTATTTGATCCATAAGCATTTTGATTTTAGTGATATCATTTTTACTTAAGCCTTTAAGCAATGCCTCATCATCACTATCACTTTCTAATTCCTCGTCGCTACTAACATATTTATGAGGGAGGTTGGATTTGGTTTTTACCTCACGCTTGCCCTCCTTTGCCATCAAGCATGTGTGAGTAGTGCTCTTGCTCTTGTTTAGGTTGGTGAATGAAGATTCTTTAATAGCAAATGTAGCAATGCCTTCATCATCCGAATCGAAACTCTCTTCATTTGATTCACATTCCATTCCTAGATGGGCTTCACCGTTGTACTTCTTCTTTGAAAAATTTTTTTGTCCTTGTTGAAGTACTTCTCTTTTTCTTCTTGCCATCATATTCTTCTTTCTTCTCATGTGGACAATTAGCAATAAAGTGCCCATACTTTTCATAATTGTAGCAAACTATTTTACCTTTTGTCTTCAGCTTATCTTTTCTCTTGTCATCATAGTAATTGCACTCCTTCCTTATGAACTTTTTGAATCTCTTGACAAGGTCTACATCATCAAGGTCGGAGCTTTCATCTTCACCACTTGAGCTCTCTTAAACTATTTTCTTACCTTTGCTCTTCTTGCTAGCCTTGAGTGCTATGTCTTGATTCTTTGAACTTGACGTGCCCTTTGACAAACACTTTACATATTTGGCTTCCTTCTCCATCATCTCATAGTTGATAATCTTCCAAGCACTTCATCGAGGGTCATCTTCTTGTAGTTAGGGCTCCCACGAATTAGTGTACACAAGGTTGTGTTTCTAACCGTGTAAGCCCTAATCATCTTTTTTACAACCTTATGATCGCTCCAATTCTTGCTTCCATAGGTTTTAATCTTGTTGACTAGAATCTTGAGCCGGTTGTACATCTCTTGAGGGGTCTCATTGTCTTTCATCACAAATCTTCTCAATTCTCTCTCAATCATCTCAATCTTGGCAATTCTTATGGTCTTTGTGCCTTCATGAGCAACTCGAAGAGTATTCCAAATCTCTTTTGCCGAGTTCAACCCATCAACCTTGTTGAACTCTTCTTGATTGACCGATGAGAGAAGAACCGTCACCTCTTGAGCATTTCGGTGGAGATCTTGTTCTTGTTCCGAAGTGAGTTCTTCATCATCATCACTATCCGGATATTCAACACATGTACAAACAATATCTCAAATGCTCAGGTGGAGCGAAAATAGGTGATACTTCATGTTGTGCCTCCACTTGGTATAGCTCACCCCATCAAATTGAGGTGCTTTACCAATGGGTATCGACAAGAAGTTTGTGTTAGGATTATGGCGAGAGTAATTGAAGGGGGTCTTAGAATAGTCCTTTTTAACTCCCTTCTTCTTTTTCTTCTTCGCCTCTTTGGCCTTTCTCTTGAGGAGTGAGAAGGATTCCGCATTACTCTCACTTGAAGAAGAGTGTTCAATCTCTTTGTTTGATTTTTTGCTTGCTTGGCTTAATTCCCTTAGACCCATCATCTTCACTCCAAGCGATTAAGCTCGATTCAGAGAGTTTGGCTCCGATACCAATTGAGTGTTGCCTAGAGGAGGGTGAATAGGCAACCTAAAATAATTCTTGAAAAATCAAACTCAACGAACTGTCAGACCACCGGAGTCTCCGAAATGTGCCGGATACTCCAGTCACCGGACTGTCCGAAAAGTTGCCGGACACTCCGGTCAAACAGGCACTTTGGACGAAATTTGAATCTAAGCAAGTTTTAGCTAGTTCTAAAAAATTTCACTTGAATCAAAAAACTAGAATATGATATAGGAAGTAGATCTAAGCAATTAAACAAGCTACAAACTAGAGAGCAAGTAGATCGAAGCAAATCTATGAATATAAACAACAAGAACAATATGAACTTGTAAGAATGAAAAGAGCACAAAGAGACACAAGATTTTACTCCGAAGTTCGAGTTCACGAAGGAACTCTACGTCTCCGTTGAGAGGTTCACAAAGAACCGGATCTCACTCGATCCTTTCTCTCACTCAACCAACCACAAAGGTGAGGTTGAGTTCTCCACTAGCAAATCCCTTTCGAGAAGAGGTGAACAAACTTTCCGGGGGGTCACCACACAAGTTGGGAGCTCTCGGGCACGCCTAGCCATCTAAGGAGCAAAAGCTCCAAGAGTAACAAACTCAAATCGAAGCTCGAAGGTGCCGCAAACTCTTAATGGGAGTGGAAGCACTTCTCTCGCAATCTCTAGCTCAAATCTTGCAAGCTTAGGCCTTGGAAGGGAGTGGAAGAGTATTTTTGGAGGTTAAAAGTGTTGCAAGAAAGTGTGAGTCGCCAGCCCTCTCAAAAAGGGTTGAGCGGGTATAAATACCCAGGCTCCAAAAAGTAGCCGTTGGACCACATTCTGACTAACCGGACATTCCGGCACTTTGCCGGACACTTCTGTCTACCGGAGTCTCCGGCCATATGCCGGATACTCCGGTGAGGTCTCTCGGGTTGGCATAGCCTGAGCCACCGGAGTCTCCGGCACTGTGCCGGATACTCCGGTGAGCCCTCTCGGGTGCGGGCTGCTAGGCTACTAGAGTCTCCGGCACTTTGTCGGACACTCCGGTGAGCCTTCTCGGGTAAGGCCTGTATGCCTTACTAGAGACTTCGGCAATGTGCCGGATACTCCGATAAGGAGTCTCGGGTTGGATCAAGATTTAAGCATTTTTTGGCACTTTGAGACCTCAATTTGAGTCCCTCTTGATAGTACGGCATACCTAGACTCAAAAAATGATAAAAACTATGTATTCTTCCTTGAGAAAAGGCTCCGTGACTTAATCAAGAAAATTGAAGGGTCTTCTTTTTCTTTTAATATTATTTTCTTTTTTTTGAAACTTTCCCGCTGTCAATACACTTAACAAATGTCATTAGCTCTTTGAATGGTTGTCATCATCCACCAAAACCCACTAGGGAGCCTAGATGCACTTTCAGTCCACGCCCGTTCCTGTGAACACGTGTCGTAACCGAGTCTACGCTGGTTCCTATGAGTGTATGTGCGAAACTCAGGTCGCGGCCCACTAGTCGGAGACCAGGGCGTGCCCTTCTCCTTGGGTGCGCGCGTCGGCGGTGTGGAGCCGGGCGGTGACCTTCTGGATCTCTGGCGAGCAGGCCAAGGCCATGCGAGTGTGGTGCCTTGTGGGTGTCCAGTGCAGGTGTGGTGGTGAAGTGCTCGCCGCAGCTGGCGGCGGTGGCGCGCCGAGGGCGCATGGGGTGGCAGCGCCGGCGAGGGAGCGAAGGGCTCTATCTCGTGGTCCCTCCATGACCATGGAGTAGCGCACGAGCTCCAGGAGCATCAGGACGCACTCTATTTGCCCTGGGGCGGCGCCACGTTGGCTGTCGTCGTGAGCCGCGTGGCGGTCGGCGGCGGTTCACGCTGAGTGAGCAGCCAGGTCGCGCAGCGGCTAAACAGGGAGCATGGCAAGTTTCCCCTAGGTGCGGTGATGTTGTAGGGGGGGCACAATGGATTCAAGGGGAATCGACGGTGGCGCTCGGTGGCCGGTGACGAGGAAGAAGAGGGGAAGACTCAAAATTTCTGCGAAATGTGGGCGAGAGGGAGAGACCTAAGGGGTGCGGTAGCGCAAAGAGTGATGCACAGTAGTGGAGATTTTCTTTTATAGCCAGCAACGGGGGGAGAGGCCTGACCGGCGTGGCGCAGCGGCGTTAATGCAAGCTCGCGCCTTAATGGGGTGTCGGCCAGCTAGTGTGGTCGGAGAGCAGCAGGCCTGTCCCCATGGCGCGTTGGGGAGGTGCTGACTGTGCGGGCGTGGCCTGCGCGGCGCCACGGTGCTCAATTTCTGACCGGCGGCAAGCCATCAAGAGCTCGGTCACTTCGTGCACGATTTGACAGGGCGAGAGCTTGTCAGCCGTCTTCTCGCATGCCGGAGGTTGTGAGGAGTAATTGCGGGCAGTGGGACCGAGCGTGTCACGGCCGGCAAGGCAGCTCGACGGCGTCCGGCGGAAGGGCGCCAGGTGCGGCGTCACCTGGCCAGACCAGCCACAAAACCAGGGGCGCGGACGGTGGCATGACGGCGGACGGCGATGGTGTTCTGACGGTGGCCGTGAACGCTGCATGGCCGGACCGGCGCCGTACAGGTGGTGCCTGAGTGCTGTGCAGTGGGGGCGAGCCGAGGAGGAAGAAAGGGGGTGCGTGTGGGCTGGGCCGGGAGAAGGAGCAGGCCGGCCCAGTGGAGGGATTCGGCCTGCGTGGGGAAAATTCAATTTTTTCTCTATTTTGCTAAGGATTAAGGACCTTCAAACTTCCAAAAACAACAAGTAATTAAACTCCAACAGCGGAAAATCAAGCACTCCGACAAGTTCTAGTTTTAAGTTTTGAAAATTCCCATTTAGCTATGTTATTCTAGTTTAGTTTCATTTTTTTTAAAAAAATTTAAAAAGGGCCAGAAAAACTAGATGCACAAAATAAAATTTTAAAATCCTCATTTTCTTGGCTTTGAATTTTAGGATGTGACAAACGGAGGGAGTATTAACTATGCTTTCTCAATTAAGATCCAAGCTTCCTGCGAAATCATAAGGTTTTTGTAAATTCTTGGTGTGCAGGTCTCTCTCTCTCTCTCTCTCTCTCTCTTCTCTGATGCCTTAATACAAACATTGAGAAACGTATTGTATCAGTTCACAGACATAGAATCTCTGTAGCTATTTCCCCTTAATTACCTGTATGCTAGATTCTAAATGCTTCAGTAGAGCAAGACGCAGTTCTTCTGCAATAGAAGGATACAAAGGCCTAAGAATCTTCATATGCTGTTACCATTTGTCAGCAACACTTCACCAAGCGCCTTTCCGGTTGTGGCCAACGAACCACCAGGGCCGCTTCGTGGAGCGCGAGCCAGAGCACCGAATGCGCGTGTGACGGGCAGCGAGTGGGCACAGGTTTTTGGTAAACCGCTCGATTTTCACGGTTTTCGATTAAATTGCTGCGGTTCGGTTTTATCGAACGATCGGTTTTTGTTTTAAAAATTTTGAAAATTTGAAAAATTTTGAGATATCAAAAACCGTTAAAACCGCTCCGCTTACCGTTAAAACCGGTGAATTTCAAATTTTAAATCTAAAACCGTAAAAATCGAGCGGCTAACCGTTGAAAACGCTCAACTAACCGGTGAAATCGAGCGGTTTACTGTAACAATTCGTTCAAATTTTAAATTTTCAATTTAAAACAATTTTCGATCGATTTTTATAAATTTTACGGTTTTTATCAAACCGATCTCGAGTGGTTTTAACGTTTAAAATAATGGCCTAGGCAGTTAGGCGTGTGTGAGCTGTGTTATGCGTGTATAAAAGGACCAGCCCTGTAACGAGATGCTCATGAAAAGAAATTACAAACTCCTGCCAACAACTTATTCTTCCTTCTTCCTCCTTCCTCCCTCCTACCTGCTCTCGATCAAGATCGAGGCTAACATCTGGTATCAGAGACACCGATCCCGCCCTGGAGTCGGCTCAGCACTACACCAGGCTCGCGAAGAAGTTAGGCGCCATGGATCCGCAGCTACAGATCGCGCTCGACGCTCAAACCAAGGCCCTCATCGCCGAGTTCGACAAGCAGTTCCAGAATCTCGATGCCAAGTGGGAGGCTCGTATTGGCACCCTGGAGAAATCCACGACCGAGAACACACTCGCCATCGAAGGGTGGCTACGGACCTCGAGTCGTCGACAGCAAAGCACCTTGCTCTGTTTGAAGCAGCAGCGGATACTCGCGTTTCGGCGCTCGAGTCCGCGGCTGCTGCATTCGATTCATGGCGTCCCACCATGGAGTCCTCCATTGAACAAGTGCGAACTGAGGTCTCCAAACTCAGTCAGCACCTGGCTTCTCGTGATCAGGGCGTTGCTCCGATCAAACCCAGTCTTCTAGGCACGCCAGGTTTGGGTTCATCATCTGTTCGTCCAAATGTGTCAACCGCGGGTGCCTCTGATTCCCGTGCTGTTCCTGAGTTGAAGGATGTGAGTTTCGATCGAGTTTTTACTCATGAGTTTCGTTCTCCTTTTGGACCTGCGGATTCCAACAACCCCTCGTTCATGGGGCATCGTGGGAATTCTCAGCCTCCTGATGTCTCTCGGCCCATTCCTTTTACATTCCGTGGCCGCTTGCCGAAGATGCATTTTCCCAGTTTTGACGGCGATAATCCAAAGTTATATATAGATTAGCCGTAGTGAAGACTATTTTGATATGTATGATATCGATCCGTCCTTGTGGATCAAGGTGGCAACTATGCACTTTGTTGGCGTTGCTGCTCATTGGTTGCAATCGGTGGATCGGCAGGTGAAGTGTGTCGCCTGGCCAGAATTTTGCTGTCTTATCATGGATCATTTTGGCAGGTTCCAGCATGAACAGCAGATTCGCCAGCTCTTTCATATCAAGCAATCTGGTGCTGTTGCTGATTATGTTGCGAAATTCAGTGAACTTCTTGACCACCTGAAGTCCTATGAAACTACTACCGATCCGGTGTACTGCACCATGCGTTTCATTGATGGGTTACGAGATGATATTCGTGCCAGTGTGCTTATTCATCGTCCTCGTGACATTGATTCTGCTTGCCGATTGGCTCTTCTCCAGGATGAGGTTTCTGAGCCCTTGCGTCGACGTTCTGTTCCTCGCATTGAAAATGTTTCAGGGGGGTCGTCCTGTGTTTAAAGGACCTATGCCGTTGCCTCTTCCTCCTAAACAGGATGTGAATGTGAATCCTGTCTCTGCTGATGAACGCAAGATAACAGACTCTGGTTCTTCTGTTGCTGAAAAATTGGCTGCCTTGGAAGCTTTTCGGCACGCTAAAGGCCTTTGTTACAAGTGTGCAGGTCCCTGGACTCGTGGCCACAAGTGCCCTGAGACGGTTCAGTTGAATGCTCTGACTGATTTGTTTGATCTGTTCCATATGGTGGATGACTCTTCTAATGAGCAATTGTCTGTCACAGATGGCAGTCAGTTGTTCTGTGCAGTATCTTCTGATGCTATTTCCGGCACTGACTCACCCAAAACCATGAAGATGCAGGGTTCTATTCAAGGCATTTCACTGTCTATCTTGATAGATTCAAGCGGTTCACACACATTTCTCAGTCAACATGTGGCAAATCGTCTCCAGGGAGTTTACTCGGTTGCTCAACATGTTGAGGTGCGTGTGGCTAGTGGTGAGGTGTTACACTGTTCTCAAGCCCTGCTTAATGCTTCTTGGTCCATTGGGGTTCATCAGTTGTCTTCTACTCTGAGAATTCTACCACTTCAGTCGTTTGACTTGATTGTGGGAATGGACTGGCTTGAAGCCCACAACCCTATGAAGGTGCATTGGGGTCAGAAATGGATGTCGATACATTATCATGGGTCTTCTATTGTACTGCATGGTATGACCCTTTATGCTCCTGAAGTGCTTCTCTTGCAGCTCTTATGCCCTATTGATGCTTCAGTTAATGATGGTGCTATTGATACTTTACCTTCTGAAGTGCTCACTCTATGGCACACTTTTGATCATCTGTTCCACACACCAACTTATTTGCCTCCTAAACGTGCTTGTGATCATGCCATACCGCTAGTGCCTCTGACTTCTCTCCTTAAGAAGGTTGTGTTTGTTTGGTCTCAACTGCAGCAGGAAGCTTTTCAGCACCTTCAACAAGCTTTAGCCTCTGCCCCTGTGCTAGCATTGCCAGACTTCTCTAAAACATTCTGTGTGGAAACTGATGCATGTGAGAAAGGGGTTGGTGCAGTGCTGTTACAGGATCATCATCCCTTGGCTTTTCTCAGTCGATCTTTGGGTGCTAAAATGTGTGGACTGTCCACATATGAAAAAGAATACTTGGCTATTCTGCTGGCTATTGATCAATGGCGCAGTTACTTGCAGTTAAGTGAGTTTGTGATCTACACTGACCAACATAGCCTGATACATTTGAATGAGCAACGGTTGAATACTCCTTGGCAACAAAAAGTATTTACTAAACTACTGGGCTTGCAGTACCGTATAGTTTACAAAAAGGGCACTGATAATGGAGTAGCTGATGCATTGTCACGACGGCCTCATGCTACTTTATCTGCATTGGCTTTTTCCTCATGTACTCCTGACTGGATTCAGCAGGTAGTTGCTGGCTATGTTGATGACCCTCATGCTCAGAATATCATTACCAAGCTGTCAGTGGACTCTTCTGCAGTGCCATCATTCTCACTGTCCCAAGGTGTTCTTCGTTACAAAGGCCGTGTATGGTTGGGTTCTAACAAGCCTTTGCAATTGAAAGTTTTACATGCACTGCATACTTCAGCAGTAGGGGGACATTCAGGTGTTCCAGTCACTTATTAACGACTGAAGCAACATTTTGCCTGGACTGGCATGAAGAAAGATGTTCATTCCTTTGTAACTTCTTGTGCTGTTTGCCAGCAAGCAAAACCAGATCGAGCTAAGTACCCCGGGTTATTGCAACCCCTCCCTGTCCCTACTGCAGCTTGGCAGATTATCTCTCTTGACTTTATTGAGGGTTTGCCTACTTCTGGTCATATGAATTGTATTCTTGTGGTGGTTGATAAGCTGTCCAAGTATAGTCATTTCATTGGCCTTACTCATCCATTTACTGCTGCAGTGGTTGCTAAAGCATTCTTGAACAATGTATACAAGCTTCATGGTATGCCCACCACTATCATTTCTGACAGGGACAAGATCTTCACAAGCAAGTTCTGTTCAGAGTTGTTCTCACTTGCTGGTGTTAAACTTCACATGAGTTCAGCATACCACCCACAAACTGACGGCCAAACTGAGCGAGTAAATCAGTGCCTCAAAACATTCCTGCGTTGTTTTGTCAATGCTTGTCCCAGCAAATGGTTTTCTTGGCTGTCGCTTGCTGAATTTTGGTACAATACCAATTGGCATTCAGCTCTTGGCAAAACTCCTTTTGAAGTTCTCTATGGCCATCCTCCTCGCACATTTGGTCTGGACGCTGCATCAGCTGTCTGTCTCTGATCTTGATGGTTGGTTACAGGAAAGGGCCACTATGATGGACTTGATCCGTTAGCATCTTTTGCGTGCACAGGCTCGCATGAAAGCCCAAGCTGATAAGCACCGTTCTGAGAGGCAATTTGCAGCGGGTGAGCAGGTTTACTTGAAGGTACAGCCTTATGTTCCATCTTCATTGGCGCCGCGTGCTAACCAGAAACTATCCTTCAAGTTCTTCGGCCCGTTCCCTGTGCAAGCCAAAATTGGTGAAGTCGCATATAAATTAGCACTGCCGCCATCTTCACAAATTCATCCGGTCTTTGACGTTTCACAACTTAAGAAGGATGTACCTTCAGTGTCACCTGTACCACCTGATCCTTCGAATGCTTGGCAAGTGCTTGAGCGATTGCTAGAGACAAGGGTTGTTTCTCGTGGCCTTCAGTCGATTACTCAAGGACTGATCAAATGATCGGCTTTACCGGCGGATCTTGCTACATGGGAGGATTTGGAGTCCTTGAAGCAGTGTTTTCCTCGTGCACCTGCTTGGGGCCAAGCAGGTTCGCGTCGGGGAGGGGATGTCAGCAACACTTCACCAGGCCCCTTTCCGGTTTGGCCAACGAACCAGCAGGGCCGCGTCGTGGAGCGCGAGCCAGGGCACCGAATGTGCATGTGACGGGCAGCGAGTGGGCCTAGGCAGTTAGGCGTGCGTGAGCTGTGTTATGCGTCGTGTATAAAAGGGCCTGCCCTGTAACGAGATGCTCATGAAAAGAAATAACAAACTCCTGCCAACTACTTATTCTTCCTTCTTCCTCCTTCCTCCTTCCTCCCTCCTCCTACCTGCTCTCGATCAAGGTCGAGGCTAACACCATTGTACAATCTGCCACTATCCCAATTATTAATGTTCATGCTGCTGGATGGTATTTGGCATAGTGCACAGATAAATTTCAAAATAGGCAGTACGAATCATAGCGAAATGACAACTCTCTGAATGACTGACTACAGTTAACTGGTGATGTTTTAAGGCAGACATGTATGTCTTGAGATATTTGATATTTTCATAAAAGGTACGCATTGCGGAAATTATTTTTATATGTCACATCACAGGTAGTACTTAATTATATTTTTCATGATTTCATATAAGGCTTAGAAAAGTCTTACTACGTTCAAGAAAAAAACAGTACTTTCAACATAACAAAAGTGGCATTCAAAGGGAAACTGGATTTTACAAAAATGTATCCCCAGTAATCAATAAATGGACAATACAATGATTGTATCATGATGGGGACATTCTTAAGATTAGCTACAGTTAATTGTGAACATAAAGTACAGCACCCAGAACAAGGCTATATAGTTCCCAAAAAAAAAAGTACAAGGCTATATAATACAGATAGCTACTTATTCAATCCCGAACTCATCTTCGTGAAATTAGGTGTTACCCATATGGGGGCTGGCCAGGTACGCCAACACTGAGGGGGCACAATTTTTTCTATGGTGTTATTTTCCAAGCTGAAAACACCTATATCACGGTGATTACTCTTATAGGACACGATAACTCTTTGATCATCGGTCAAGTAGACATGATTTGCCTTCAATTGTGGATAATCTTCAGCACTTGCACAACTCGACTGATTGTGTCCAAGAAACAGCACATGGCCGTGCAAGCTGTTGGTTTCCACAAGACTTTTTGTTGCCATATCGACTTTATATAACATCATTTTCTTAGTTTCCATTATGATCCATGAATCGTCATCCTCATCATCCTCAACTGGGATGACATCCTGTTTCAGTTCTGTTTCCCTCCAAACCTGCAACAAATCGCCTGATGGTGCCTGAACAATGTATATCCGTTCATAAATATAGTTCTTCGTGCCATCCATAACCACCTTCCTTAAAAAAGCTGGGCTCGTAAGATCAAAGGCATCGATTCCAGCGGTAGATGTAACTGCATATAAAATACCATTCAAGTAGATACAATCCTCATACTGCACACTCGGTGGCAGCCAAGTCCATTCGGAATCTCCTGCCCTAGCAAATGAAAGCTGAAAAACAGGATTGTGGATCAGGACCACAATGAATCTCCCAGTGAACGAATCGGTAAACACAAACGCCTTGCCATAGAGTTCGTCACGCAGACTGTCAAGATCAAGGATATAAGGGTCACCATACACTTCATCTCCAGCATACTGTGCAAATTCATACTTTTGAATTGCCATTGCGCCGTCAAATACAGGCTTCACATGCTCGATGGTGGTCACTGACGGGAGGGAAATCTGCTCACCTGTGATTGGATTGACCATGTGCAGTTCAGACCTCTCATCGGCGGTAACCAACCAGCCATTGGAAGATCCGATAAGATATCTGCTGCGGATCGGTGGATCCGGGAGGGTAAGCTTGTAGACCCTCTTCTCCGCAAGGCTGTACAAGCAGGCAATGTCGTCGCCGGCAGATTCGGACGTGTAGAGGAGACACGGCGTCTGCTGCCGCTTGTACCATCCAGAGCTGCGTAGGCTGGTGTACGCGGTGTGCCACGAGGAGCAGACGCAGCCGGCGCGAATCAGGTCAGGGATTTCAAGCAGGGCAAATATCTCACAGAGGATTTCTACCGGCAGCTCCGTGGAACACGTGTTGACCGGGGTCTCTTCCATGGGCGATGGACTGATGACGAGCTCGTGGCCTTTCCTCCGTAATCTGGGGGCGAAGGCAAAAATCTTGGGCCAAGCTCGGAAGAACAAACGGAAAAGACGCAGCACCGTTGCTCTGCTGCAGATCTCCATGGGAGGGAGGAGCGCAAGGCGCCGGACAGGACTAGGGGCGTGAGAAAGCTGCGGGAGTTGCTGGCGTGGCCTTGGGCCTGATGGCGTGGGAGGGACGAGCGGTGGGAGACGGGTGCTGGATCAGCTTTCGGGTGGATTTATATAGCTTTCTGCTGCGGAGTACCTTCTCCGACTCGTAAACCAGAGCCCCTTTTTTGGGAAACTGACTCCTTTGTAAACAGGCAAAATCATGGAACCGTTGCGTATGGGTGAGGAAGAGGCGCGTGCGGACAAATAGCAGATTCTGTTAAAACAATAATATATGTGGGCCAAATTTTTATGGGAGATCCGAAACACCTGGCGTCGCACCCTCCAAATTCTGTCTTTTTAAAATTCAGCCCCAACGCAAAATTCTATAAAATCCTTTATCTTAGTTGTTAAAATTTTAAAACCTTACTAAAGCTAGAACTTAGATAGGAGGAAATCTTAAATTTCGGAAACTCTAAAACTTGAAGTTTGACAAGTGCACGTTTTCCCCGCTCGCTTTTATTCGGGTTTCTCTATTGTGTTTCTTTTGGTTCTGGTGGCTTCAATTGAAATTTCTTATTGAAATTTTCTCCTTGGAATAATTCCCTCCTTCAAATCCTGAGTGGACCGGCCACCCCTTTTCCTACTCCGGCCAGCTCGCATGCACGCGCGCCCAACAGCCACTGCGGTGTTCTTCCCTAGCCAGCGTCGCCCACCTGACCGACGCAACTCTGGCCACGCTGCACCGGTTGCGCTGTCGGACGCCGTTCAACGGCAACAGAACGTCACCGTCAACTCCGTCCGACGAACTCACTTGGGAAGTTGCGCACCCACTGTTTTTCAGCGCGGTTTGGACTGCTGTCCGGTCGCCCGGAGTGCCTCGCCGGACGCCGTCGACGCTGCCACGCCGCCAGCGACAAACGCCTCACTCACCGGCCAGAGTAACACCTCACAAGCCTCGCTGCATCTCCTGACGGCTGTCACCCCATTAAACACCTTCGCATTGTCACATCACTCGCAGACTCCCGACCAAATGATGGCTAGCCGCCGGTCGAGGAAAATTGGGCGTCGTGGCTTCGCGCTGGCCGCACCCGAGCGCCGTCGCGTGCCCCGACGTTCCCCCAGCTCACCATGAAGCACGCCAGCAAGGCTCCGATTGGCCACCTGGCAGAATTTCACCTTCAATGCGGAGATTATGCCACAGCCGCGCCCGTCGGAGCCTTACCTCGCCGCGCCGGCTATAAAAAGCCTCCGTCGCCGCTCGTGCGCACCCTTTGCGCTGTCGCCTGCCTTCCAAGTCACCCCCCTCGCTTCCAATAAGATTAATCGCTAATTTTTAGCTTCCCCATCGTCTTCCCCACGGCTGGCAGCCACACGCCACCGGCGCCAACCCGAATCGGGTGGCCCTTGGCCAACGGCCGTCATTGCAGAGCACCTCACACGCACTAGGAAGCTGCTCGAGCCCAATGGGTAGCCGTTGAGCGTCCCCATTGGCCGCTCGACACGCGCCGCCCCTGGCCGACAGCCGAGCCACATCGACAGCTCTCCAGGCACGAGCACTGGCCCGGGCAAAGTTTCGAGCGCAGTCCCTGCACCCCTGGGGTGCCTTCGGGCCTAGGAACAGGGCCGCCCCGGCCGCCATCGCACCCCTCCACGGAGCACCGCTGCCGCGCGC
>BCLG01000024.1:142315-152612 GCA_001602295.1 Zoysia matrella | reverse complement strand
TCTCCAGGCACGAGCACTGGCCCGGGCAAAGCTTCGAGCGCAGTCCCTGCACCCCTGGGTGCCTTCGCGCCTAGGAACAGGGCCGCCTCGGCAGCGATTGCACCCCTCCACGGAGCACCGCTGCCGCGCGCCTCCGACACAGCACCGCCGCCGCTTCGGCTCGCCGCCGATGATGGCGAGCTCGCCCGCACGCCCCCTGCACCGCACGCACCAGAGGCATCGCCCTCTCATGGCCTCTGGCCTAGACTGCCGGAATTTCGGTAGGGCGCCGCCATCCTGGTGCCGCCGGCACGGGCCCAAAACAGAGGAAGAGCCCTGGTCTCCGACCAGTGGGCCGCATGACCCCACGAGCTAGCCACCCGGGCATACCACACGCGCCCCAAGCCTTTTTCACAGCACTCGTGTCCACGGAACAAGTGCGGACCGGAGACTCCGGCACTTGGCCAGATCCTCCGGGGAGCACTCTCTGAAAATGAGAGTTTTCCCACTGGAGTGTCCGGCCTTATGCCGGAATGTTCAGTAGCCCCTCTCTGGAACGGTCTCACTCACACAGCCACATTTTAGCCACTTTGCCGCCACACCACAACTCTGTTTTAAGTAAACTTTGCACCACTAGAATCATGGTCACTATCCTAGCACCTGAAGCCCTTCACCACCAGAACCACTGTTTTCTTGGAGTTTAATTGCTCTGGTTTTATTCGCTTGTTGCTTGGCTTATTTTGTGTGTTTGGCTGTGTAGCTGACGAGGAGCCCGAAGAAGAAGGAGCCGAGGATCCTGAGTACGAAGAAGAGTCCGAGTTCTCCTCTGAAGGCAAGCTCTAATCCTCTTGACCATATTTATCACATGATTTGCAATGCACCTATTAGAGCTCAGATTGCTTGCATGATATAACTATATGTTTTGCTTATGTTCAAAACCATTGATTAGCTATCAAACCTAGATTTCTATTGTTTCTATATTAATGCCAGTTACTTGCTTGCGTTAATATGGAACATTACATTGTTTACATGTTGTTTTTGATACTCCCTTGTAAACATAGGAATTCCTTCGTTAAATTCTTTTAATGAACAGAATGTTGTCTTGGCAGTAGAATGCTTAGGAACCCTGTACTGCGATGCTAAGCATCACCACACCACTACTACACCATTTACTGTTTTTGAAAGGTGTTAAATTGTGTTTGGTGGCGTGAGTAAAATAAAGGGTGTGGGAGTAGTGCAACTGGTTCTAGGTGCAGAAGGAGAGGGAAATTTTTGGATGGGGGGCGGGGCTCAAATTTGATGATGGTGTTAAGTGTATAGTCATCGACCCGGTTCACCTGTCGTGAACAAGTCGCCACCCTGCATATAAGAACCGATTCTTTAGACCTCAATGTAGTGATTTTCATGCAACCACAGAACCTGATAGGCAGGACTTAGCCTGACCCTGAGTAAGCCACACTGAGCCACCTAAGAGGTCAGTGGGACACAAGTGGCTAGGAGAAGAACGTGGGTTCCCCAATATTTGGCTCCATATAAATGATAGCCTGCGTCGTGGGATCGTATTGTCCATTGATATAGCCTCTGATTTGGTAATACCCGGTGTAGTGAAGGGGACCAGGAGACGACGTGGCCGCAGTAATCCCACGGCCTGGCTTCGGGAATGCATAGAAATCATGTCGTCGGGGCTTGGAACCTCCCGATGGATGATGCCCCTGGTGTCAACTTGAAGCGGAATTTGTGGTAAGCTTAGTGGGTTGGGTTGAACGTTATGTGATTTTGTCGCGCAAGAAGAGCTTAACCTGTGGGTACAGTATACAACCTCTGCAGACTATAAAATTCATCCGGTAGGTCGTTGTCACGGAATTGACACACTACAGCTTGGGCTCACATTGATTAGTCTCTATTTCTGTCTTTATTGGAGTGAGTGGGTATAGCGACCCGTGTTTTAGAAGGTGTCGGCAGTGAGCTGAGGGCCGACATGGATGCGTGCCTGCGCCCAATTTAAAATGTGGGAACTGTGAGAATGGAGAGAACTCTTCCCCAGGTCTAATCTACTAAAATATGAGTAACAACCGGTTTTCCACTTCCTATTTTGATTGTCTTTTCTCTAGGAAACCCTGCACAAAATTTGCTTCGCTGAAAACAGAACCATTGCCGCCCTGTTGTGACCTCATGCATTCTGGTTTGTGCTCCTCCGCTGGGATTAGAGCTTGTTGAGTACTTTTAGTACTCACACTGCTTGTTGACACCTTTTGTTAGATGGGGAAAATCAGGAAGAAGAGGATCCGGAGTTTGAGGAGTAGATCGCCTCGCCCTGTGCTCAAGTCGCCTGTGGTCTTCGTTGCGTTGTGATGTTTCTGTTTGAATAAGAGTTGTTGTATTCAACTCCTGATCTGTAATCTAGAACATGTATGTTGGACCTAGATGTATGAGCTACTGATGTAATATTTCCGTATGTACAATGTTATCACTTCGTTTGTCTGTACCAACTACTGATCCAGAGATTGATACGTTAAACACAAATACCCGAAGAAATCGGGTTATGACACCTGGGCTGCTAGACTTCAAGGAGGTGCAACTAGGGGTTGATAAAAGAGCTCGCTCGTGGATCCTTTCACAAATTATTTTGATTCTTACTAATTTTAGTTTAAAAATAAATAAAATTTCGATCCGATCCTAATTCGATCTAGCTCTCACAATTTCTAGTTCATTTTCTTCGGCGTGTTTTCACCCCTAGGTGTATCCGAGGACTTCATATCTTAGATACAGAAAGGGATAAGTATGAGTGTAATTCTCAAAATCTGTGCGTGCACGTAGAACAGTTCCTCACTGTGATGAGCTTTTAAGAACAAATTGTTGTGTGCACCAAGATAAAAATAAACTGTGCTTTCTAAAGAAAGATTAATTGATTTGCTACTGTTCCTGCTTTTACCTCACTTCACAGAAACGAAGCAAAGTAATTACAAAAGAAACTTTTCTGTGCTATCGATTACAAAGGAAAAGTATACTAATTAAAAAAGATTCCAGTCCAAGCTCTTATGTGTGTGTGTGTACGGTGGTGCTATTTACATCCAGCCTAACAAATTTTGCTGAACTAAATTTGAGTGAAATATCTTCATAATTATTGTTGATATCAACTTTACTCTCAGTAATTTATGTGTTTATAATCACACTCAGTAATTTTCATCGATATTTTATTCGGTATTTTTAGTTGGGTGTAGAATAACTCCAATACCTAGGTACATGTGGTCAACAGGCCTACCTGGGCTGGCATGGCACGGGTCGGAGGTGGCTTGGCACGCTCGAATAATTAATTGGGCCGGCTCCTTAGGCCCAGGCACAGCCCAACGGTTTTCACACGGCCATGCCAGCCGTCGAGCCCATCGAGCCACACTGAGCTAGGTCGGCCCAAAACCAGAAAGATTTTTTTTTGAGAAATTACTGAAAAAATAATTATATAATATTTAAAATCTTACATATATATAATATTAAATATCAAATAAAAGGCTGACGGTCTATTAGGTTGGGTCGGATCTGATAAGCTACACAGGCCTAGTATCGTGCCTAGTGGGGCGCCCTAAATGGGTCATGCTGGGCCAGCCTGATGGGCCTGCAACTAAGTTCAAGCACGACCCATGTCATACTTTGGGCTAGTCATGCCGGACCAGTTCTCATGCTGGCCCATTAGCCCCCATCATGGTCCCTGTCTCTCCTCAACATCTGCTCATTTCATGTGAAATTTTGGCAGCAACTATCTATCAAGCTCTCGATGCTACATGAAGTCCTCAACTTTTATATTTTTTGGGATATTTATTAATGTTTATAATTCCTAATATGCTTAAATATTATTCATATTAAATTTTCCCTCTTATTCATACCCGACTTGATTTTATTCATAGCCTAGTAAAGAATTTTATAGCCTCAAACCCGAACAAACCTTGAAACTAATTCAAACTAGTAGATCCGATAATCTAGGAATTCAAATTCAAACAAAAGATACTAAAAAGAAGGATAGGCTCTGGTGGCAGCCAGCCGCGGCAATGCTGGTACACCTGGCCCACATAACAACTACACTCTCTAAAAGTTGTATAATTTTAGTCCTGCCACTCATATATAAATATATGCTTCCACCAATTTTTAACACTTTCCTATGGCATTCAGGCGTGGAGGGAAAAACAGGCGACTTTGCCCCCGATAGTAGGTAGGAATGTATAGAGAATCATGAGCATTTTTATCATTGGGACATGCCTATATAAGTATGGGATGGTCAGTTGGTGAAGGCATCCATGTCATTTTTGAGAGAGCTAGGTGAGTGCTTCGTGTGAGTGAAGAATGGAACTCATGTGAGAGATGCTCTTTGTTCTTCTAATGAGTGGAGGACAAGTGATTTCCGAGCAAAGTTACTCTAGTAAGCTTTATGTTGGAGTTCTTGCCTCTCAATTGTTGTTTTATAGGCTACCTTTTTTGTCTGAGTTTTTGGGTGAATTTCTTAGAGCATCTTCGTGCCCGGACGTGCTGGAAACATTTATCGGTTGATCCTTGTTCTAATCCATGACACAAGAACCTCCAATTCATTGTTCCCCGAGTTCATCAATGCCCTCGTCCCTAGGTCTTTCACAAAATACTGAACTTGTGCTGCTCTCTTAATATTTTGGAGTGGATCCTTTTGGAGGTGGTTTATGTGTCTTGAGGAAGCGACAATTCAAATTGTGTTGGATTTAAAGTACATTTGATTGGGTTTGGCAATTTTCTTAGCAGTTACATGGTGCAGGATCAGACCATGGGCTCATAGGCCAGAGTGTCTGTCTGGTGCCAGAGTGCATGGTCATCAACTAGATTGTCTGTTTGTTTGTTCTATTGACCGAAGAACCTCTTGGCAATAGGGAAGACTGTCTGGTGTACTGCATTGTCCAACAAGCAACCGGAGTGCCTAACGGTCATTTCATCAAACCAAAACTTCTTGGTCGGAGTGCCCGGTAATTGGTCAGAGTGAAAGATGCTCAGCTAGACGTTTTGGCTTCTTTTTGCTTGTTTCAAGGTTGCTTCGCTTTACAAGTTGAACCTTTTAAGCATTCACAGGGTCAGCACACCACTAATAAATGTGTGTAAGTTTGGTGATTGTCTAAGAGGCACGTTGGATTGTAATAGGGACATAATCAAGTTCTCAAGGAGACTACCGATGTCAAATATTTGTATTAGACAATAGGCATATAGCTCTCTTTCTTTGAAGTAAAAAAATTACTGGTGAAAAGACAATTATACATCATTTTTCTAAAAATATGGTTCCACAATGGCACGGAAGGAAACCATTATTGGCAAAGGGCCAGGTCACAACAGCCTAGACTAGCCCAGCTGTGGCGCTGCCCTTGAACAGCTACCAGAAAGGCTCAAAAGGGTGCAGCCACGCCCTTTCCATTTATTGAGTTAAAGATCCTTGGTTATGTTCAGATATGCTATGTTGGGAAAGATGTAGCCGTAATCTAGTTATTAGAGTC
Organism: Zoysia matrella; assembly: GCA_001602295.1. Lineage (NCBI taxonomy): Eukaryota > Viridiplantae > Streptophyta > Magnoliopsida > Poales > Poaceae > Zoysia > Zoysia matrella. The sequence continues at coordinate 147,138 of BCLG01000024.1, read as the reverse complement.
TATTAAAGATATCTTTGAGACCTAAGTCAAGGATCTTTACAGAATGAGATGGATGTAATTAGACTGGAAAGTAGGGCTCATACCTTAACTTTCAGCTCTCCGATAGTTTCTGCACAGCCGCAACTCCCTCCATATGTAAAGCATAGTCCCCAGCCCCATCTGCGCTTATAAAAAAATAATAATTAAAGGTTACATCTCATGACAAGTTCATGTTTGATCTCTTAGTGATTGAGGTGAAAGAAATTCTGGCTGCAGTAATGGATACGATTAATGGAACATCCGAGAATTTGATTTCATTGGACATGTTTAATGTCGATAGAGTGTTCTAATTAAATATATTAACTGTAAATTTAATCATTTCTCTTCTGTTATAAATATAAAATCATCAATTGTTCCTCCAGCAAAATATATTGCACCTTTCAGTAGCGGGATCCCAGAGTGAAAGAAAACACTACAAAAAAAATCTGTTCTGATCAAATATGAAAATGAAAAAAAAAAAGACAATAAAATTATTCTATTGCAAGTCCATTATGCTTTATACAATCTGTATCTAAGATCTAAACATAGTGCAAAATGCAATAAATATAAAAATATACATCATCTAATCTATAGAACTTCTATAAAAATTGCGTCACTGGTGCTCTCAATTGAGAAGCAAAACCCTTCTGCTTGCTTAATGCAAGCAATAAGCCATCATCAGGGTGACTTTATGGCTAAAGTCAGCTAGGAATATTACTTCTATGGTAAGGTAAAACCCTCCATGCATTCAGCTCTCATCTCTTGCATTAGCTGCTGCAGGAGGGAAGGGTTGCTGGTCACTATGGCATCAACATTCTCATACAACATCCTCCTCATGTTGTTACTATCATCAACAGTCCATGCAAAGACTTTTCGATCATGTCTGTTTGGAAAGCCAAGCGAAGTTTAGTCAGTATGTAGCACTGAAAATTGCAAATATACAAAGGAAACGGAGATTTGAGTGTGTTAAATTATGTGCACTTACCTATGCATGACTTTCATGACCTTCTCATGTATCAAAGGATGATATATTCCAGCAACTTTAGCCCCTTTGATCCTCACAAGCTCAGTTCTTCGACCCGTAGACATATCCACCATAACAATATAGCCAACCTGTTATAGGCTAGCCATTTGTCTGAAATATATACCAGAAAACATTGTAGGCGTAGATAAATAAATGGATTTAAAAAACATACCACAACATCTTTAGATAGCTTGATTATATCTCTTCCAAAGTCGTCACTTTTCGCCCAGACGATACAATTTTTGCAGTTAGTTTTCCTGATCTATAAAAAAATGTAAATAATAATGAATTAAGTAAGTTTTGTACACTGTGCTGCACAACATTGTACACTAACACCATCACAGAAAAAGACGAAAATATAAAGAAAATAAAATGCAAATCTAGATCAAAATTAACATTTTCAGGAGATGCCACTTTCAGAAGCAACATGCGAATAACTAGAAGTTTAATAATACTAGATTGGAAATTCAGAGCACTTGGTCTTCAATCCTTAATTATGATTCTGCAGAACAGTTCCAACGTAATCCCGAGAATCAATGCTAAGATGCATATATGACAGGTGCATGCAAAGAACTAAGAAAAGCATATAAGGAAATGGCTCATGTTATTTGGCGCAAACTAAGCAAAACAAAGCATGACACCATGGAACTTACAAGAGACAGCACGTCTTCAGCTAAATTTTTCTCAAATGAAGGAGGGCCAACTTTCACATCAAGAATCACCTGCCTAACCGATTGTGATATCATCTGCAGCAGGACAACTAGTGAATTTATATGAAATAAACTAAGTCATATAAATACATGTCCTGTAGAAACAAATGACTTTTATAGCAAGATTTCAATGTACAACAAAAGTCAATTGAAGCTTAAGTGATTATAACGATAATCTGTCAAAACAACACAAAGTTACTAAATCTTAAATTGGTCCAATTAATGCTTACTGCCAAAGCATCTTCCGCTTTAGGAACTTGCTCGTTTGGAACATTTTTTGATAGCTGAAATCTTCTATCCAGTGCTTGTATCTATAAAAAAACAAAGGATCATTGCAGTAGTGCTCAAGTTCCAGATCACTCCATATTTCTATGATTATGGAATGTCTTTGAAACTAGGACTGAAACAAAACAAATAAATTTATTAACTATGCACTCCAAATTGCAATGTTTTCCTAAACGGTAAATGGTAGTTAGACAGTGACCCACCGTTTAGTGTTTCTTTCAGTTTAAATGGGAGTTTAAACCGACTTAATCAAGCTCAAAATGGGAATAAACGGCCTGAACGGCCTAAACGGGGACCCTCCGTTTACCGACTAAACGGGTTTAAACGGCCATTTAGACCCGTTTAGGCGAACATTGCCAAATTGATTGTTTAACAGTTTGTCGTGCAACTAAAGTACAGTAAGTTTGGAAAGTGATAATTAGATTAGAACAAAATAAATGACTCACCTCATTTGCGCTACAGTGGCCAACTTTTGCAGTTGTATTACCAGAGATTCTTTGCAGATCCCTGCCTGTGTCAATTCTGAATTAGACCCAATGCATACTGTTTATAATTTGAAAAAAAAACAAAATAATCCAAGAAGAGCAAGTTATGTCTCAAATTTGTTGAATAACATTTCTTGAATAGTGCCTGTGCATGGAACCCGAGAACCCATAAATTTGAAACTGTAATCAAAGATTATCATTTTTGGGAAGTTATGTGCATTTTACAACTAACAGTACAATATTATAATCCTAACTTTTGTGCTTTATGGCTATAGGTAGTAATAATACTAATTAGGATCGCCATGTTATTTGTAGAAAGCACCGAAGAGGAAACTAGTTAACCTATTTTATATATATCACAAATGTCTGAATACAAGTAAATAACAGAATCCTTGTAAACCACTATCAGCATACCAGTGACAAATGGAATTCTTGTAAATTACTATACTAAAGAATGATCATCAAACAAGTAATTGGCTGCTCATAAGTTGATGTGGACAAAACTCAATGCATTTAAGAACATTTAGTGGTCTTGGAATATCCTACAAACATTATATTCATTAATTATCGGATTCAATCAGGCCTATTTATAGTTTAGCCTACAATCTTATGAAACGATGTCCACTGCATGCATGTAGTACATGGATACAAACAGGGCAATATTTATTGATCATGTGTTCTTTATGATAGTTTATTACTGCTTTCGAATACAGCTTATTATATAAAGTAAGAATTGTCATTAAGAATGCATAATCATATGTCAAGTTCCACTTAATCATTTGTGAAGTAGTTGATATCTTTAGTATTTTGTAGATCAGTCATCCGAAATGACTCATGAATCTGTGACCAAAAGTATCTATTTGTAGCACAAAATCAACAAGTACCACCATAAGTAGTGTAATTTCTAATTCCTGTTTCACTACTCCTATTCAAGGACAGAATAATCATGTGAGAGACAATATATCTATCACACCAGCCATCAAATATAAATGCACGATTGTAGTTTATATTCCACATAGACGACAAATCAATGATAGATCACTACCCTTCAAACCAAGTGGCGCTTCAATCACCTGTCATGCAGCGCGAAAAGCACGCCATCAGAGGATCTCGAGACATCTACCTCCACACAATCGACACCGAAGTCTAGAGCCATCCGGAATGCGTCCATCTGAACCACAAGAACCAAAGCAAACAAAGATGTCGTCAACAAACTTACCTCAGCAAGAAAGGTGGAAGGCAAATCCTCCTCTTATCAAGTGCAAATGGATCCAATGAGGCCGTGAAGACCTTGCCTACATACCGAATTGGGGAACGCGTTGGTGGAGTCCCCGCCGTGGGCGCACACCATAGGCGGGCTCGCGATCCACCCGCACTTCCGCTCGCGCATCTACAACGCAACAGCGACAGATCAAACAACGGAGCCGCCGAAAAGCGCATCGAACCGACTCAGTGGACGGTTCCGTGGACGCACTCGGTGGAAGCGGCGCAGGCGGAGGTGGAAGAAGGCCGGCGGGACGAGGGAGAGGACCGCGAGGACGAGTAGGAGTCTAAGCAGACGGCTGGCCGGAAGGAGGCTACTGATTCGCGCGAGGAGGTGGTTTGCCGACGGCCGCGAGGTGCGCTTGGCGGCGGGGAAGAGGGGGAGAGGCGGCGGCGGACGCCGGCGGCCGAGGAGCCCTCTCATTCTCTCCGCTTTTCGTTGCCCGCCTCCGACCCTCGGCTCCCCCAATGGCAACACTGAAGAAACTGAGCCCGATTTGAGAAGATTGGTTCAAAACCCCTGTACCGGGCTTTGGATTTCGGCCTCAGATGAATGAAACCCATCACAGTTCACAGCATAGTTGTCAAGTAGTATCAACATAGGTCATCACAGCCCAACTCGACAGGTTTGAGTCCAATAAAAGAAATAGTACAATAGATTTTACAAAATATTTTAGAGTAAAATGTACCCGTCGCCTTTCAACTTGTTGGCACGTGCCATTTATTAGAGAGATTTTTACGATTATACCATTCTCATGAATGGGTTTCGCAAAAATACCATTGTAACATTAGGCTTCGCAAAAATAGCATCATGATAGTCTAATATATTTTCGTTTACCATTGGTTAGATATTAAACGAGATTAACATTCTTTAACCGTTTCTCAAGTATCGAAAAGACTAAAATACCCCCATCCCTATTACTTTCTTTGCTTTTTCATTCTTCTAGTCTCTCTCTATTCTCTTCGTTCATCTCTTCTAGAACTATTGTTCCTGCCGCTCGTCACCCCACTGCTCGTTGCCCGCCAGGCGCCTGCCCC
>BCLG01000024.1:129859-142121 GCA_001602295.1 Zoysia matrella | reverse complement strand
CGAGCCGGCCGTCAGCCCTGTCGTCGCCCCGTCACGCGCAGGTCGCCTCACCCTCTGCCCCGGCCATCCCATCGTCCAACGCTCACAGTCAAGCACCTTCGATGCGTTGCCCGGAGGTCAAGCCAGCCGCCGCTCGTTCGACCGCTGCCACGTCCTTCGTCGAGCACCCAGCGATATCACGTGGCTCAATCACAGCATGTTCTAGTGAAATGATTTTTTTTTAATGTCGACAGGGGATTCCTCAATTTCTCTTACTACCTCCGTCTCTAAATATAAGAATTTTTAGATTTAGCTAAAGTCAAATTTCTTTAACTTTGACCATTAATAATATAAAATTAATGATATTTTATCATATATAAATCATGTTACTAAATTCTTTATGAAACATACTTTTATAATATATAATTTTTTATATTAAAAATTATTTAAATTTATAGATATTATTAATCAAATTTGATAAAGTTTGACTTTGATCTAACCCAGAAATGCTTATATTTGAGGACGAGAGAGTACTATCTAAAAAATCGTGCTGAGGTTGTGCCACGTCGGTACTATCACTCTCAGCCGTTGGATGGATGCTGCGTTGTATTTATGTCGTCAATCCAAGCGGCGAGCTGCCGATGTCTTCAGACCCTTCTCCGGCTCTCACGCGTCCCTGCTCGCCGCTCCCTCCCACTCCTCGTTTCCCCAACTCCTTCGCCACTACGTGGCACATCATCCCTTCCCTCCCCCGCTCCCACGCGACGATTAGCGTCGGATGTTGGAATCCTTGAGCTAAATTTGAAGCGGCACTGAGCCGTCGTCGGGGCTTACCGCACTGCCACTTCCCAAGGTTCTGACGGTCGGAGCCTTGGCCGGAGGGTGCCTAAACTCGCTGCAGCTACATCGATCCAGCCGGACGAGGCCAATCGGCCTGCGCGTGCTGCGTACTCTACGTGCACTACTGCCTAAATGCATGCTGTCGGGATCACGTACCCCGGGTACCCAACAGAGCGCGCTCGTACGCGCAAGATCGGGGTCGGGCGATCGCGGATTCCGACCCTCCCCAACGGCAATCTGCGACAGTCACGCCTTAGCCGCATAGGCATGCGAAGACCTCGGCCTCCGAAGGCCGATCCCCGGGGAACGACCCCCGGGAGGTAGGTACCGCATTACGGTATATTTACTCTGATGACCAACTGCCATCCGTCCTAACGGGACGAGACGAGATTCACCACGGCGACACTCCAGCAGAAAGCTGCGACGGCTGCCGGACACAACGTGACAGCACTGTAGCCGGCACAGTGGCACCAGACGAGCATCACAGTACCCGCCGCTGCGCACGACGCGACGAGTCGTGGCCACGCCTGGACGGAACGAAATGATAGCGATAACGACGGAAGGGCCCACCTGTCGGCGAGACGGCAGGATCGTGTAGGACGCACCACTTGTAACCCCGGGCCCCCTCCTATATAAAGGGAGTCCCGAGGAGCAATAGAGAACAACTTCATCCCCGTGAACGCAACAGCCTCAAACACACGAAAGACAACCACGAGCTCCAGGGTCTCTGCACCCTTTCGAGCAAACATCCCTACTCGCCCACATCCCGGATCCTCCCGCGAAGAGAGGATCCCGCCTTTGTAGCCTTATCACCCGAGATAATCCGCTCCCTGGACGTAGGGTATTACACCGCTCGAAGTGGCCCGAACCAGGTTAAAATCTTCTTGAGTCTGCCTTAGACTAGGCCATATCGAATCCGAAGGCACACCACCCCCACGATCGTATATTTACTGTGCCGATGGTCAGAACGCCGACACATGCGGCAAGCCATCGGCCACCAAGCTCTGAAGGGGCGACCTCTGCGCACGTGGGCCGTCCTCGTTGGCGAGCTCGGCGCAGCCCTCGGATAGGAAGTTCAACAACGCTAGACCACGTCATCACAGAGGAGGGGAGCCAATCTAGGATGCGGCATCCAACATCACAGCAGCAGGACGACGGTTTTGACGAACCACGCAAGCTCCCTGCTCAAAGTTTATCGCTGCTGCAGTACTACACCATGATGCTTACATTCTACTCGACAAAATGCCCGACTGAAGTTAAGTACATCCAATATATTTTTTGAGCTTCCCTCAGAGCCAACAACGGGGATTAAGAAGGCAATATCCATAGTTATGAAATGAACGACCTATTTCTATAATGTTCCATGCTGATAAAAGGTAATAGTTCCCTGTACTGATTAGCTCTCATCGCATGACAACATTTATGTCATTTCTGAACCTGAATAGTGACATACATGTTCTGCAATTTGAGCCCATTTGTCAAATCTTCTAGAAATAAAATGTCCAATACTTGAAGAGTGGCTATCGCTAATCAAGGATTCAAGATCTACTCTGTTCAATATTCATGCACTTATGGATAATATCTATATGCAACTTGGGTGTTATTTGTAGGGCTACAGCATGCTATTCACATATGTACTATTTTAGCTAACTGGATACATGCAAAGAAATAATGCGTGTGCATCTGAAGTGGAATTGATTGTTGTTCCCTGATATAGCATAATTGCAATGCACAAAGATAGTGATGATTTTATAACAACCGGCACTCTCGGTATCGTGTTGCTGATTTGTCGACGTTCTGATCACCGGCACAGTAAATATACGATCGTGGGGAGGTGTGCCTTCAGATTCGATATAGCCCAGTCTAAGGAAGACTCGAGGGGGTTTTTTACCTGGTTCGGGCCACCTCGAGCGGTGTAATACCCTACGTCCAGGGAGCGAATTATCTCGATGATAATGTTACAAAGGCGGAGTCCTCACTTCGCGGGAGGATCCGGAACGTGGGCGAATAGGGGTGTTTGCTCGGAAGGATGCAAGGACCCTAGGCTCTAAGGGAGCTCGTGGTTGTCTTTCGTGTGTTTGTGGCTGTGTTTTGTTCGTGCTATTTCCGTGGTGATGTTGGAGCGTGTCTCTATCGCTCCCTGGGCCTCCCTTTATATAGGAGGGACCCTGAGGTTACAAGTGGTGGGTCTTACACGATCCTGCCGTCTCGCCGACAGGTGGGCTCTTCCGTCGTTGTCGCCATCATTTCGTTCCGCCCAGGCGTGGTCGTGACCCGTCGCGTCGTACGCAGCGGCGGGTACTGTGATGCTCGTCCAGTGGCACTGTGCCGGCTACAGTGCTGTCATGTCATGTCCAGCAGTCGTCGCAGCTTTCTGCTGGAGTGTCGCCGTAGTGAATCTCGTCCCGTCCCGTCAGGACGGATGGCAGTTGGTCATCAGAGTAAATGTACCATAACGCGATACCTACCCTACAGGGGTCGCTTCCCGAGGGTCGGCCTTCGGAGGCCGGGGTCTTTACGTGCCCGCGTGGCTAAGGCGTGACCGCCGTAGATCGCCGTTGGGAGGGTCGGAACCCGCGATCGCCCGACCCCCGATCGCGTCCGAGCACGATCTGTTAGGTACCTGGGGTACGTGATCCCGACATGATTTTATAACATACTGTATTCTCAATAAGAATCTGTCTGATAAATATTGTGCAGGAGGTAAGCATGTCTTTTGTTATTGGATCCTTTTTGAGGTTCTGGAGTTTAGTTTATCTGACTGATTAATTCTGCGCGCTTGAACCGCAGGATGTTATCTCTTTCTGACAGTGCTCCATGAGTTATATGACAAAACCATCTCGAATTCAAAGGAGCAGCCACCAAAAGGTACTAAAGTTTTTAAACTACTTTTCTTGGATCTTGGGTCTGTTTTGAACTAAGCAGGTATTCCGGAGAGTTTATGCCAGTTGTTCTGCAACAGTCTCAACATTCATATGAAGACAGGACTACTGCTTTGAGTATCGTTGGAATATTTAGTGAGAAGTCAAGTGATCCTAGCACTCTTTTGTCCATGTTCAATGCCATCAAAACAATTTTAAGAGATATAATATACGGAGTATATCCTTTTTAGCTCTTTGATAGTTGTGCTAATCTATTATGCCCTGATCTTGTATTTTTCTGACATCCTGCGGCTTAAGTCAGTTTAACGCAGCTTGTAATTTAGACTAAACAAACTTAGTTTTGGGAAGGCTGAGGGAGTCAATTGTCACTTTTGAATAGGAGAATTTGAATGAAATGCTTTAGGGTGATTATCAAGATCTTCACCGAATCAAATGGGCAGACCCACTCCCTCTGTCCAATAGATTCATTGCATTATGTATAACTTCCATTATTGCTACCAGAATATGATTAAGTTAATCTAACTAGAGATCATGTCTCACCACATCATGTCAGCTGAATGCACAACTATTAGCTAAACGCTGGTTGGAAAGTTCATACATCTAAGACTGTTTTAGTGTCAAGAAAATGTTAATTTGCACTCAATTTATCCATACTCTATAGTGTTTATCTATAGTTAAGCCCATTTTAATGAAAAATGACCTGATCAATGGATCCATTTCTAATTATAGTTTGAACTTAATACTCATTAATTTCACATACAATTTTTATTATTCAAACATTTTATTCTATATTGTTTAATTATATACTCTTTTGAGATGAATTATCATAAAATATTATTGTGGTGGGTAAACAGGCGTGGCAAAGCCGCGCCATCTTTCTAGGGATTTCCCATTTTATTTCTCAAACTGAAATGAGTTTTGTTTTCAAGGAGCTGTTGTGTCCTAATGAAGAGTTTATATGCAAAAAGGAGAAACAGGGGCATTTTTGTCTTTTCATATCTCTTGATAGAATTAAAATTAGTATAATATGGTACAATGGTAAAAGAATGTAGAAGTTAGAATTATAATGATATTGTATCGAAGCCCAACGTTGTCATGGTATTTTTGCGAAGCCCGTTCCTGAGAATGGTATAATTGTAAAAATCTCATTTATTAGGTTCATAAACTTTGATTTTACATTTCTGCACCATAAACTATTACCTCCATCTTATCTGGGTCCTTAAACTTTGGTTTTTTTATTTCCAGCACCCAAAACTATTGCCCCGTCTCATTTGGGTCATAAACTTTGGTTTTTTATTTCTGTCTCTCTAAATATATTTAAAGTTATTTGTTTCATTTTTTTATTTCTATCTCTCTAAATATATTTAAAGTTATTTTTTTCATTCATCTTATTTCAAAAATTAGTTCAAATATGAAAAATTATATGTTATTTTTGAATACCTTTTAATGGTAAAGTAAAATATAGAAAAATATACGATATTTATCATATTTTTTCAAATAAGTCATGGCGAACATTTGAAAAATGATTGGTTGTATTTTTTCTTCGTCGTTAGTTCATTATAATAATACACTGGGTAGAAAAGAAAAAGGTAAATGAGCAACTGCAAGTTAAATTTTACTTTGTCCCTAGTTATATTTTTGAATGATAGAAATTTAGTGACTAACTTATGAATTTGTGTATGATAGACTTATATCGTTGTTTTTCTTGACAAATTTAAGATTTATTTAGTTTTTTATGATGGGAATATTTATTTAATGACTAAGTGAATATCTATTTAATTTGTATATGACGGAGGGAATGAAGTGGAGTCAGGAAACTGTATCCTCTCAATTGGAGAGAAAAATTTAGAGAGTGCAATCTAGCTTGGTCTAATCATTGTACTGACTAGCTTTTATATAAATGTCTAGGTAATCAAGGATTTTATGATTAATTTTCTTATTTGAAAAAATATTAGAAGTTACAAAATAGTGACTGGTAGGCTATAGAAGAAAGATTCGAAAAGAAACTAGATTGTTGGAAAGCAAAGCACTTATCGTATGGTGGACAACTCACCTTAGATTAACTCAGTGCTCAGCAGCCTTCAATTGTTTATGATGTCGTTCTTTGAAATACGGAAAGATGTCATCAAAAACTTAGATCAATATAGGTCCAGATTCTTTTGACAAGGAGAGAAAGATAAGAAAAAATATCATCTTGCCAAATGGGACCTTATTTGCAGACCAAAGGATCAAGGAAGGCTCGGAATAATTGATTTACAAACCCAAAACAAATATCTGTTAAGAGCAACTCCAACAGATTACTAAATGGAGTATCTAAATACAAATTTAGGTATTAGATTAAAAAAACACCATCCAACAGATTGCTAAATGCACGGGCTACGTATGTTTAGCTATCCCCAAAACCGGAGACTTAGGTACCCACATTTGACTACCCCGGCCATGCTTATCCTCTGAAAATCATCAATTCTGCGCGCGCCATTCTTCCCCGTGCATGATTTTCCTGGTGATTTTCCTCCTTTTCACGCTAGAAATTCACCGCCGGGCCAAATGTGGCATCATCAGCCAAATAATCTTGGAACATTCTTGCATGTCCACCTTCTCTGTTGTGAAACCTATATTGCCCCGGTATGGAACCACGATATTGTTTAACATTCTGTGCACACCTACCTACGGTCACTGCTGCTCACGCAATGAAAATGGCATCATCATCCGAAGATGAGTCATCCAAGAGTTGGCGGGTAAGTGAATGATCATTCATTGATCCGCACAAGATAGCTATAATCAGGGGCGGAGTCTCGTGGAGGCCAAACCGGCCGCCGGCCCCCTCTTGATTTAGAAATTTTCTTTAAGAAATTAGTGCATTGCAATGGTAAAAGGTATAAAATCAAGATAAAAAATGTGAAAATTGATTGATGACAGCACATGAGAGTGATCTGTTTTAAGTTTTTCTTTCTCACCTCATTGTTTATAGCTGTCAAATTTCTTCTAAAGGTTGAAGAAGCTACTGTAGCAGTCGGTCCCCTCTATTTGGATTCACGCTCCGCCGCTGGCTATAATCACCTGTCTCGATCAAAGACAATCATCACAGCGTACAACAAAAATCATCTATTTGCATGAGCTGATAACTTGCGCAGAAGGTAGTACCTCGACTGTAGGCCGCCGCACGGCTTGACGGCAACAGACCACGAACGACACAAGCATAGCACCATATGGCAGCAGTGCGTATAAAAGGAGGGCCTCTCCGCACGAACGACGCAGTTCCCAGTTGCCGGCGGGATCGTACGCGGCCACAGGTGATCGTGTGTTTAACTGGTGCTGGCGGAGAACGGTGATTAAACCTAAATTACACATTAAGCCCACCGAGTAACCAACCCATGGGCCAGAACTAAGAATGACGTGGCTGATTTAAAAATTTTACCTATGAGAATCACTGCAAGAAATCTGAGATCTAGTGACCAAAGTCCTTAGTAGCTATAAGTTAAAAATCAGTCACTATTAATCTTTAGTCACCAAAGGACTTTGGTGACATTGTGGTCGCCATAGCCCCCTCGCTACAGATATCTAGTGACCAACAATTTAAACCTTGGTAACTATATGTTAAGTATTAGTGACTAACTATTTATTAGTTGCAATAGGCCTATAGTAACCAACATATCCTTGGTTGCCAATATCTTACACTTACCAGATAATTAACAATGACTAGAGAGTTTATAGTCACCAAAATACTAGGAACCTTGGTGACTAAAAGGGTAAGGAGCAATACTTAGAAACAATAAATACAAAAAACCCACAGTGGTGCACTTAACAATCAATGAAACAACGGACGAAGCTCATCAAATTCCACTCTGCTGCACATCTCATTGCCTTAGTTCTATCATACAGGTGAGTTGCAGATACAATATTAACAAGGCACATTTTTCAAAAGAAAGCTGCTAATGACTTTTACATTGCTGATTCATCTTATTAGCATAGATACATAATCAAGGGCATTCATAAAAAGAAAAAAGTATAGTACAACAAAGAATGACTTTGGCTTTCAACAGAACATGGAACTACATGTACAACTTGATGCAGGGTATTCACTATTCAGCATGCCCTCTCTTCGTTCTGCATAACAGTATATTATATGATTCAATTTAGCCATTATATTAGAAATGCTACTAGGCAGGTATAAAAGCAGCCAAATGAACAAAGTACATAGATATGCTGAACTACAGGAGTGCAAAATTCTTTGACTAAGTAACTCTTCAGCATATCCTAATATAAAATCAATATGATAAATCAACACAAAATCCATTTTCTAACAGGTCCTAATGATGAACTAAGGCTAATAAACTTTAAAATAAGCATAAATATACATGATCTGAAGTTCAATTTGTTTCTTGAACAGAAAAATGTGTGGTTATGCTGCAAGAATATAAATAAACTAGTTTGAGCTGTGACAAATATTTCATGTTTCATATCTGCAAAGAAATTAAATAAAAAAATAGTGTTCCTGAGATTTTTATTTTATTTTACAAACCATCAGTCAGAAATAGAACAATATTCACTATTGTTAGTCATATTAATTAAATTAGGTAAGATCAATGGTAGAAAGTATGTGTGGCCATGCCGCGCTATCACAGAAAAATAGCCTCATGCAAAAAATTGAAATGACTAAATTTACACCTGCGGTTACCTGTAATACAAACTACAGAAGATACATACTGACCCTACCAAAACCACTATCAGAATAAGTTAGGACGCACTACATGAGTACCTATTCGGTGGCTGTCACAGTTAGCTCCAAAACCGTGACAAAGCAAACATGATCGAAAGAAGTATAGAATATATTTAACTAAACGTTTGAAGTTAAAAGCAGCATGTAACCTAATTTTGATCTGAAAGCCTCGAGGTGAAAACCTAAGTACTTAAAGAAAAGTCTATGCAAAGTTGAAAATGTGTAGCAACAAAAAAAAGAAGTTCAATAGACCGACATATCATGGTATGAACTCTAAATTACACATTTAAACGCTAAAATGAAAATCTTTTCTTATATCCCTGTCTAAGTTCAATGACAATTCTGACAAATGATTCGTTTGTAAAGCTGAGCATTTTTTTCCAACAGAACAATATGTGCATTCCTTGGTGATGGAGACACCGATGAGTTTCTAATTAATATAGGACTGCATCAAAGGTCGGCTCTGAGCCTTTATCTTTTCACTTTGGTGATGGATGAGATCACACAAGACTTATATGGAGACATTTTTTAGTGTATGCCCTTTGCAGATGATGTAGTGCTAGTGGATGAGAGCAGAATAAGAGTGAACCAGAAGTTAGAATCATAGAGAGAGACTTTGGAGTCAAAGGGTTTTAGACTTAGTAGGTCTAAAACAGAGTATATGAGGTGTGATTTTAGGGCTACCGCAGTCGAGGAGAGAGATGTTAGACTTGATGGGCAAGTGGTACCTAAAAAGAACACTTTTCGTTACTTGGGTTCTATGTTGTAGAAAGATGGGGATATTGATGAGGATGTAAGTCATATAATTAAAGTCGGATGCTTGAAGCGGCGTCAAGCTTCTGGTGTCCTATGTGATAAAAGGGTGCCACAAAAGCTCAAGGGTAAATTCTATAGGACTGCAATTTGACCTACCATGTTATATAGAGCAGAGTGTTGGCCTATGAAAAGGTGACATGTTCAACAGCTATATGTAGGCGAAATGTGTATGTTAAGATGGATGTGTGGCCAAACGAGAATAGATCATGTCCGAAACGATGACATACGAGAGAGATTAGAAGTGGCACCAGTTGAGGAGAAGCTTGTGCAGCATCGTTTGCTGTGGTTCGGGCATATTCTACAAAGGCCGCGGGACGCTCCGGTTTGTAGCGGGATGGTAAGTCTACCAAACGGTGTGAAGAGAGGCAAAGGTAGACCAAACTTGACTTAGAAAGAGTCTGTGAAGAGAGATCTAAAGAATTGGGATATAGCCAAAGAGTTAGCCTTGGATAGGAGTTTGTGGAGGCTAGCAATTCACGTGCTTGACTCTTGATTGCCGGTTGTTGCTCCTTTTTAGTTGTCTGTCGGGGTTTCATCTCTAGCCTACCCCAACTTGCTTGGGACTAAAGGCTTTGTTGTCGTCGTCGTCGTCGTCGTCGTCGTCGTTGTTGTTGTTGTTGTAGAACAATATGTGCATTTGTTGTACTGACCTTTACATGCTCATGGTTAATGTTTTTCTAGCAAACTTTTGAATCAAAGGAAAACGTTTGAAGAAATTTTACAACATTAAGAGAGATTGACTTTGTATGGAGGCATCTGTGAATCAGCCAAAATAAACTAGCTGTATGCAGTGGCAAGTTGGTGTAAACATGTTATTCAAGTTTAAAACATATCTCACCAAGCCCATAGTCCACAATAAGGATCATTCGAGGCACTCATGATCTTGATCTATTTCTAAGAAGGCCCATGTTTTCATCAATGCAGATGAATCTGTAGCCATAAAAAGTGGAAAGTGAATCAAATTGTTGTAGAATTAACACATAAGTATTGAAATAAGTATAAACCCAAAGTTGACAGAATTCCTTTCATATGTGCCAATATATCACACGACACAACTTTCTGACTGTACCATGGATTGGCTTACACAAAACAAAGGCTGGTAGCAGCAGCAAATAGTTGCTGAAATGTAGGTCACTTTGTTCAAACATGAGGCACATGAAACTGCAGAAGCCAGAAGACTGTTTTTAGGTGCATGAAGCAATATGTGCATTCAGCAATATATTAATATAGATACGTATTCGAGATAAGGTCTTTTTTAACTACCTATGTTGATTTACCAATTACTTGAATCTGATTTTAGGTACTCAAAATTTACCAATATGTTGGAATTGCTCTAAGTAATCCGATTTGCAAACTACTTAATGAGGATGGGATGTGGCAATCAATTCTTAGGAATAAATACCTAAGATCAAAAACACTATCACAAACCATTATTAAAGAAGGGGATTCACATTTTTGGAGAGGATTATTGAAAGTTAAAGATCTCTTCCTCTCATGTGGGTCTTTTACCATCAAAGACAGTAATCAAACCCGATTTTGGGAGGATAAATGGTGAGGAGCAACACCACTAAGCAAACTGTACCCTAACCTTTTCAATATGGTACATAGACGATATGACACAGTGGTGCCCGTTTCATCGAGAGAACCGTGGAATATTTCTTTTAGACAAAATTTGATGGGATTAAGCTCACTGAGTGGCAGAAGCTAGTCGGAAAAAATCTCCCAAGTAAACTTTAATGATGGAGGGGATGTTTTCATATGGAATTTACATACGAACGTCATTTTCACAGTCCATTCTATGTACCACTGTTTGATAAATAGTGCAGTTCCCTTCTATCATAAAGATATATGGAAGTTCAAATTATCTCTAAAAATTAAGATTTTCCTTTGGTAACTATCCACAGGGGTAATATTAACAAGGATAACTTAGTGAAACGTAGCTGGAATGGCAGTAACAAATGTTGTTTCTGTAACAAGGATGAAACTATTTAACTTTTGTTTATTGACTGTCACCATGCTAAAAATATATGGAGAATAGTATACACAGCATAGGTATAACTCCACCAAATTCTATTTCTCATATCATAGGGAGTTGGCTAGATTGGGCTGCTCCAAAGGAGAAAAAAATAATTTATGGTAGGGGTAGTGACTATTTGTTGGGCTATTTGGTGATGCCGAAATGATTTATGGTTTAATAAAAACAAAATATTCTTTATCTTAAAGGCTATCCTCAGGGGCACACATTGGCAACGATATTAGGTGCTGTTACAACAGGAGGAGCCAAGGAGCAAATTTCGAAGTGTAAACATGGCTCTAGAGGTTGTGGCTATGGAGCTATATGCTAGTCATGGATAGAGATTTCATTACCGGCTTGTAACGGCCTAAAATTCAACATTTTCAGAATATTAAAAATTCAAATTTCTTAAATGCATTTCACAATTTAGAGTAGAATAAAATTTCTTTTCTAAATAAAATAGTAGGATTGCATTTCATCTCATGCCACTACATAGCATTTCATTTTTCATCCAAATAAAATTTTGCAATAGAAATTTAACAATTATATAAAATATAGGAATAAAAAGAAGCAAAAGAACTAAAGAAAGAAATAAAGAAATAAAAAGAAAAATCCCAAAAACTCTCCCCTGGGCCTCTCCTTCCCTTTCTCCTCTCCCCTCCCCCCTCCCCCCACCCCCGCCGGCCCAACTTCCTGCGTAGCACAACTCCACCAAAGCCCAGCCGCCACCCCCACTCTCCCTCCTCCTCTCACCGACACGCGGGTCCCACGTGTCATCCCCATCCCCAGCCGCCGCCGCCTCAGCCGATCTCCTCGAGCGCGCCGCCCGCCAGCCCCCGACTCGGCCGCCCCCTCCCCTATAAATTCCCTGCCTCCCCGGCCTCTCTCTCTCATCCCAAAACTCGAACACCTCGCTCTCACCGACGCGCTGCCTCTCGGAGTCGGCGCAGCCCGTGCCGAGCTCGCCTGTACCGCACTGCCCGTGCCCAGCCAGTTTCCGTCGTGCGCCGC
>BCLG01000024.1:109568-122030 GCA_001602295.1 Zoysia matrella | reverse complement strand
CCCCGCGCCGTCGCCGCCGCTGTCGTCGGCGTCGGAGGGCCGCGTGATCATCTCGACCGGCTCGCCGTAGGTCCAGTCGACGTCGGGGCTGGTGATCTGCCGCGTGAGGAGGTCGACGCGGTGCACCCCCGGGGTGGCCGCAAGGGCGCGGGCCAGCTCCACCACGTACTTCACCTGGCAATTCGTTTTGACCGGTGATGCAGTTAAGGACTCGTGGACAGGTGTCGGTCTCTGATAAATATACTCTTCTTATTTTTAAAATTGATGTCGTCGTTAATTTTTAAAATCAATTTTAACTATTTATCTTATTTAAAAAATTTACTCGAATATATAAAATTTTAAGTTGTAATTCAAATAACTCTAATGATAAATAAAAGTATATAAAATTTATAAAAAAATTTAAATAAAATAAATAATCAAAGTTGAATTTAAAAATCTACATCGATATCAATTAAATAACGGAGTAAGAGATATCTTTGCGTGTTCACACTTACCTGGCCACCGGTGTCGGAGTCCCGGCCGAGCTCCATGTTCTCCCCACGGACTAGGCCATGGATGCTGCAGGAAGCACGACGCGGATCGAGTTCAATTATGTATCAACTTCGAATGCACAGGCGACACCTTGATTTGCTTGTTGATAGTACTACCTGATGAGCACGATGTAGAGGTTCCGGTCCTCGCTCTCCTCGTCCTCCTCGTCGGAGACGATCCGGACCTCGGAGCCGATCCTGGCGACACGGTCGCGCTGCTCGCCGTCAGCCGTCGCGGGCCGGTCCTTCTCGCCCTCGGAGAGCTCGGCGAGGTCCTCGGCGGCCTCCCGGCTGCCCTGCTCCTGCTGCAGCCGTCGCTGCGCCAGCTGCCGCGACAGGTCCAGCTCCACCTAGCAGCGGACCAACACCGACCACACGTACGAGAATTACGTCGAGATCAAATTGCATCGTTTTGCTGAGGAACAACTGGTATGTACGCGTGTTCGGAGGCATGGTCTAAACGCAGCTCGACAGTGCAGAACCGGAATTAAATTGGAATATCCCCCGTAGTGGCCAGTGTGCTGTGCGTGCCCTACGGGGCAGGGTAACGTAAGCAACGTGTGCGAGCGAGCTGCGGCGCGGCCATGGCGTGCGTACCTGCTTCTTCTTCCTGGCGACGTTCCAGATCCTCCAGCACAGGTTCTCCAGCCGGTTGTTGCGCTCCTGGCTGCTGCGCATCGCCACTACCTGCCAAAGCTCGTCACCACCGTCAGACAACGAGCCGCGGCACACCAGGAGCAGAGGAAGAGCCCAAGACCAAGACCAAGAACACGACCAGACCGAAGAATTAAGGAACACGCACGCACCTTGGTCCATGTCTTGTGGAGGTCGCGCTCGTCGAAGCGGCTGACGACCTCCTCCACGAAGTACCGCGTGGGGCTGTACGCCGCCGCGGAGCGCGCGCCGCCGCCGTCGTCGGGAAGTCGGGGCAGCGGCAGCGGCGCGCCGGTCTCGCCTCGGTGCTTGACGCCCGCGTCGAGGATCGCCTCCAGGTACCCATTGATCCACTCGTTCCCCGCCGCCATCGATCGATCTGTCGACCGCTGCCGGCGCCGAGGTAGCTGCCGTCGACGACCGGACTTCTGCCAAAACGAAAACCGCCACGGAACAACCTCTGTGCACACGTGGAGCTGCGCTCTTCGTTGGCGCCGTCGCCCGAGCGCGGTGCTTGGCAAGGGAAGGAGGCGACGCGAGCTACCTTTATTTATATCGTCAAACAAAAGAAGTATTTAAAAGAAAGAACGAAAACTAATTTAAAAATAAAATAAGAAAAATCCTGAAAAATAAAATTAGACATTTATCTTTAGGGTAAGGTGGGAATATTTCGTGTATACTGTTTTTATATTCCGGTGGCTACGGGATTCTCTTCGTTCAGGTGTCAGTTGGCGCCATCCGTTTCGAGTGGAACGGAATAAAGCGACGGGGAATTTTCTTTTGCGAGACAAAAAAAAAAGAAAACGAACGGTACAAGCAGGAGCAGAGCAGGACACGATGGGGTGTGGTGTGGTCTGGCTTGGCGAGGACGGCGTTGCCGCTCTGCGTGCGTCGCATTGGCACACGTCTCAACGACGGTATCACATATCTCACATATGCCTCGCATATGCTTTTCCCCATATATATCAAGTCACGGCTCTGCCGATACTAGTGTAGAGAGGACGAAACGACCTTTTGAAATACTCATTAAAAGGAAACTGAGTAGCACATCTTATATCGTGGGTTTGATTTTTACGTGGAAGTGAATTTTAGGATACAAATAACAAATTAATCCTTTTATTATTAATCAGACACCAAAGTATAGATCTGAGATCCGGCTCAAGTCGTTGATCATTTTTACATGGGTTACAGTGCTAGCATGATTAAAGCTACAGTAAATATGGCCCCCCGAAATGAAAACAATTAGGAAAACACTTGTCATATTTACTTTCACATTCACTGCATGGGACAAAAATGAAAATAAACAGATAAATACAAAGTTTCAGAAGAAAAAAAAAAATAACAAACAGAAATATGATGGAATCGGTCGGTAACTGGTAAATGAATATGAAACATCAATAAGATAAGCATGAATATTTATAAAGTTTTACAATACATATAACACAAAACTCAACTTCACAACATTCAACCCAACATAGGCCTAAGTGCCCCGGATCTTAATTTTGTATAGCCAACCACTTACGAGAGTATATATGAATCATAAAGTCATAGAAAACAATTTTAAAGAGCGTAGAACAAATAATATAAATACAATATAAGCCTAAAGCTCCACACAATCACATTTGCATCAGAAACACTTTTGTGTTGCATTATCTTTTTGATGGATCTCAGTTTCATCATCCTCCAACAATTATCAATGCATAAAAGAAAAACAAATGTTGGGCTGTTGAGACCTTGTGGACTGAATTCCATATAAGAAGAAAATGAAGAAATGAATAAAACGTAATCACATTTAAATGGACAGAAGATGCTACCGTCTTCATTGACATTTTAATTTTTTTTTCCATTTTTATCCTTTTTTATTTTTCTCGCAGATTTGAAAACGGTACGTGAAAAGCGAAAAATGAAAGTCAGAAGGAACGGGGAAGTTTCATACTGTCTTTCACCCCTAGTGGTAGGGTTTCGAGAGTTTTATCTATGTGAGAAAATCTTCTTATTCTTATGCAATGCCGGGAGTGCAGTTTTACACTATAGGTAAAGTTCTTTTACAAGTGAGATGTGGGCCTTGTGGCCCCACACATCAGTATTCATGATATAGATTCAAACGTTATGAAAAAATATGTTTTTCTAGTGATGGTTGGATATCAAAATATTTTACTTCATTTGAAATTTAACAAACAACAAGACAACAAATCCACTCCCTTCAGTTTTAAAATATTGACACTATTAATTTTTAACATTAACTTTGATCATTTATTTTATTTAAAAATTTTATTCAAACATGTAAAATTATTAGTTGTGTTTCGAATATCACTAATAATAAAAACAAATTATAAATAAATTATATTATATTTGCATTTTTTTTAAATAAAATAAATAATAAAAACTGATATTTAAAAATCAATGGTGTTAATATTTTAAAACCGAATATACTGAAACGGAGGAAGTAGTTCAGAACTTTGACCAGCTTACAATATTGCCAAAGTAAAAACCCTCTCAGTTTGTGCTAATGGATGTCGATTCGTGGTAGTTCGATGCGATACACACCGTGACGCGTCCGTGTCACGATCTCGCAGGGTGCGGTTCTGGAAAGAACGTTGCTACGCAATGACTAACAGATGGCACGTACACTTCAACACCCCTCAGATCACGCTAACGACCAGATTCATCTGCTGAAAGAAACCCATCATTGAAAGGAAACCCTTTTTTTTTCTCTCTTGATAACGCATCACGCTCTGTACTTAAATACATGACGTCTAAGGCAGCTAATTAATTCATGTAATCATGGAAGAACGTAAAAAAAAATGTAATCAAGTACTCTAGAAACGAAAAGGTGGCGTTTGGAGAATGAAAAATGAAAATGAGATTGTGACTGAAAAAAAACACTCAAAGATCTAGACCATTTATTCATCCATCCATCTTACTAAATCTCAACTATCCAATTATTTTTCAATCTCTAACCCACCCTCTACTTTTGGTTTGCCAAATGCCACCACAATGATTTAATAATAATCCAGGTAACAATTGCAGTAACAATTATAATCTTGAAACTAAGAGCAAGTTCTTGTAGCAGGTTTCAGCTTCTTGGAGCACCGGCCTAGCTCGGAAATTTGTGACGTGTCCTGAATTTTGAACCGCGGATACCAGGCGCGGAAGGGTTTCATGGTATGGCTCCGGGCCTCAGGCTTGCATACCCCAATGTTTCACAGTTTTCATGAAACCAGGAAAAACCGTCGAAGACCGCTGCTAATTTAACATTTAAAATGTAAACAATATTTGGTCAAAATGCTACAGAAAACTGTGTTTTTAATTTTTTTACCAATTTTATCAGTTTTGAATTTTCAAATTGTAAAGCCTAATGGTTTCATCCTTCGGTTCACTATGATATTGACGGGTTTTATCGATTTTTAATTATTTTAAAAATAATAATTTTAAGTTTTTTTAAAAAAATCTGATCAATCGATGAAACTGAGCCCAACAGATTGCATAAAAAACCATAGTTTTCGAGCAGTTTCTAACTTTTTTTAATCATGGTCCTGGCTTTGCGACCCCGTTGGGCTCGCTCTAGCCTGTAACCATGCATCTGTCGTCCATCTATCAGTCCACGTCGTGATTTGCACTGGAAACAGGCAGGCGACCTTGAAGACCGATCGCTTTCGGGTCCTGCCGACCATTCCGACCCGCTTTATCGGAGCACCGAATAGCACGTCCCATCTGAGGCAGCTGTGTCTGTACCGGGCTCTGAATCCGGAATCGTTTTAGCACCTAGCTCCGGCGATCGATCCAAAGGGCATGTGCCCGAGGAAAGGATCGATCCATGCGCTCTATCTACTCTACTGATGAAAAGAGCATATGCTTGCGTTGCGTTGCCAAAGGGCCCTGACTCATGAGCCTAAAGCCGTGGGCAGTTGCGAAAGGTGCCCTTTTTTTTTTACTCTCTCAAAATGTAAGTATTTTTAGTTTTGATCAAAGTCAATTTTTTTCAATTTTAACCATTAATAATAAAAAATTTATGAAGTTTTATTGCATACAAATTATATTACTAAATTTATCATGAAATAAACTTTTTATATTATGTAACTTTTAATTTTAAATTATTTTTAATTTTCTAAATATTATTAGTCAAAGTTGAAAAAGATTGACTTTGACAAAAGCTAAAAATACTTACATTTTAGAACAGATATAGTACATGATCGTCTTTAATATGTTTTGGGATATGAGCATAAATAAATGTGCTTCTCGGCACATTAGCAGTATATGCCAATGGGATCAACAATTAGGGGATGAAAAGGTGACCTTTAGAGGTTCACCTTAATTTGGACCTGTTTAGTTCAACCAAATAAGCTATGAAGAAGTCCTCCGTAGTTTTTTTTCCCAAAATAATCATACATCTTACAAAATTACAAGTTAATTTCGTTGACTAAAGTAAGAGTTGAACCTAAAATTCACCAATTTTCACCCCTAGCAACAAATTTCATGGAACACTTGAGTCAACAACATGTTGAGCCTATGATAGTGATATAAACTAAACAAGCCGATCACATTTTGAATGTTGGGCAGACGTACGTGGTAGGAAATGGGTTGAATTTTGAGTTTCGCTTGTGTGAATTTTAGGCTCATATGTAAAAGCTAACACAATAATTTTGGGCCGTTTCTGAGCTTGTCGCAATGAGCCCACCAATCTGATGCGTTCTGCCATCAATCCAACAAAAAAAAGCCTATTTTGCATGACTGCCTTGGCACAATGGTAAGCTGTTTTTTTTTTTTACTATAAGGTATGGGTTCGAGTATTGAAAATATCTTCTTAAAAAAATCAGACATTTTTCTAGATCCAGCGCAAACCGGAGCTACGTCCACCAAACTACAGGCTGAGAATCTTTAATGCTCTAGCTTCACCAGCGATCAATGGCTATGGCATTGGGCTATAACATTTCACGCCGGTTCTGTCCATTGGAGCGCTGGGCTTACAGGCTGGTAGAGAAGGCTGGAGCAGGAGAGAAGACGATCAAGGATTTAGATATATTCTCTCTGTTTTGTCTTCGTTGAGCTCTAACATTAATTTGATCATTTATCTTATTCAAAAACTTAATTTAATATAAAAATTATAAGTTGTGATTCAAATAATTTTAAAGATAAAGTAAATTAATATAACAAACTATTTGATATTCATCAAACTTTTATAAATAAGATGAATAGTCAAAATTGATGTTAAAAATCAACGACGACACCAATTTAAAAACGAATGGAGTAACTTTTTCTTAATTCGCTTGGGTTCAAAGTCACTTGGTGTTACGTTTTTTCTGCTCCTGGTGTGAATGGAAATATTTCAGCTAGCTGGAGATATCACAATCAAGCTATGGATCTGAGCACAATCAAGCAGAGATCAGGTGGAGAAACCAAGGAATAATTTTTGATAACTCGTTTTGCTCGATGAATCTAATGTTTCAAAACTATGTACCAAAAAAAGGTTCCACTAGCAATTAAGAGTTTGTTTGATTTAACGAGTTTTTCTGTGGATGGAATATTTTGAAAGCTGTTTCCAGTTACAGTTAATTAGTCTATGGTCAACTGTCCAGTACGTACCAGCTCCAGGGATCATCCTGAATCAACATATCGATGCACATGATCTCCATTAACCCAAGTAGGGCCAGTTACATGAGCGTACGATCATCGTAATATGTGGCAAGAGATTAACAAAATCTACGTACGCTTAGTTAACTCTATCCTAGTCACCTAGTGTACGAACTAGTGTATAGAACCGCCAGTGGCTATCAACAAGCTTTGATCCGCTAGACTAAAAACCTGTCGCCAGGAGATCTTTGGTGCGGAAGTCAGATCTTCGTCGACACCACCACTGCCTCTATAAATACCCGTACAATCCTCAGTCTAGCACTCAGCCATTGCTAGGCTTTGTTGTTAACTAACCTCGCAATGGCGGGCACCAGGCTTGTAGCACTCAGCCTTTTTGTGCTCTTGGGCACTGGAGTTGCCAATGCCGTTAGGGTAGCTAGGTACTCTAGTTCTCAAGGAACGGGTTCGGGAGGAGGTCACGGTGGTGGCCACGTGAACGGCGCTGGATCCGGATCAGGAAGTGCCTATGGCTCAGGTGAGAGCTGGAGCGATGGCGTCTTTGCAAGCGCTGGAGGCGGAGGAGGCGGCGGCGGCAAGTCGGGATCGGGTGGTTCTGGCTTTGGTGGTGGATCCGGCACCGGGTCCGGCTCTAGTCAGTACAACGAACGATCAACAAATGGTGACGGTGGAGCTACCAACGCCGCGGGCACTGGCAGTGGCGGCGGCGGCGGAGAAGCCTCGGGGAACGAGGATTCTGGTGGTTACGGCACCGGTGGTGGCACGGGATCAGGGTCCAGTGAGGCAGCTGGGGGCGCAGCGCCTCCATCTGCAAATGCAGATGCTTCTGCCAACGGTGGTGGCATGGGAGCCGGTAGGAACGGTGGGAGTGGTGGCGGTGACGGCGATGGATCAGGATATGGCAAGGCGCAACCTTGAAATTTCCTTCGTGGTTCCAAGCTCCATCCCCCGAGAAAAAATTTTAATTTTGATATTGGCATTTGTTTCACATTAAACTTGCCCCCATTTTAGGATGGAACATTTCCCTTTTCTTTTACTTCTAGACAGGATCTAATAAGGGTTCATTATCCCCACACTCCTGAAATGTAAGCTTCAGATCGAAAGCATGGAAATTAAAGGATCCAAAATTAAATTTAGTAGCGCGGTGTTCTATGTTTCTTTGAGCTTTCGTTTCATCAGCTGGCCATGCAATTCCTCTTTCCTAAAACGTTTGCTTTCATGATATTTTCTGCTGGGCAACTTATTTTTATCCTTTTCTCTACAAGGAAAACTTATATGGCTCAATATTTCTAGACCATTTCTTCATCACCTCCTTTTCATGACTCATGATGCTAAAAGGGTAGGCCACAATCACAGAACATTTCTACATATATAAGGACCCTAGCAAATGTTATGTTCGTTTTATCCTCCAATGTGATGAATTTTCATTGGACTTTGTCCTCCGTCATGTGGAATACATGGGAGAACCGGTAGGAGAAGGCTAGAGGAGGAGAAAAATAAGCTGTTTCAAAATATAAACATTTCTAAGCTTAAATAAATCAAATATATTTAACTTTTACCAATAATATCTAGCAAACTATATAATTTCTATTATAAAAAATTATGAAACTTTATTTCACGATGAATCTAAAAAAATATAATTTCTATATGATAAAATATTGTTAATTTTTTATTATTAATGATCAAAGTAATAAAGTTTGACTTTAACTAAAATTAAAAATGCTTATATTTTAAAAAAGAGGGAGTAATAAATATTCATCATGTACGTGGAAGAACACACAGGGGAAGGCCACGTGAGAAGAGAAGCCATATCCTTTTCAAGGGTGGTTATAATATGGTTAGCAAAATAAATTACAGTAATAGAGAAGTACGAACCCATTGACTGATATGTCCAATGATTGCTGGATGCTCAAGATTCTGTTCTGATCACCGGTACGTAAAATTTATGTAATCGAAGAGGAATTAGATATATTTTTTATTTGAAGTGGCTTAAGTTAAGAAAGACTCCAGAATTAACTTGATTCAGATCGCTTTAGAAGCGTAATATGTTATGTCTAGAGAGAGAGCGAGTATATGGTATTAGCTCGTAACAATGTTTATTCAGTCAATCCATTCATCTCCTGTCGATAAGTTTCCTTATCGATCTAATTACCAGCTGCCAAGATGAACAATTTTTCCCAAGAAGAATGAGGAGCAAAATACACGCAACATAGTGGCATCGACATGCGAGGAAGACTGGGCCCCTCATCTCCATGCACCATACTTTCAGGTAGTAGCATACTCCCGCCACCAATGAGAATCCCTTAATATTACGAGTCAATTACTATATCTCTATTTATTGTTCTCTCGATAATCTGAAACAAAATTTAGGTTAAACAGAATTCGAACATTACGACATGCATTACTCCGTAAAGAACAGCAAGCAAGCTGACGTCGAGCTGCAGCTTCCACCGGCCTGGAGAAGTCCCTCTCGGCCACCATGGCAGCGAGCAAATTAACAGTACTGCACGGCGCTAAACAAACACTGAGCCAGGCAAGCGCCATGCCATGCAAGAGAGGACCATGAGAAACGTCCCGATGATCCATGTCTTACGGCTTGGAGAACGACTCGTCGTGTAGGCAAAGGCATGGTGATGGTTCACGGGGCTCAACGCTGGCCCGGCGTAGAAGGCGATAGTGAAGGTCCCCACAAGACAGAGCCCTATGACTGCAAGCTTTGTTAAATCCATCGTTTTGGCACCATGGCATGCAATGATTGAGCAATTTGTCCAAATCATTATTTATCAGGCAAAAGTTCGTAGTATACATTTACCTAAATAGAAGAGCGAAGAAGAAGGTGAATACAGGCAAGGAGTTTATTCTAGTTCGGCTTGGAAACAAACAAAGCAAATAAACATAAGTCTTTGTTGCATGTACTTCAGATTTTCAATCGACTTTAAAGAACATTACTGTCACCTTTACAAAAAAAAAAATCATAAACTGCGAAGTCAAGGGTGATTTTAGTTGACAGCGGGTCTGCAAGCTCCTAGATAGATTTAGCTTGTGCGATAGGTCGATTTAACCAACGATGCTTTAAACTTGACTAATTTATTTTTATATTTATAAAAAAATAATAATATAAATAATCAAACATAATGTCAAAGTTAAAAATGTAAAAAATTTAGAGATTAAGGAAGTAAAACTTATTAGTCAAAGAGATGCTCTCTCTCTCTGTCGGAAAATAGTACTAGTACCTTCAAATACTACTATTTCTAGATACGTAGGTAGTACGTACTAAGAGCATCCGCAACGTTGAAAAACATCGAACCATGGTGCGGAAGAATCGAACCGGCAACGTTGTGGCAACCGAACCATAGCTGTCAGAGATGAAAATCGAACCCAAAATATGGTTCGATCGGAGCCCACCAAACTAATAAAATAATATTTTTCAATCGGACGTTGCACCTCCGCTGAGACGCACTTGTCATCAGACTAAGGGAAGAAATGATTGTTTAGTTATCAGTGATACCCACATACATTTGAGGTATCGAATCGTAAGAAATCGAACCGAACCTTGCTCGCACGGTTCGGCGCCACGTTGTGGATGCTCTTAGTGTTAGTGCTTGATTGCAAGTCAGTCCGATCGAGAAACAAGGTCCGGTAAATAATTTGTTCTGTCAAAAGGTACGGGAAACGAAGGGGAAACCAGTTGTACAAAGTACTTCGGCCTCAAAATAAGGTTCCATACCAATTAATAATTTCTATAAATTCGATTAATTTTTAAATATAAGATTTATATTTTAAATTCATCATAAAAAATAATTTAAAATATATTGTATTATTGAAATTGATTAAATTCATAGAAATTTTAGTTAAAGATAGGTTTGATCGAATCTAGATGTAGATTTATTATGGGAAAGAGGCAGTAACAAACAGTCCATTTTGGATGTGGCTCAGAGGCTGTTTAGTTGGTGTTGAAATTCTTTATTTGGTTCTAAAATAATGACCGCTTCTTTTTGACCCTTTTTCGGTTTCAACTTCTTTTTGAGGACTGAATTCGATTTTTTGTTTTTTTTTTATCTTTCTGTTAGTTGAAAGCACTAACGGTGTTAAGTAAGGTGTAAAATAACTATTTTACCTCTCATTTAAAATACACTAATATTATTTTTTGTTTGCATATATATTAATATATGTATACAATATTTTTAAACATAAAAGTATCAAAGACGACAGGATTATCAAAATTGCTATGAAAAGATCAAAAAAGGAAGTGTTCATTATTTTAGGTTCAAATAAAAAATTTCGCAACCTCAAAGTTTAGTCAACTACAACTTGCCACAAAAAGTGAGGCTATTAAATTCCTAACGACAAGTATGACAATATTAGCTGAAAATTTGAGAATATGACATGTAGACATAGTATACTGTAAAAGAGTGGCGTGGTGCAGTTGTGGATACTTTGTAATAGGGTCTAAACGCATAGAAGCATGAAGCGTTTATGTATGCGTTGAGATAATATAATTGTAAACATAGATGGTCATGTAAAAGAATTGGAACACCGTCCGAGGAAGCTCTAAAATTGCAATGAGATACTTGCATGTCCAATTAGTCTTTAGCAAGGTTGATTTTTTTATGTCCGCATCATCACAAGCAACCGATTAAAATAATTAATTACCACTAATCAACACCATCTCATTAGTACTCGCGGGCTTATAAAGTCCACGTCACAGATCAATGTCCCAGCGCGCGCGACTCGTCCACGTCACATAACCAATGGACCAGCTCACTCGACCAGTTCACGTCACTGGGCCAGGACACACACTGACAGTCTGACACAACCACGCAACTCACCCACCCAAATCTCCGGCCGCCGCGGTTCTCACGCGCTACTTCCGGTGACGATGTCCTTGATCCGCCGCATGAGGTCCTTGGCGTCCGCGAACTCCGGGAACAGGTAGAAGGCGTGGATCGCGTCGGGGTACTCGAGCACCCGCACCTCCTTCCCCCTGGCGCGCAGCGCGTCGCAGTACCGGCGCTGCCAGTCCTGCAGCGGGTCGTACCCGCCGATGACCACCGTCGCGGGCGGGAAGTGCGGGGAGTCGACGCCCGCGGCCGCGGCGGGGGAGGACACGGCCGCGTCGGCGGCCTCGTGCGTGCGGTCCGAGCCGAGGGGCAGGAACGCGCGCCACATCCAGTCGGTGCGCTTCACGGAGACGATGGGCGCGCCGTCGAGCCGCAGCTCCGCCGGCGTCCGCCCCTCGCCGCCGAAGAACGGCTGGATGGCGACGAGCCCCCGGAGCCGGACGGCGGAGAACGTGTCGCGCGCGAGCGCGTAGCGCCGCGCGACGTGGTGCGCGATGTTCCCACCCGCGCTGTCCCCGGCGAGGAAGCAGCGTGAGACGTCGAGATGGACGGGGATGTCCGTGGGGTGGTTGGCCGGGTCGTCGAGGAACCGCAGCGCCGCGAAGCCGTCGTCGTAGGCGGCAGGGAACCGGTGCTCGGGCGACCGGCGGTAGTCCACGGACAGCACCGCCGCGCCGGCGTACCTGGCGATGCGGCGGCACGCGGCGTCGTACGACGGCGACGCCGCGGAGAGGTACGCGAACCCGCCGCCGTGGAAGAACACGACGACGGGCACCGGGTTGGAGGCGGCGGCGGAGCCGCCACCGCCGCAGGGGTAGAAGAGGCGCGCGCGGAGCGGGCCGGCCGCT
>BCLG01000024.1:99090-109549 GCA_001602295.1 Zoysia matrella | reverse complement strand
AGCAGGCGGCGGTTGATGGTGCCGTCGGCGCGCGCGGTTCTGTCGGTGAGGTACCCCGCCGCGAGCACCGCCAGCCGCGTCCGCCACGTCATCGGCGGCGCCACGCGCAGGTTCGCCGCCGCGTCGCCCATGCGTGCTCGGAGTAGGACTGCGATGCGATTGCGAAGGTCGCGTTGGTGGTGGTGTGGTGCGTGACGTTGGACGACTCTTCGAGAGCGCGGACACGGCGAAGGCGCTCGCTCTCGTCTTCCTTCCCCGCTTAAAAGCGAGACGGCGACGTGTAGATTTGGCGTGTTTGTTGGATGAGACTCGTACCTATACAGTCGCCGAATCGTGGGACCACGCAAAGTTAGCCCCGGATGTCAGTGGCATTGGGTTGCGATTCCCGTGTACTCCTAAATGAGAGGCGAGAACAGGAGTTACGTCCGTAATCGGGCCACATGGAACAGAGCGCGCGCAGTTGGAGAGGCGACGAGGCGGCCGGAGCTCTTCTCGCCTTCGTCGCCGGCGGCGGGGTGGGTGGTTTCCGGTTGGGGAGGTGGACACGGCCCATCGCCACGGTACAGAGAGAGACATGCTCACATGGCCGGAGCCGAGGACGATGAATTCGTGCAGATTTGTGGGTAGTTGCAGCAGGCGGACGTGAGTCGGCGTAACTGCGATGCAACAACCATGCAGCGCTGGCATCGAATGCGCCGTCCGTTCCGGTACGGGGAAAACTGCAGGGCGAGGTTGAGGCCTCATTTGGAGTGGAGAGTTTTCAAAGGATTTTTTGGAATATAGAAATTGTTACGAATTTTTTTTTAAGGAATCGTTTTCTATACTTCATTTCAAAAATAATAATGAGATGATACCTCTTCAAAAAATTCCTACACTTCTTTCATAGTAATCATCCTTACTCCTATCTAAACTTAAAGGTGCGTTTGGGTGGTCAAAACGTTTTGGTTTCACGTTCGGAACGATAGAAACGACGCCAAATGACAAAAAGTTTCGCCGGAGATTCCGTGTGAAACAGCCCGACGGGTTTTCATCCGTGATTTAGGAATTTAAAAAAGTTCTCTCAAGTTTCTAAAATTTTCCAAAGTTATTCGTCGAGCTCTTCGTGAAGGTGCTCTTCGAATTATTTTTAAAGTTTTTTAAAGTTATTTTATTAGTTTTTAAAGTTTTCTAAAATTGTTTTATTACTTCCCAAAAAATTTTTAAAGTTGTTTATTCCGATATTTTTAGTATTAATACAAAAAGATTATATTGATCATTTCAATCTTTTTTCTGAATCTAAAACACTAAAATTTGTGAAACAGTTTTTAAAGTGATTCTGTTTCTTCTAGAAATGTTTCTGAACTAAAACCGAAACGTTTTTGTTTCTTTGGAGAATCGAAACTCTACCGAACGCACTCTTCCTAACTAGTGCATCACACTTAAGAATAGAATAGATGGGGATAAGAATGATGGAATATGAATAAGTGACTGTGAAATGCACTTAAGCCACGTACGGAGTACTAATTTCTTCTATTAACTTCAATACACCTTTTTTCTTGTGTTAGCTATGGTTTTGCTTAATAAGGATAATAGAGGTAATGAGATAATGTTAAATATATAATCATACTAGAAATTCTTGCATTTTTCTACAGATATCAAATGTCTACTTTGAAAATTTTTCTCAGTTTTTCAATCCTCTGTTTTCATATGCATTCCGATTCCATTCTTACATATTTTTCTATTCCTATGTTTATTCTTGCGTTCTGAAGAAGCCCTAGTGTGTAGCATATGTTTTTTTATTTCTAATTTCTATATTTATATGTGAAATTAAAATAATTTCTATAAAATTTTTGTAATTTTTTTATGAAAATCCTGCATTCTTAACGGACCTGAACTTTATCGTTGGGGGAGCCAACCGATCAAAAACTGTTATAAATTTAAGATTTAAAATTAAAATAAAATGTGATCGAAATGCTATAATTTTTATGTTTTTAAGTTATTACAGTACAGTACCACCCTATCTTTGTTTTCAGAGAAAAAATGGTCTTTTGTTAGGATAGGATTATCTGCAAGTAGCTGGCTAACACACGACAAGGATGAGCAGGGGAGAGCAGAGCCGGCCACCAAACTTGGCGTCGCCACTCTTGGCATGTTCAGTGCCGTACAAGGAAGTTCTTGCTGCAGGAAAACGAAAGGAAGAGAAAACTTCTCGTATTTCTGATCATCTTTTTCTCGTGCATAATTCGACGACAAGACTTCTACTCGACGCCAACTAATAATCCCTCCGTTTTAATTTAACTAACATTATTACTATATTTTTTAAGGGTACATATCCACGGAAAAAAAGCAACGAACCAGGACAAACACATTGTTCAGAATAGTTATATCTTCTATAAGGATCCGTTTGGAAGGCAGTAAAATATTTTGTTCCTCTATTTTTTTATAAAATTGAATTGATTTCTATAAAATCTCTCAAAAAAAAATTTCTGTTCTAAATGGAGCACATAGCTGAAATAAAATGAAGAGAGCAGAAGGCATAAGTCTGGTACACTGCACAGGGGACCTCGCACACCCGTTTGAGAGGTTCTCACTTCTCAGCCTTGAGACCTCATCGAAAGTGGCCGGCGACGATCGACGATGGTGGTGAAGCTTCGGTGACGATGGGAGCTCGACGGAGTGGACGAGGATGAGTTGTTCTTGATCGGGGGAGCTTCAAAGTGGTGATGCAAAGGCCTTCGCTAAGGAAGGAGTCGAGGATGAAGATGATGTTTGGTCCTCTACGAGCGCAATTCTTCACCTGGCTGAATAGGAATAGTTGAAAGACTAAGGGTAAGTTTGGATGTCGCCGGAAATCAGCTCGCCGAGATTTGGTAAGCCTGCACGCGCCCGCGCATTGGCGGTGGATTTCGCCGCCATCTAACCCGCATTCGTAAAAAAAAAGAACCGTGCCGCTACTCACGTGTGTTGGCGAGCCAAATCTTAGAATAACTCCAAACGAGCGTCAAATCAGCGTCGGCACGCATGAGCACGTCAACTTTTGGCGTAGGGGCGTGGGTGTTGATCCAAACTGCCTCCAACTTGTTCAAGAAATCAACAGTGGACAACACTTGTGAGCTCTTGGCTCTAACGCCGAAATTGAAGACCATCTTATTTTCTCCTGCTCCGTTGCAAGAAGTTTTTTGGGCAGCGATCAGTCGGCATACCTTAATCATTTACTCTCTCTCTTCTTTAATTATTATCACCGTTGACTTTTAATTTCAACTTTGGCTCTTCGTTTTATTAAAAAAATTTAGTGAATATCATATATTTTATTATAATTTAGTTTATTATCAAAAGTATTTTAATCGCAACTTATAATTTTATACATTTGAATTTATTTTTTAAATAAAACAGATGATCAAAGTTAAAATTAAAATTCAACAGCGACAAAACAGTGACCACACTCTGGGACATGCCACGGCTCTCCAGAATCCAACCAAAACCATATAATCCTGTACTGGTGGTAGATTTGAAAACAACGAAACGACGTCATGTTCCGGTCTTGGAGCCATCTCTTTATAAGAACAATGTTTTTTCTTTATTTATAATATATAAACAGTAGCATAAGTCGTTAAAGAAAAGCTATGTCAAACATGCTCTTAGACCATCTGCAATGGAGAGCTGCTTGAAGTGTCACATGTCTTTGATGCTTGGTTTTTATCTTCTCTACAGTGGAGACATGGGTGGTGCCTGGCTAAAAAAAAATAGACAACAAATGCTCTCAGGTTTGCATGCTAGCACCGGGTGGTTGGACATTCGTCGGTGCTAATATTTCTAGCTCAAGCACCGGTATTCACAGTGTATACATCAGGGTGCTGTTTGGTTCAACTTTTGTAACGGTATTGCAATGGTAATGAAGTATCAATGTAATCGAAATCAATGTATGCCATTACGAATTTTGTTTGGTTCAATTTTGTAATGGTTTCGATTCCATTACAACATTTGGTTGAGAAAAATGTTACCTAATAAAATCACCTAACACTAAAAATGACCATTAACGTTTTTCAGGTGTGACGTTGATCTCCAAAACTAGCAATTGATCCACCATTGAAAATGCAAATGATCTTCAGCTTCCAGCTAGAAAGAAAAATGCTGGTAATTGGATAATCAACAGTTCGTGTAATACTGCTACCATCATCCTGGCAACAGATGAAAACTCATCGGGTTTAGCTTCTCCAGACCTGTACCCACAAGAAAAAAAGTTTCCCGTCGGGGAATACACTAAAAGTCACGGGTGATGTTTTTTAAATCCAAACCCAAACCCATCGGATACACTAAAAGTCACGGGTGATGTTTTTAATCCAAACCCAAACCCATCGGATGAAATCAATTTGTCGAATACCCATACCCACTAAGAGAATAAAAGAGAGGGGTGAACAATAAAGAAAAAAATCAAAAATAAGTGAATTATGTAAATAAATAACTAAATATTACTATTGAAAAGTGAAAGAACCTTATACACAAGCTAATATTCTTAGAAAGCATAACTTTCTAATTAAAAATAAACTTTTATTCCAAAAGTTAGTAGAATACTCACGGATTAATGGGTATGGGTTGAATAAAAACATACCCATACTCACGAACTCAACGGGTAATGTTTTTCTCTCGTTAACAAACCCGTGGATAGAAAAGTTCACTCAAACTCAGACCCTAATAGAGTAAATACCCGTTAGGTTGCGGGTTTTGAGGCGCCGTTGCCATCTCTGTCCTGACCAGTGCCACTACCAATGCAAGAGAAGAAAAGCATCCAAGAAAAAGGCGAAGTAATTGATCGAGCATCACATTGTTCAGCGCCCAGATGCATCCTGAGCAGGAAGTGTTAAGAATTGATCTCCACCCGTTTTGACCCAACGGTCTCAATTGTCCTTTGACCTAATCGCGCCCTGATCGGAGGCGCCCAGCTCATTATGGCTGGTGGGCCCTTGTCACCAGCGCCACAATAAATAGAGGTAGAGGGCCGGCCGGAACTCATGAGTTAAGTTCGTCCGTACCGCCGCTCCCCACCGACAAAACTCTAAATCCGATCTGTGAGGGGGTGCTGTGCCGACGGGAAGCACCACCGCCGTCACCGCCACGACGATCGTCACGATGACCGTCGTCACCGGGAGATCGACGACGTCGCAGTGACTTCTACGCCACAGCCTTCTTCACCGACCGACGCTGCCCTACCGCAGAGGACAGCACCGACAAAAGTCAGATGACCGAATCGTCTTCCTCGACTCCAATAACCAGATCCAAAGTTATTGACCACTTCTAAACCACAGATCTACAACCGACGCAAAAACTCTCGGATCTACACTCGACCCCGACAAAAGATAACAACGGGAAGCTCACACCGCCGTTCTGTTGCTCGCACTTGCAGCCGCGGAAGCGTCGCGGGGTCTGCGGTGCCCACGCACTCCTCGAAGTTGTCTGGGAGAACGGGCAGGCCAAATATGGCAGCGACGGTGCCGCTCTCAGCTTCCGCGGCTCTGGCCGCCATCGCCCTGCGCCGGCTCCTCCACCGTTCTGACGGCGAACGGACGACAGCGCCGCGGGCGCATACATTGCGTACAACCACACGGCCAGCGTGGGGCAGCAACGCATCTACGGCAGGAGCGCGGTCCCGCTGTCGGCGTAGATGCTCCAGGTCCTTCGCAGATGATCCAGCCCCTATCTCCTCTTCTGCTCGTCCCTGAACAAGTCAAGAGTTAGAAGAGAGGCGAGGTGGAAGAGAATGGACAGAGATGGAAGGAGGAGAACACGAATTGGTGAGCGGTGGCGTGCTCTCGTCACAAGAGGAGGAGATCGACTGAGGAATCGACAGCGGCGGCGGCGTTGTTGGACTTCGAATGATGAACGCGGGAGCTCGGAGCAGGGCCGGAGCTGTATCGATTTGAAACCGGTTGTGGGGCGAGGGATTCAAAATTGTATACGCTGGTATTTGATTCTGTGGTAATCGATTATATTATATGTCCAAACAGACTGAAGTAACACAATGGCATATCTATTAGAATCTTAATACGTTACATTTCTTTAAACCAAACAGCACTCCAGGCGCTTGAACAAATATTCCCTCAAGCACCGCACCACTGTGGGTGCTCTTCGTTGTCTCCTGCTCCAATGTTGAGAAGCTGCAAACCTGTGGCTCTACCATCTGCTTACTCCATCTTAAAATAATTGTGTTTTTAATTTTTTAAAATCGATGTTTGACTATTTGTTTTATTAAAAAAAGTTAAAAATACAAAAATAAATAAGTTAAACTTTAAAATATTTTTAATAATAAATCAATTCACAATAAAATAAATATTTTTTAAAAAACTTTTTTTTAATAAAATAAATAGTAAGAGAGAAATTTAAAAATTAAAAAACGATACTTAAGATAGAGAAAGTACATGAGCTGAAGAGCAAGTTTCAAACTATTGGTGTCAATCCTTTCCCCTCCCCCCAATGTAACCAACCTTCTTACTCTCCCATCCCTCCCCTTTGACCCTTAAAAAATTAAAAAAAACATAGGGAGTACTTGTCTGACTTTAAAATTTATCTGACTAATCTCGATACCCGTGCTAACGTTATGATAAAAAAAATTAACTTAAAAAATAATATATTAATATTAAAATTTTAAGTTTTTTATTCTTCACCATTGATATTAATATTAAATCAAAATATATTTGTTTATTAATATTAATCCGAAATCTTTTCTACTCGTTAATTTAGCCCGTAGCGCAGATAGTTTCGTGTCACGCTCGCTCCCTCCCGCAGCGATCTCCTCCTCCGATTTCTTCGGCGACGACGCCGCTCAACGATTCTCCGTCGATAACCACAGCGATGGGTGCGTCAACGACTTTGCTGAGAGATATGATACACGCACCTCCCTCGGCCGACTGCCCGCCAAACCCATCGAGTTCCCGTGCTGCTCTTCGTCCACGCCGTCGCCGTCCCGACCAGCGCCGTCCTTCGATCCCCGTCTGGACCGCTGTGCTGCTCGTCGTCCACGCCGTCGCCGTCCTGAGCAGCGCCGTCGCCGTCCCGACCGCGCCATCGACGTCCTCGTTGTCAGCGTCCACATCTGCCGCCGTCCACCCCGCACCGAGCCACCCAGTTCCCTCTGCACTCGTACAAGCCGTCGATGCCACGGCAGCGAACGACGGGAGAGGAAGAAACCGCACCCGCCAATGCTCCGACTGTGCTGATGGTCCTTCCGGGGAATAGCAGGCAGCCGGTCGCACCTCCCCCTCCAACGTGTTCCCTTGTTCGTTGGTAAGGTGCCCTCCCGTCCTCGCTGTGATGCTATCTGAATTTACCTCTACTATTTAAAAATGAACAATTCATTTACCTCTATTTTTAACATTGTTAGCTTTAGTGCTAAAAACTAATTAAAGAAAATAAGAAAAAACCAAATAAAGTAGCAATGATTATTGTATCACCCTCTCAGTTCTCGTCCATAACTCAATACATTCATCAAAATTTATATAAATTATATTGAAATTTATTAAATATTTCAAATATTATCAAAATACTATTGAATATTATGTTAAAATATTTTCAATATTCATACAATATAGGGTAAAATTATAATATAAAAAACAGAGTAGGAGTAAACTTCACCTTCACTTTTAAAAATCAGAGGCAAAAACACAAACCTTAAATTATAAGGGTAAAACCACAATTGAACTACAAAGTTGGAGTAAAAATACAATTGCCTCAGGATATTTTGTTGCTGTTTCATGCAAAGACTGTATGCTAAAAGTACAGTACTAATATTTAGCAAGATTTACTGCATTTCCACTGTCCATATTTACTGGCATGCTGTTAGTTTTGATTCAATATTTTACTGGCGCCGCTAGAGATTGGAAATCAAACTTATGCCTGCGGGAATTTTTTCTGTTTTCTACATTTTTCTGTGAAATTAAACTGATTCATGTGAAATTTCTGTGAGATTCATGCCTTCCAATGCATGCCTTAAAATGAAGGCAGCAAAACGTACATTAAGACCTCCTTTGAAATGCAGAAATTTTGTAAGAATTTTACAGAAATTTCACAAGAATCAGTTTAATTTCATAAAAAAAATTTCATAGAAAAAATACAAAAAAGGGAAAAATTCCTGCGTTCCCGAGGAGGCCTAACTACAAATTCAAACCTTGCCAAATTTAATGCTGGAGTGGTAGTATGGCTTTGGTTCCCTTTTTCTATAGACATGATAATCTAGGAAGATATTCTGATTTTGCATGAGTAATTTACTTTCCTGCTGCTTTTAAAAGTACTAAATCTTTGCTACTAGGATATTTTTTTGCTCTTTCCTGAAAAGACTATATGCTAAAAATATAATAATTAAATTATTGACACCGTTGATACATAATATTAACTTTGACAATTCATTTTATTCAAAAAATTGTTTCAATGTATAAAATTATTAGTTGTGATTTAAATTTTATTAATAATAAATCAAATAATAATAAAATTTACATATTTAAACAAATTTTTTGAATAAAACGAATGGTCAAAATTAATGTTAGAAGTCAACGGTTTCAATATTTTAAAACTAAATGGAGTAATATTTTACAAAATTTACTGCATTTCTACTGTCCATATTTACTGTTTTGATCCCATTTTTTACTGGCGCCGCTCGAGATTCGAAATCAAACTTAAAACGAAGACAGCAAAATGTACATTAACTACGAATTCAAACCCAAATATTGCGCCACTGTGTCAATCCACGCCAAACGGCGAGGGCAAAGCCGTCCAAGTCGACAAAACCTCACGCGGCCGGCCATCCGAATGCCGCTAAAACCCATTCGCCCTTTCTTGTCCTCTGACATCGATCATGTCTCCCAGCACCGACGACGCAGGCGGCCCCTCGCCATCGCCGGCGCCGGGGCTCGCGGCGGCCGCAAAGCCCGCTGTACCGTACGTGTCCATGGGTGGGCTGCGGGCCGACGAGTGCGCTGTCCTGCTCGGGTTGGTGTCGAGCGTCTCGCACCCGATCGAGGACGCCGTGGCGGAATTTTTCGCCCGCGTGCCCCCCGAGTGCCGCCTCCGGTTCGGCTCCGCCCTCAGCTTTGTCCTCGAGGTTCGTGTCCCGTTCCCACGCCTTACCCTCCGGTTCCCGTAGTTCTCTCCGCCATTGATTGATGATACCTGGTTTCGGGCGGCGCTTTGCTTGGAACGGATTCAGGATGTCGGGCTCTTAGGTTGTTTTATTTTGTTGATTGGAGGACATTTGGTTCTCAGGCAACTGCTAGGGATTCTCGATTCAAGGTTCGATTATTGAATTTTTTGGGAGGATGGTACAGTGTTTTTTCCTGGAAGCTCTGTTGAGTAGTAAAATCTTGATTCAGTGATTTTTTTTTGCTTCAGTGGGTTGACACATTATTTGTGGCTCATGTTGTAAGTTTTGTTGGAATTTTGAAAAAATGGTACCTTCCATAATCCCATATCACACTAAGTATTCGAGGATTGTGGATTTGTCTGCTTGGGCCGGGGCTTTAGTGGGTTTTAGGATTGTTCGTTGTTGTGAACACTGATGGGAGGCGATGGTCTGTGCATTTTCTTTTTCTTTTTACTCTTAGTTTGATGCTTTATTTACTACTAGCTTTCTATTGAAGTATTGTTTTGTGGCAGAGCACCAGAATCAATCTACTTTTCTATACCAAAAGCTGTTTTAGAGGAGAATTGATTCTTGGTTGATTCTCTGAAATGAACTAAGATGTTGGAAGCAGAAAAAAGTAGCTTGTTTTGATTCTGTGAAGTGATTTTTTTTTTCCTGATTCCAAGATTTTATCCTAGACTAGAGAAATAAAGATAATCATTTTCAGCCACAGAATCATTTCTCGTCAGAGAATCAGATCTCACAGCTGCTAAAGGCGGCCTTAGCTTGCGGTGCATCTAAATATCTATTTATACTGTCTTTTAGGCTAACTGCTTGATAATATAGTACATGGGATAGGTGTAAACGTGGTTATGAAAGGAATTTCTAGTAAAATTGCCTAAGCCCTTGATTGGCTAAAGTTCTGTGCACGGTGTTCTACTGGTCATTTCTAATACTTTGATTGGAGAGCGTCAATGCATATATTCTACTGGTCATGTGTCATGAGAAGTTAAGTACAGTAAATGTGTGTGTAAATCATGTTGTTTTTCTTAGCAAGAATTGATATGAGTACGTTCTTATTTGAAAAATTGGTATAATCAACTGGCTGATATGTAATTTCTCTTCACTTGGCTCACTTTGTGCTGGGGGACTTTACTTTTGTCTTTGTTATTAATATCCTTTTAATCCACAAAAAAACTACATAATGTGTGCTAATGGATGCTCCTGTTCTGTAGTTCCAGTATAGTAAAGGCTAAATACTGGGCTCTGAATTCATTGAGCAATAATTCGTCTCGTAAGCATTTTATAACCTTTGTTTCATTTATACAGTCCGTAAGTTATTTTCGCAGAATGTTAAATTTTGTCTCATCTGTT
>BCLG01000024.1:67921-97121 GCA_001602295.1 Zoysia matrella | reverse complement strand
TAGTTTTTGCCTTGCTTCTTCTCCATTTATACTGCAGCAATATCACAGTTTAGTGCTTTACTTTTATCATTATGCTTTGCAAAGTATCTTTTCATGCTTGGAGTCTGTCATGACTTTATTTTTTCTTTTAGGCTTCATGTGATGAAACCTCTGAGAAAATAGAACGAGCATTTCTCCAACTATTGTTAAGTTTATCTAATGATGAGAATAATGAGGTGCTTTCTTGCTCCATATCTGCTCTACTTATATTTTGCTGATTATTGAAACACATAACATGGGAGATTATGTGAGTGCTGAGTTGTGAGATGTGTCATAAGCATAATTATGTGAACATGGCATAAATTCTGTTAACTGATATGCTTATTATTCATATCATTCAGAATATATTGCAGAGTACATTATTTTAGACAACTAAATTGAACTTTGACTCCATAGCTAATAAAATTGTTATCTTCAACTGTAAAAATATGGCTATACCAACGTAGCTTGATACAAATCTAGTGGACTGGTTGTACACACCAAGCCTTGTACATAGTAGGCTCCAATTTGGTCAAAACTTACAAAATTTACAATTGAGTATAGGCAAGCCTTATATTGGATGGAGAGAGCATTATAAATTCAGGAAATATTGAGAAAAAGTGTATTTTGTTGCATGGTTGTTGGCAATGGCAGCTAGCTGATTGTATAGCCTGCAGTGAATGCTTTTGTTTTTGAGGTTGCTCTGCTAACTTGCCTCACATGTCTACATTGTCTCTATCTCCTGTAGCAAAAGCCGGAAAATAGTAGAATCCAGTGTGGCAATCATACTTCATAATATCTGTGTAGGATTTAGGGCCACATATGAAGATTTTTAGTTGAGATGTTCAGTTTTTATGCATATTAGCATAGCAATTCTATGATTTCTTTCATTGGTTTACTAAAGTTTAGCTTTAGTCTCTTGTCACCTTGCTAGCATGCATCAGATATTGTAAGTTCCGCCTCTCTAAGCTTTTTGATGTTTCTCAGTTTGTATGTTTGTTAAAATATGTACCAGACATCATATATAAGTATAACTTTGTTGTTTTAATCCTCAGGTCCTGAAGCAGTCTTCTGTAGATTACTTGAACGGATCTAATTTTGCAACTCAGGTATATTTTTTACTTAACTTTATAGGAATTACAGTGGAACTGAGTGCACACTGGTAAGTAAACAACGCCCAATACAGATAGGACTAATTGTCCAGAAGGGCATGTATTTTACAGGTCTTATTGCAACGAGGGCAGCTTGAGGAGCAATATTTTTGCGGTGCTTTACAACCCCAGCAGCAGTGTAGTATTTCAAGAGATGCTATTGTCAGAAGTGCTATTACTGACCCAGATGTTTTAGAAAGCTCAGAGTACGAATACTCAACTACTTCCTTGCAATCACTGTTGGTGGGCATGCATTGCTTGGAGTTCATATAAATTTCAATTGGTTGGCTTATGATCAAATGCTTATTACTTATAGGGTGTCAACAACCAAACCAAACAGAGATAATATGGTTGCCTGTTTACTTCAACAAGCAGCACACAAAGGGTTGGCTCCTCAATGGATACGACCCTCTCCACCAAGACTTGAAATCCTTGAAGGGGAGGTGAGAATGAATGATTAGAGCTGTTTATTCTTTCTATTTTTATTTCTGAACACATGCATTTTTTAATGAATTTGCAGTTACAGTGGCTTAACCATGACAGCAACCATGATCTATTATGGGATGGTAGCATGTGTGCAGACACAAGCCGAGGGGCTCTGATCCGAGATTTGGTCGGAAGAGCTTGTAAAGGTCCCCTTGCACCTGCACAACAAGAGGTTCTTTCTCCATACTATTCTTAGATGCATATGCTAATATTAAGTATTAAACAATACAAGATTTTATGTTTGTTGAAAATAATCTTATCATGTAGAGTTATAGTGTCATTAGCTGCATATGTATGTGCATGTGTACATGGTGGTAAAAATCAAGTTTGTCTTGATCTCTATGTGTTGACAGCTCAGGACAGCAAGAGATCGAGTTGTACTGTCTAGGATGGTACTGTAGATGGTCGGTTACTGTAGAAACTGCCCTAAATAGTCTATAAATGGACTTCTGTAGGTCCTTTGCTATGTAATCTTTGTGAGTGAATACAGAGCATAGTGTTAGCTCCATTGGTTCCTCTCCTTTGCATTTTTATCCTTTCCCAATCTAGTTAGTTAGGTCTGACATTTGGTATCAAGAGCCATGGTGAAATATGGAGAAGGGAGCTCATCGGTGAAGGAGAGTTCGGTGACGTTGCTTTATCCGTTACTGTCGGAAAGCAACTACATTGCATGGGCTATCAAGATGGTCTACCTCAAGGTGCAAGGCGTGTGGGAGGCGATTGACTTAGAGAAAGTCGTCGATGAACAAAAAGATCAGATGGCCCTTGCAGCCATCTACCAGGGCATCTCAGAAGAGACACTCTTGCTGATAGCAGAAAAGGAAACTGCCAAAGAAGCATGGAATATGCTCAAAACCATGAACATGGGTGTTGAGCGTATCATGGAGGCAAAGGTGCAGACCTTGAAGACTGAACTCGATGCTCTACGCATGAAAGATGGTGTTGATTGATGATTTTGCTATGAAGCTAACAGCAATCGTCAGCAAGATCCGTGCTTTGGGGGAGAAGATTGAAGAGGCCTATGTTGTAAAGAAGCTTCTTCGAGTTGTGCCCAAAAAGTTTTTGCAGATTGTCTCCAATAATGAGTAGTTTGGAGATTTCAAGATCATGACCGTTTAAGAGGTAATCGGCCGTTTGAAGGCATATGAAGAACGGATCCGCATATATGATGATGATGTGGGGGAGCATCTCTTGTTGACTCGGTCTCGGTCCAAGGAAAAGGAAGGCAAATGCTACAATTGTGGCAAACGTGATCACTTCGCTAAGGAGTGCCCTGAGGAAATGAAGAGGCGTTGCTTGTGATGATCGATGATGCTCCTGTGATGATGAGTTGATGGTCAACTAGTTTGTTAGCGGGATTTTTGGCTCCAGGACACTCTTCTTTGATGTCATTTCCTGGTTCACATCTAACTTTACCATATTTGCTAGGAACCATTACAAAATAATGTTCATTTGCTAAAACACACCGCAGCCATTATAATAATCCAAATGAACATTTCACTAAGAGAAACGTTTAAAATGGACAAGGATGCCCCTAGCTATTTGAACGGACCAACATTACTTTGGCCATTTCTACGTACCTAACAACTGGTCTTTGGCCATTTCTACGTACCTAACAACTGGTCATCCTTCACCATATATATGGATAGCATTTCACAACAGATTTAGAGAACAAACAAATGACAGTACTGTAAGATCTCTAATAACATCTTAATTTTTTTACATGCTTGCATCAGCCACGTACTAAAGATTGAAATATTGCCTAAAAGTTTGGCACAAACAAAAGAAATAGCACAGCCATGTGTCCTCGAATCTGGCACAAAATCACTAAATGGACTACAACATGTCAAATTCAGACAGCTTTTCTTCTTATCTTGAGCTTCTGTGCCTTCCCTTTTGCATTATGTGGAGAGATAGTAGAGGGACCAAAGGCTAATTCTGTAGCACAGGATGTAGTAGATGTGCAACTGAAAGTAAAATGAATCAAAGAATGAATGAATCACATTACTAAACTTTGTAAGGACAAAATTGCAGCATATTACCTCCTAGTGTTTCTTGCTGGACTATTTGCACTATCTCCAAGTTCCAACTGTCTATGATGGCTGAAAATTTGAAGCAAAGAACAAATAAATGGAACTACCACATAATTGCTTTTGAGAGAAAAAAAAGAGGATTACCTCCTGGTGTTGCTTGCTGGGCTATGAGCAATAATAGATTCTTGGGTTACATTTATTTCCCTTGTAGTCAAGGACTCAATAGTGGACATAGCAAGTTTTTCTTTC
Source organism: Zoysia matrella (assembly GCA_001602295.1). Taxonomy (NCBI): domain Eukaryota; kingdom Viridiplantae; phylum Streptophyta; class Magnoliopsida; order Poales; family Poaceae; genus Zoysia; species Zoysia matrella. Next base: position 93,184 of record BCLG01000024.1, on the reverse strand, counting down.
TTAGATCTGATTCTCTTTGGCTTAGGTGGTGCTGGAGGAGGCCCATCTGAATCATAAACAAGTTCGTCGCAAGTTTTCATCATGTGACCAAACTGACCGCATCTCTTGCACTTCATTCGACGAGTTGTCCTCCCTTCTTCCACCCCCTAATTCTTCTTTCTCGTGGCCTAGCACCAGTTCTCTTTAAAATTGGTGGCCAAAGCTTGAATCCTAAATCAACCTTGGGCCATTGTCTTCTATCTCTCATTGGCATCACACATCCCTTATACGCCTTTTTAAACATGTCAACAGAGTAGTAATCATCAACATAGTCTTTCATGTTGGGATTACGTTTTGAGTTAATGTAGCATATGGCATGTTTGCATGGCAAGCCAGTAATCTACCACTCTTGACAGCTACACTCCCTCTTTAGAAGATCAACTGTGTGCCTCCAAGCGACTAGATTTCGATCAGTACCTTCTATCTCTGCAGTTTCATTAAGTCCTTTGTTTATGATCCATGGTAAGTTCCTACTCTTAGCATTTAGATCCCTTATGATATGCGGAAGAATCTTGCCCTTCATTTTCCTATCTAATCTCCCCCTAAGTTCCTGTTTTTTCATGAGCAATTGTCTGATTTTATCCATCAATGCAATGGCTGGAAGGGATTTTTCATTTCGAATCCATGAATTGAATGTCTCTGCAATATTATTTGTTACATAGTCACATTTGCTGGCATGTGAGAACTTGCATCTCTTCCATAAATGTTTGTGGTTTTCCTCTATCCATTTGATAGCAGCAGGGCAAGCAATCTTCATAGTGTTATAGTGGGACTCATACTTCAGTTCATTGTATGCTCTAAAAGCAGGCCACAAATGTTTCTCGAATACATCACCACGGAACCTCTTCTGAAAATTCTTCACTAGATGACGCATGCACTCTCTATGTTCGACCCCATTTGAGAAAACTTTTGTAACTGCAATATCAATTCCTTTGCTAGCATCTGTAGATATAACCAAGCCTGTAGGTGAGCCAATTGCAGCGTGGAGCCTTTCAAAGAACCACTTCCAGTTATCTCCTGTCTCAGTGTCAAACATGCCGTATGCAACTGGAAACATCCAGTTGTGTCCATCAATAGCAGTTGCTGTGGCAAGTCCTCTCCATCTTCCAGTTAACACAATAGAGTCCACTCCTAGGAAAGGTCTGCATCCTTTGAGGAATCAATCTACACAGGATTTTAAGGCAACAAACATCTTTGTGAACCTCATTTTCTTGTCAACTTGTTCATATGCAATGTCCACCAAGCTTCCTGGATCGGTCCTTTCAACATCTGCCTTGAATCTAAAAGAATCCTCAAAACTGTCATCTCATTTTCCCATTATCTCTTCGAGAGCCATTTGTCTTCCATCCCATACAACATAGTATGATAACTTGATATTATACTTCTTTTCTAATTCTGCTTTCAAAGCTGCTGCACCTAAACTTGGGTTCTCTCTCAACAAATCAATTGACCTATCTCTTACCCATGCATTGTTTGCCATACAATTTTTGTCAACTTTGGATGTGCTTGTGCAGCTATGCTTGGGTTGAAGCTTCTTAATCTGCCAAGTCATACCATCTTGTTTGTAACTATGAAGCGTGTATCTTCCATTTACATTTCTTGGCCTTGCAGCGCCCTCAATATCTTGAGGTTTTTGAGTATGGAGCTGTAATTTCAAACTCTTGCAACATCGCATGCTGCCTAATTGCCCTCTTAAAGCACTGCCTATCCTCAAATGTAACTCCAATATCTATAATTGGATTTTCTAAGTTTGTGACATGCATTGTTGGCTCACATTGCTCAGTATCATCAACAATGAACTCATCATCAGTGGTATCCTCATCATCAGATGGTTCATACTCAGAATCTTAGCCACTCTCCAAATCTGATAACAAGTGATTGTATGAAATCTCATCATTTAATCCAACATATTCAGACCAATCCTCTATCCATGCAACATCTCCATCAATTACATCTGTTGCATTGTTACTATCTATAATCACAGTAGTACCAGCATCAGCAGTCTCGATAGCAGGGTCAACCGAGTCATCCTCAGGCACCGTCACAGATAGTGGAAGTCTTCTACTATCCCAATACATGTCCATAGCATCGATGAGCTGTGAATCTGATGTTATCTCAGCAAAAGAAGATGTCTTCTTGTCCCAAAAAGTTAAAGAGAAGCGCTAGTCCTTCCCAAGCTTTACCTTCTGTGACACAGCAGCCAGCAATTTATTGAAATTGGCAGTACTTCTATCTATCACTAATCGAAATTTGTCAGTAACATGATATTCATCCTTTCTATCTTCACAAATTTCAACATAAGTTCCTACTGTCACAGCAATTCGGCATTCATTCGCATTTTCCATCTAAAAAAAATTGAAAGAAAATCAACCAGAGCTAGAGATACTACACCAAATATAACCTAATTTGCACAAATCCAAAACAATTTTGATTGCAGAACCATACCTTTTAGGCACTCGTGAAGAGACTGATTTGGTTGGCACATCCATGGAAGGTACTGTCGGTCCTTCCAGCAGAGTTGGTGGATCTTCCAAGCACGGCACTACTGGAGCTTCCATGATTCGTGGTAGAAGATGAGCTAGAAACAGCGAACAGGACAGAGCAGGACGCGGTCAGGGAAGCAGAGCACCAGGACCAACAAACCCTAGGGTTTGCAGCGCAACATCAGAGGCAGCGTGCAAGCCAGTGTCCAACCAAGCAAGACCAGGGAGGCAAGCCACGGGAGCAGCTGGGAGAGCAAGGCTGGGGTGCAGGAGCTGTGCACCGGTGGGGGTTGGAGCATGGTGGAGCAGAGAGCTGGAGACACAGCAGGAGCAGTAAGCTGAGGACTGAAGAGTGACGATGGGGAGGTACGGCGTTGGTCCAGTTCAAGCAGGCAAGGGCATACTCGTCCATTTCAAATGATTCTCTCAGTTAAATGTATATTTGGATTATTATAATGTCTGCAATGTGTTTTAGCAAATTGATATTATTTTGTAATGGTTTCTAGCAAATATACGAAAGTTGGGTGTGAACCAGCAAATGACGTCAAAGAAGAGTGTCTTGGAGCCAAAAATCCCGTTGTTAGCATGTGTGTGTGCTGCATGTGTTAGTTCATGGAGTATGTTTTCAGGTTGTTAGCTAGTTTTTAAGAGCTGGATATGTTGCAGCTCATATTCGTATGTGGTTTAGTAGGTAGCAGCATGCAGGTTAGTGCCCATTTTGTGTGGATCGTATGTGCGTGAACATGAGATCATGGAAGTAGCTTGCTTCTGTTGTGCATGCAAGAAGGGCTAATTAAGCTATATACTTAGGTTGGTGGCTTACCATGACAGGATTAGGTGATTGTTAAAAATAATCTTGTTATGTAGAGTTATAGTGTTATTAGCTGCATATGTATGTGCATGTGTAATCTGTCACATGAGCTGTACATGGTGGTAAAGATCAAGTTTGTCTTGATCTCTATGTGTTGACAGCTCAGGACAACAAGCGATTGAGTTGTACTGTCTAGGACGGTAGGTACTGTAGATGGTCGGTTACTGTAGAAACCGCCCTAAATAGTCTATAAAAGGACTTGTGTAGGTCCTTTGCTATGTAATCTTTGTGAGTGAATACAGAGCATAGTGTTAGCTCCATTGGTTCCTCTCCTTTGTATTTTTATTCCTTCCCAATCTAGTTAGTTAGTTCTGACAATATTTTCATTTAAGAGATTGCAAGTTTAAAGAACCATCGATTGTTTTTTTGAGAATATTGAACAGTTGCCCTCATTAAAATCATCAACTCCCTCTTTCTAGGTAATCTTGTCTTATTATCATTATTACATTCATTATTTTTCTAGGTTTTCATTTGTTCCTTTAAACAATGCTACACAAAATTTATCTTGTCGACATTACATTCATTATTCCTCTACTTTTTTCCTTTGTTCCTTTAAATAATGCCACACGCTCCAGTTTTCACTCACCAGGCTGAATGCCACAAGCTCCAATCATTATTGTGGTCCTCAAAACCCCTGTCTACATCCCTTCTTTAGTTCTTTGTGGTGCCATAACATGAGCCTGGTCGAGAGATGTATGGTATCATCGTCACCATTCTACAGGGGTGGACTGATAGGAACTATGTTCAATGGAGAAAAATAGGGGTAGAAAGAAACAAGAGTAGGTTGTGGGGGTGGTGGTTTGCTTGACCATTGAGTGATTATGTTTTCCTTGGATTGCTGCATGACAACAGGTATATATATTGGTCAAATGGCCACCATGCTTTGAATCGTGATTATCTGAGCCCTGTTATCATGAATATAACATTCAATATGTTGCATAACCTCCTTGCTTGATTTTTCCCCGTGCAATCCAGAGGTGACACCCATCCTTATCCACTTGATGGTAATTTTGGTTGCTCATCCTTCATGGCATGGGCACTCTTGCTATTGCTTCCACTAAAACTTCACAATTAGTCGGATGACCAGACAATTAATCGACCAAATCGGGTCGGTTCACCTAGTCGTGTGTGGCCGACCGACCAGACCGACTAACCAAGATGACAAAAATTAAGATGTAGATCATGTAGCGAACGACATCAAACAAAGGCGATAAGGGATGCTATGGGAAGATCTATGGCTGACTGGCACCAACAACTGCAATGTAATTAGCCAAATAAAAGAGAAATTCAGCTAATTTATGGATAATGACTAACAAAAAGGAATATATGGACTCTCGTGGCATAGACGAATAAAGAGCACGAATAATTGGATGTGGACACATTAGAAGACAAAAACTAGATAGGGCTAGGGAGATGCAGACCCTCAACACAAAGAGAATAGCAACATAATAACATGACAACGATGACAACCCTAGCGAAGAATGACCTCTGGTGAGGAGCCAAAGCGGTTGTCGTAGCCCTAGCCGATAGAAGGATAGTCAACAGGAGAGAACAACGGTGGCGCGTGCCAAGGAGCCACCGGGAGGATGTGGTGAGCCGTCAATGGACCTGCCATCAGGTGAAGCTGCTAGGTAGGTTTAGCAGAGCCGAGTGGTGCAAAGTCGGAGAGTCGACACAAGGCAGGAAGCTGGAGGCAAAGGAAGAGTCGGTGGCAGGAGGGGGCACAATGCAGGAAGTTGGCGGTGAAAGCAAAGAGCTAACGACAAGAAGGGCCGAGACAGGGAGCAGGTCCAACAGCAAAGAGAGCTGGTAGCTGCAAATATGTAGCGATGGGAAGGCACGGTGATGACGGGGAGCCATATGGCAGGTCGAGCCAATGGTGGCACAAATCTGGTTATGACGGATAAACAGGAAACTGTAGGAGTCTACATAGAGCAGGAGCGTCCAACAGACATAGGAGTCGAGTAGTAGCCATGGCGAAGCTAGGTGGCAGGATAAGTCGACTCCAGGCAAAGCGGTCGGGGAGGCAGTAGCTGGGAATGATGGAACGCAGATCTGGGTAGAGTAGCAATGGAGGAGTCGGACAGGCGGAGCTGGCTTGGGGCAGAGCTGGGTGCAGAGAGCCCAGGGAATAGGAGGATGCCGGCGACATTGAGGCGAGTGAATATGGGCATGGGCAAAGCTGATGCAGACAAGTAGCAGCGGCGTGCGTCGGATCTGCTGACGCCGGGCGGTTAGTAGTAGATCTTGGTGGAGCATTGCAGCTTAGGAGTTGGCGGCGTGGAAAGGAGCAACTGGATTTGAAGAGGCGACGACAAGGGGGGGGGGGGAGCTGCCGGGGATGGGAATCGACCGAGGAGTTTAGGCCTATCGGTTAGGGACTGGGAATGGTAGGAAGCGTGATAATTAAAGTTTTATCCGTGGAGATAGTTGCCAAGAGGGGAGGCGCTTGTTGGTGGAGCTGATGGCGTGGGAAGAGCCTAGCAATGACCGGGGAGGTGGAAAACCGATCTGCACGGGGGGAGGAAAAGGGTGGCTGCAAGGGGAAGTAGCAACCGGACCCAGAAGATACCAGATCTAATGAACTCATCGGGATCGGTCAAAGAGACATTGCTCTGATATCATGTTTGGAAAGCTAACTCGTATTGTTAGGAGCCCAAAGGGGGCTATTTATGGAGTACAAGATGAAATTGTAGAAAAAATGAAAAGTACAATAAAAGCACTGGACTATAATACCCTTAATAGAGATCACGGGTTTGAGTCGTGTGAATAGCCTATTGCAAGTGGGACTTATGTGCAAAGCTGCCCCTTTTTTTACTCACAACTGAAGGAATTTGATGATTCAAGAGAGTCATGTTTGGAAAAAAAGTCCATTTTTGTATACACCTCGTGTAAAGCAATGTCACATTGTTTTGACGCTACTGCAAGTGTTTCAAATATCAGGTTTATCAAATGTGAGTGGTGGCAGATAATGGGTTATGTCATCTTTGGTATAAAGTGCTCCACCCTGCAGTAACTGATATTGATGCTATGATACTTTTCAAAATCAACAATGTTTAAGTGTTAGAGCACCATATTGTACTTGTCTTTCGAAACTTGTGTTGCATATGTAGTACTTACATTTTGCTTGGATGGTATACTACATATTGCTTTTATGCTCATCCTTTTATAGTCCACTACTAGAAATTTTGTAGTGCTTAGGATGTTTTGATGTTAATATTTCATATATATGTGCTGCAACAGAAATCTATAGGTAAGCCTCGCCCAGATACGTTTTTCTTCGACAAGGTCTACGTCAGGCGCAATCGGAAACATGGTTAGTCAAACAAGTCATAGGGTGTCGAACAATGCTAAAGTTCGAAATATGTCCATACTTGTTCAATGATACAATTCGTCTTGTGGATTGTCATAATCTACTTGATTTACTTAGATGTTGGGCACATACCAGTAGGAGAATTGAAGATTGATTAACAGATAAAAAAGTCATCAGATTCCCGAAAGGAAGCAGTATAAGATTCTGCTAGTTTCTTGCATTATCTTGAACCTGTATTATATTGTTTTAGGAACAAGAATGCAATCTTCATTATAGAATGAATAATCTGTATGATTGTTTCGGTGTTCTTGCATATCACAACAACTATTAATTCTTCTAGTTCCAAGCAAGTAGGGTAGGCTAAAGATATTGAATATAATGAATCCTCTCCGCTGTTACCATAGATTATGACATATAGTATTCTAACCAGTAAATGAAATAGATCGAAATCGATAAAATGTTGCTAACCATCTCTTTGTTAGGTGAGTTCATTGAACAATGTACCCAAGGAAGGTATACCCATGCATGTTTCTTTTATGGCAGCAAAGTTACTTTGAGGAAGCCATGTTTGTAAAGAGGCCGATGTAGTTGCCAATCCATCGATCAATCAATCAGATTGTCTAGTCAGAGGATTGAACAAGATGTATAGTAGATCGATTAGGTACCTAGTTGTCTGAGCAATCAAGAACCTAATCATTAGAAGAGGCGGTGGGCCCATGTTTCAGAGGAGCGACGTGGGCTAGCTATAGAGGGGCAGAACGGCTGACGAGGATGAATGAGTGGCTATGGCTAGAAAGGGCATGGATGGAGAACTTGGGAGGTTTGGCATGGATACTTTGGCTCGAAATGAGCCTCGACGTAATGCATAAAAATTAGATAGCCCATTTCCATGCAAACTAGTCATTCACATCTAGTTTAGAATGTTACTTGTGATGATGTGTCGACAAATTGGACAGTTAGTCTCCTGAGCACCATAATCGCATCACTTGACCTACTTGACTGTTTGCAACTGATTTCAACTCGCCCAGCGATCAACGCTCAATTGCGAATAGTTGAGCGCTCGAAAAATGAGGCATCAAAGGCCATACTTTTCTTGTTTCTCGTGATATTAAGGCTTAAGGCACGCCCATTTCGAAGGATGAAGTTAAAGGAAACTGCATAGATACCATGAATGTTTTAAATTGTGGTTTTCGGAATATAGCAACATGGTGGAAAAAAAATTCTCCAATACGGTTATAATCTCTGGTAACAACAATGATTTGTGGAAAACTAGAAATAAGCAACAAAGGAGGAAATAGTAGTTATGCGGACAAGATAATTCACAACCGACAAATATGAATAGAAGTTGTGTTAATATCTATTGCGAGCCCACCCTCGATATTATTTCCACATGGTGAGCCTATCTTGTTAGAGTTCCTCCCTCAATGTAACACCCCAGCCCATTAGAAGCCTGTAGCAGTTGTGGTTTGGGCCTTAATAGTCAAGAAGTGATGTGGAGTTGTGAGATTAGTTCCACCTTGCTTGTTTAGGGTGGTGAAGGCCAGCATATAACTCTTGATGTTTCAATCATAGCACTTTCGGGTTAATACTTTATACTAAGCGAAGATGAAAGCGTAATAGGGGTGCTTTACTAAGCGAGGATGAAAGCGTAAGAGGGGTGCTATGCATGAATATGTGTGCCCACCCCACGTGGGGGCTGGGCGGTAAGTGAACTTTGGACGTGGGGCGTTACACTCAACCTCAGTAGGAATTGATATTGGTGGCAGAGCAAAAAGGTCGAGGGATGGGATGGGCTAGGTTTGGTCAAAGAAGGTGGGTCCCATACTAAATTGTTTTTTTATTACGTTGAATCCCAGCCTGCCACATTAGCGTGTAGAGTGGGCCAAGACCTAGTTGAACCCAAGTGGCACATCAAGATAATTTTAGGGTATTGGTTATATAATTTGAGAGATCATGGATCTAATGACACAAGCAGACAAGTTTGAGGACGGTTTATGCAACCGTTAAAAAAAATTTCACTATGTTTGTGTTTGACAAAGGATATAACAAAATACCATCTTTAGGTCTCAGGCCGGATTCATTGAGACACTCCGCCATACTTGTATCTAATATGATGGGATACATCATGATACGGTTAATACAGAGTTGGAGCCAAACCTATGCCTTCCGAATGATGAAGAGTCAAGAATAGAAACTTTTGCAAGGATGAAGTTTGATAAGATAAATATTTGGTAGGTTGTGTAGTATTCCTTTTGCCTTTTTGTGTTAGGCCTTTACGGGAGATGAAAGAATGGCGAATATACTGTTACTGCTACCACCAACTAGTCTTTTAAGGTAGTAGTAGAAAATATAACAGCTATTATGGTGAACCTCATTGCATTATTCATGGATTGCTTGTATTGTCTCTCTTGAGTCCTTTCTCGCCTATTTAGGAGCTTCATTCCTGATTTAACTGGGACCATAAAATCAGTTCTAATGGAAGGGCTGTTGGTCAGAGACTATATGGTTCATCTTGTGAGGATTTCCACAACTCCATGTGAGCTGAGGGTTAGAGCTTTAATTTGGTCCTTGGCCATTTGTTTCTTTTATAAATCAGGGTTTTGTCCTACTGGGTGGTCAAGGAGCTCTTCCTGTGCACTATATATGTTGCCGTGTCCACATTCTTCATTTTTCTGTCTGGGCCAAAAGCAAGTCATGTGTGCATGCTCCATTTCTCCATAATTGCCAAGTGATTGTTATCCACTTGCTTTGCTGATATCACTCAGCTTTCCTGAACTGAAGTGAAAATGGATTGTCTCTAAAAAACAAGAGCTCAAAACTTAAACATCCGGTTAAGAAATTCAGTGATATGAATGTATCTTCGTGTATTTCTCCATTGAATAAGGGGTTTTGTGCAAAACACCCACACATGTGCATTTATATGTTTCTAGAGCCCTCATGCTGATTGCAATTGCTATTGAAAACAAAACATTGGTACTAGCTTTGGAAACATGGAGCACAATAAATAAACAGATATAAACCTGAACTTATTTGTACAGTAGTTTTAGTGATCATATGATTCATATCATTGTTGTGCAGTGGTTTTAGCAGCTCAATAAAATGTTTTACCTTGGCATGTCCCTAAGGATATGTCCCCAACCTTATATATTTTATGCTTTTTATTTTTAGATCTCTAATGAATTTGTATTTTCTTACAGCAAATTGTGAAAGATTTAGCAAAGGATGGGAAGCTAGTCTATATTTGCGGGATGGCACCACAGAAGCTCCTTGTATGTGCTTGTATCTGACTACATGTTATTCTTTATATCCTTTGTTTTGATGGCCTCACCATTTTATTGTTTCAGGGCCTTGTTGAACACAATCCACATGTTGCTGTTGAAGTTCTTTCAAAGCTAATCAACTCTTCAGACATGGATGCGTATGCTTAACCGCTGTTTCATATTCCTTATACGTGTAACTACTTGTAACGATTGTGTTTTTGTACATATCATACTTCATGCTTTCCTTTTCGTTTGACAGATACTTTGATATTCTTGTCCATATGGAAATGAGCTTGCATTCAATGGAAGTAGTAAACAGGCTCACTCAAGTAGTGGTTCTACCATCAGGATTCATCCATGAGTACATATCAAATTGTATTCAATCATGCGAAGGCATTACGGTCTGGTTCTTATGTTGCATGCTCTTTTGTGATAATTCAGAAATGGTCGTATTGGATCATATTATCATCATGATTCCAACATTTCCCTAAAAAAAAAGAAGAAAAAAGGGAAACACGATTCAAACAAAAGTTTTCCGCTGATATTGATTATCGCATCTATTTGCTTCTTTCAATGTCTCAGAGGGGTTACTTTATACCCTACCGACTGTTCCCTCCTGGTACTTGCTGATTTGAGGGCACACTGTTGTCTTCGTTGACCATTTGTAGGAAAATAGATATTCCTTTATTTCATAATTGTGATATACATCCTTTTGTTTAATATATGGGTTGTTGATAATTTTTCTTAAATGACATTTCTTGCAGGACAAATACATGCAAAATAGGCTAGTGAGACTAGTGTGCGTGTTTCTACAGAGTCTCATCCGAAACAAGATTATTAATGGTGAGTGTACCATGTGCAGTAATCAGATTTCGCCTTTGTTATGCTAGGAGCATGCCCATATCATTAACATTTCTCTAGTTGCATAAGGTGTATACTCGTGTTGTTGGCAAGGTACTTAGTTTGATGCATATCTTATTAAACTATGAAGTGGAGGCGAGTTGTTCACTTTTACTACCAGCTTAGGCTTTTGGGTGAGTTGGTACATAATAGCTCAATACAATCAGGTGCCATTTGGGTAAGCAGAAATGTTCCTTGGGATTGGGATATGAGAATAGAAGAGAAGATCTACACCCTTCCTTCTTCCATCTCATTAAATCTCAACCTTTCATTTATTTCTCAATCCCAAACCCGTCTATCATTTCCCGATTTTCCAAACGGCACCTCAAGTTTCATCCAGTCAGAAAGCTAACAGGTGTCGTGCATATGGAATCCCAAATTTTTCTTCAATTCTAGATTTAAATACATGCAGAAATGTTCCTATTCACCTTGATAAAATCAAATTTATAGTTTTTAGTGGCCATCAGCTCAATGGATTACTAAGAAACCTGTTTCTTAATTTATTCGAGAGGCTTTTGATTTGTATCACATTACTTCCTATTCAGTTATGCAGTAGACTTGGTTGTTGATCAAAATGTCTGCATTGTGCAGTCGGTGACAATATTTTTCTGGATGCTTTGTTTTATGCAGTGCAAGATCTTGTCGTCTAGGTGCAAGCATTCTGCATAACGTTCTCGCGAATAAGAGAAGCGGCTGCGTTGTTCAGGCTCCTCAAATCTGTAGAATGAGAGTAGAGCTGTATAATCTGTTGGAGGTTAGTCCTGTAATGTAAAAGATTTGTCTGCGCTGTACATCCGTAGCTGTGTTTTTCTTTTTTCTGTCGGGCTGCTAAGCGATAAGTTTGTCTATGCTAGCCTCAGTATGTTATTAGACATCATTACTTAGATAGGCAGGGGAAGTGATACTTGATGGTTCATGCTCTCCTAGAGAGCTGTCCTGTATTCATGGGAAGAACTAGGGGTGTAAAAGGTGCACCTAGGGGTACCTTCTGAACCTTTTTAGTTCAAGTAAATGAACTAGTTTTTCATAAAGTGGGAATAATCTGAAAAAACTTAGTTCATTTTCTTGTACTATGTAGGTTAAGGTAGCGTAAGGGTCACTCTTATAGTCCTAGGAAGAGCACAACACGGTTCCACCCTGAATCGTGGAGTCCTTATCACGAACTGCTGTGGTCTTCAAATTGAGATACCATGGTCCGGCTGGAGATGGCCAGAAATTCTAGACTAGAGCACCGTGGGAAACAATGAATTCTTCCCTGCTGTTTTTTTAAAACCTCTTTTACTGAATATAGCTATAGTATTTGTTCATTATTCTGCACGCCGCAGTTACCTCATCAGCTCCGGCACTCGCGCACAGTCACATGGGGAGCACAGGGTTCAGGCTACTGGCCAGGATGCCGTCGGGGAGACATGCACCGTGACGAACTATGGAGCCGAGGAGGCAAGCCGGCAGCATCCATCCCGTGATGTTCAGCAGCATCTTCTGGCATTGGCCACCGCCTCCCATGCGTCGTCAGTGGTAGTGTATATATGGCCAAAGATCATTAGGTACAAGTGATTAATGTCGTTATAACAGGACATTAGTCTCCTTCCAAGTATCACGTCTTGCTCTCGGCCTGCGAAAAATATGTGAATATTCTCTTTTTATTATTAAAGATATGCAGCTCTCCTATATCGCGTCTCCTATATGCACTCTATTTTCTCTGAAGAGGGCAGCTAATTTGCTATTTTTCCGCTGGAGCACGTTCCCATATGAGATATGACTGACGCCTTTCGGATTGCAATGCTGAATTGTGCCTCTCCAGCACCCATACATATGTGAACATGGGCGAGTAGGGATATTAAATTTAAAAGAAAGGAATCCTCGAGACACAATGTGACTGGCTGCACGTTTCAGGATTAATTAAATTTTCTCCTATCTTTTCATTTTCTTTTTTTTCTTTCTCTTAAGCGACAGAGCAAAAGGGGGAAAAAAAAGAGAAAAAGCTTCGCGTTCCCTACAAAAAAGCCCAAGCATGCGTAACCGTCCGGATCATATTGGCCGCTGATTGTAATAAGAAGCAGGCATAAGTTGAAGTTTATCATATTCAAAGATCCTGTTCATTGCACCAGTGTTCAAGTTGACAGTATTAAAACAGAGGAACTTTCAGTAGCAAGTACTAAAATAAAGCTGGATTTGATCGATCTTACAACTTTATGATCAATATAATCAACTATGTCTCCCATACTGTAGGTATGGTTTAGTTATGTTTGCTCCTTTTGATATTACACAAGTTACATACTCGAGTCTTGAAGATGGAGAATTGATATATTACAGCATCTGGAATTTTGTATTTACTGCCAGTATTCACTACTAGAAATGTGAATTGTTTCCTAGGACAAAAGGAGATATAGACATTATTCTTCTGCTGTAAAACATACCATTAATGGAATTTGGAACAACGGGCAAGATTAGTGCACTCTAAATGTAATGTGGTTTTATTCTAACCGTGACTAGAGCTAAACAATTCAACTATTCCGAACCCGAGAAACAACAATAATTCATGAACAATTTTCTAAATTTCATCCAAGAAAAGAAAATAATGGAGTGATCTTCTTTGACAGTTGGCAGTTATTGTGTAAATGACGGATGCAGATTTAATCTTAGCGATTCGTCATTAATCTTTGGATTCCAAATTGAAACTTGAAAATTATTTACTGGTTGTTGTATGCACGTTTTTTTTCTTCTAATTACAAGTAAAGGATAATAAAAGGCACAATCTTCACCCATGACTTTGGCTACCATTGGTTGGGCAACTTAATTAGGTGAGTGAAATGCCTTTGCGCTGCTTCCCAAAGTCGATGCAGGATGAAGGGGGCTTAATTATATCGAATCACCCTTGATTCAATGTTGGGTTCCCAGATCATCAGACAGATCTCGATCTACATCGTGTAGTGTTACGATTCTTACGAAAACCATCAGGTCTAAAGCCTGGCATTGTCGCTAAAATGCGGTGGCGTCTGTAGTGGTTTCTGGAGCCGAGTCGTTGGCAATAATCAATGGATCATGAACAGCACCAAGCAGCTTTGCCCACAGCAGCTAGTAAAGCCAGCAGCAAAAGGAGGCAAGTACAGCCGGTGTACGACCACAAAGCAGCAGGGCACCGCCATGTGCGCAGCTAGGGCAGAAGCAGCATAATTAGGCCCCCTTTGGCATGACTTATGACAGCTTCGGCTTATGGTACAGCAGCCGTAAGTCTGAAATTTTTTGAAAACGTAGCTTGTTCGGTTCGAGTGAAAACGGCTTATATATATAGTGTTTCTACTGTATCTACAGTACATAAACAATAGCATAAGTCGATGCTAATTAACTTACGTAAATCACCTCCGGTTTAAGGTGACCCGGTGGTCGGATGTTGGGTGTCTAGTGCGACTAATTTGGAGATGCTGTTAATTAAAGGGTGATTTATCGCCTTAACTCTGCTCTTATTCGTATAGCATTATCGTAGACCGGTTGCTGAAAGAACAACTGTTAGGACTCCTTTGGTTGAAAGAAAAATTTCTGTTCCTGCATTTTTCTTTTGAAATTAATTGATTTCTATAAAATTTCTGCTTTCCAATAGAGTCAGTAAATATTAGTATTGCATGCCCGTAGGGCTGTTGCTGCTGTTAGGAGCCATGACAGGCAGGCGCGTCTTGAAATTTCAAAGGAACCCGACAGGAATCACTGCTTGTCTCGTAAGTAGAATCCCTCTTTCACTGCAAGGTGGCCTCTTAAGATCTTTCTGTTCAGTGATGAGTGGGTGGATCCGGCACGTGAATATGTAACGAGCCGCCAATTTTGCAAAAGAAAGTGGTTCTGGTTTTGTTAAGTTATCAGTAAAGTGTTTCGGATGGGAGAAGAAATTATTTTAGAGATGGGATGCGTGTGAAATGACCTAATTTGTTTTCTTATTTATTACGTGGTCTTTAATAGCCAACCTGTGTTTAAGGCAAATCCTGAATGGTTCAAACGTAGTTTCATATGATGTGATCGATGTTAAATGGAGACTATAATTGGCACATTTGGCTGCATGGGCTGAGGAGCACTTGCTCAAAGACAATAATAAACATGTACTAGTATTATTTGTACGCACGTCGTTCACCTGGATTTCATTAGTGATATTCATACTCCGTTTCAAATAATGGAACTTGTTTTAAAATTTAAGATGAAAAAAAAACAGTGGAGCTGCATGCCGACTTTAATACGTAAGCCCTGAGCTGACATACTAGAGATAACACTGTTGGAGGGGTCTATTCTTCTCTGTGGATCTCGTATGAGCAGATCGGGAGGGGTGAGCAGTGAGCTTTACCTTGGGTGGCCGGTTTGGCCGATGCCGAGAAAGAAGACTCCGCCATCCTTCTCCTGGGTCGGTGAAGTCCGCGCTTAGGCGGCGATGGTCGGAGAAGAGGAGAAGGTCTTCGGTCGACCTTCGGTCGAGGTTGAAGTTGAGGGTGTGGCGGCGGTGATGTGGAATCTCGTCGTTGGCAGCGCACCCTCAAAGATCGGACTTAAGGTTTGTAGGTGGGGTTGTGGCGGCGCAGCGAACCTCGTCGTGTGTGCCGCTCTGGCCCTCACCTCTCTTTTTATAGCGCTATACGACGGGGGCCCACCAGCCATGGATTGGCTGGGCGGCTGGGCGCCTCCGATCAGGGCGCGATTCAGTTGGCCATTGAGTCAACTGGATGAGATCAACTTAACATTCTCCCTCTTGATCTCAGTCTACTCTTTAACTATTAACTTTTACCCTTTCAATTTTACTAATTCCATCACAGATTAGTGCATAGAATATGTCTCATCGTCACGGTCAATCGTCGATAGATTTAACAGTTACAATACACCATTCTGTTCTGAAATAGTCACTTGTCTTTGGGCCATCTTTTGTTCAGGAATCATAGGCTTTCCCTTAAACCCATGCCGATTACATGTTCTCTGAACACGTTGGGTGGTAAGCCTTTTGTAAGCGGATCCGCTAACATCTTTGCGGTACTTATATGCTCAAAACTCATAATTTGATCTCGGACTTTATCTTTCGCAACATAGTACTTTATGTCAATGTGTTTGGCAGCACCACTTGACTTAATGTTGTGTGCATACGTTACTGCGAGTTCATTATCGCAGTACAACTTAAGTGGTCTATAGATGTCGTCAATCACTTTTAAACCGGGTATAAATTTCTTAAGCCAGTTCACCTGCCCCGTAGCCTCATAACATGCTACAAACTCAAAATACATTGTGGACGATGTAGTGACGGTTTGCTTTGAGCTTTTCCACGAAATAGCTTCTCCAGCGAGAGTAAATGCATATCCGGATGTTGACTTTCTATTATCTCCCGCATAATCAGAATCTGTGTACCTCACTATATGGAGTGAATCTGATATTCTGTATGTCATCGTGAGGCCTTTTGTTCCTTACAAATAGCGCAAGACTTTCTTTATCAATGTCCAATGCTTTATTTCAGGATTGCTCTGAAATTTGCCAAGTAACCCGGTAACAACTGTCAAGTCAGGGCGTGTACATACTTGAGCATACTGTAAGCTTCCGACAGCTGAAGCATATGGAACCGATTTCATTTGATCGATCTCATACTAGTTCCTGGGGCATTGAAAATCCCTATATCTATCGCCCTTAACTATAGGAGCAGGTGATAGACTACATTTATGCATACTATAATTCTCTAAGACTTTCTCTATGTATGCCTTTTGTGACAGTCTTAATACCCCTTTGTTTCTATTTTGATGAATTTCGATCCGTAGAACGAACGAAGCTTCACTAAGATCTTTCATATCAAAGTTTGAGGACAAAATCTTTTTTGTCTCCAGTAGCAGACTGACGTCACTACTAGCCAATAGGATATCATCCACATACAGGATTAGAAAGATAAATTTTTCATCTTTAAACTTTGAGTAAACACAGTTGTCCTTTATATTTTCTTTAAACCCAAAATTGTCTTATCGTACTGTCAAACTTCAAGTACCACTGTCTTGAAGCTTGCTTTAACCCATAAATCGATTTCTTTAGACGGCATCCCATTCTTTCATTTTCTTTCACGACAAAAACTTTCAGTTGTGCCATGTAAATATTTTTCTCCAAATCCCTATTGAGGAATGTTGTCTTTACATCCATCTGATGTAACTCTAAATCATAATGAGCCACTAGTGCCATTATGATTCTGAAAAAATCTTTACATGAGACTGGAGAAAAGGTCTCATTGTAATGAATCCCTTCTCTTTGCGTAAAGCCTTTTGCCACGAGTCGTGCTTTATATCTTTCAATATTCCCTTGAGAGTCAAGTTTTGTTTTGTAGACTTATTTGCAGCCTACTGTTTTGGCTCCTTTAGAAATTACTTCCAAGTTCCAGACTTTATTAGCCTTCATGGACTTCATTTCTTCTTCCATGGCCCCAAGCTATTTTGACGAGTTTTCACTTCTCATGGCTTCTTCAAATGAGGTAGGATCATTCTCTATTTGAAATTCCTCTGTATGATAAATCTGATAATCATCAGAAATAGCTGATCTTCTTACTCTTTGAGACCTTCTTGGAGCCTACTCATTTTGCACATTTTCTGTTTGAGGCTGTTGTTGCTCCCTCTCATCTGTGGCAACAGGTTCTATGGGATCCTGAGGAACAGTTTCGTCATTCTCATTCATTATTGTCACAGGAAGAACAATAACAGGTGCTGACACCACAGGACAGTCGGTGCAGCGACAGCCGGTAGTGAGAAGAATGGCTCTTAAATCATCGGAGTAGGCGCGTACACCCGCTTCTCTTCAAAATCAATCTCTCGAGCTACCATGCTCCCCTTCATTATCTCATACTCTAAGAAGGCAGCGTGTCTCGTTTCTGCAAACTTTGTATATCTGTCTGGACAGTAGAAACGAAAACCTTTTGACTTTTCAAGATAGCCAATAAAATGGCAACTCACTGTTTTGGGATCAAGCTTTCTAATGTTTGGGTTAAATACTTTAGCCTCATCAGGGCTCCCCCACACACGTAAGTGGTTTAATGAGGGAACTCTTCCTGTCCACAACTCGTACGGTGTCTTGGACACCGATTTACTGGGTATCTGTTGAGAATATGAATGGCGGTTTTCAACGCCTCCATCTACAAACTCAATGGTAAAGTGAAATAGCTCATCATGCTTCACACCATATCTATTAGAGTACGGTTACGTCTTTCAACTACTCCATTTTGCTGAGGTTCGCCCGGTGTAGAATACTGGGCCACTATTCTATTTTCCTGTAGAAACCTTGCAAAAAGTTTAGGAACTTGTCCATACGGGGTATGCCGACTGTAGTACTCCCCCCCACGATCAGATCGAACTATCTTAATCTTTAAGTCGTGTTGGTTTTCAACTTCAGCCTTAAATATCTTAAATTTATCCAAGGCTTCATTTTTTTGTTTGATTGGATAAATACAGTCATATCGGGAGTAATCATTTGTGAATGTTATGAACGAGTCATAACCATCTACACTTTTCACAGGAAAGAGACCACAAATATCTGTGTGAATAATTTGTAGAACTCCCGTGCTTCTTTTTGCAACCTTTTTAATTTTCTTTACATATTTTTCTTTGATGCATTCTCTGCATTATTCTAAGTCTGAGAACTCTGTTGGAGGAAGAATATCGTTCTTAACTAGTCTTTCTATTCTCCTCGAAATATGGCCTAAACGACAGTGCCATAATTTCGACGACATATCTAGAGTTCTTTTTTGTTTTCTGTTTACACTGGTAGACGAGGATTCATTTACTTTCTCGCACGCAACGTTCCCATTATCGCATACGACATTCACATCATCATGTAGTGATAACAAATAAAGCTCATTTTGCAAGACCAACACATTCTTTATTAAACATTATTTCGCACTTGCCATTTCCAAAATGACAATCATAACCATCATTGTCCAAACATGACACACTAATTCAATTCCTCTGTAAAGAGGGTACATAAAGAACATCTCTAAGTATAAGAGTGAAGCCATCAACTAGCTCTAATAAAAGATCACCAACGGCTTCAACTTCTGCTTGCACTCTATTTGCAACTTTAATGCATCTTTCTCTTCTTTGCGTAGTCCTCGTCGAATGAAATCCTTGCAATGAATTAACAATATGAACAGTTGCTCCTGAGTTAATCCACCAAGTAGATTTTGAATATTGCACATATAGGGATTCATTTATGAAGGTAATAATGTTCTCACCTTTGTTTACCATGATCATTTTTAAGTAATCAGGACATTTTTTCTTGTAATGTCCTGTCTTTTTGCAGTGAAGACACTAGTCCTTGTCTACTGCAAATTTATTCTGTTGAGACTGATGGACAGGGGCTTTTCTCTTGTTCTTTGAGGAGTGACTGTTGAAATTCTTTCTTTTGTTGTCCTTCACATAGTTGATAGAACCACCATGTGAAGCTTTAATTATGTGCTCCTCTTGCACACACATAGCTATGCACTTTTCCATGTCCCATGTCTCGGGCTGCATGTTGTAGTTGACAACAAATGTGTCAAACTCTTTTGGCAAGGAAGCAAAAATCAAATGAATAAAGAGCTTATTTTTGAGACTCAGATCCATTGGTTTGAGCTTGGAAGTCATGTTGCTCATCCTTAGTA
Organism: Zoysia matrella; assembly: GCA_001602295.1. Classification (NCBI taxonomy): domain Eukaryota; kingdom Viridiplantae; phylum Streptophyta; class Magnoliopsida; order Poales; family Poaceae; genus Zoysia; species Zoysia matrella. The sequence continues at coordinate 73,692 of BCLG01000024.1, read as the reverse complement.
TGTGCTCTCTTATGCCACTGCCACCACCAGAGTACCTTTCTGTCACAAGCTGCTTGATCAGCTGTGTTGCATATGTCTTTGAAGAACCAGTGAACTGATTCTTTATTTTGTCAAGGTACTCTGTGACAGTGTCACACTCTGCGATTTAGCCCATAATAGCAGGTTCGATGGTGTTCTTTATCGTAGCCATACATTTTTTGTTGGCTGTGACCCATTTTCTATGCTCAAAGTCATAGAACATCTTTAAAGGAGCATAGTCCCTTTGTCTAGCCTGTCAAGCAGCATCAGCCTCATTTTCTTTTCTCACTGGCTCCTCAGGCTCAGTGGGACATGTTGTGGTGAGGATCCAGTCCACCTCAGCTAAGATAAACGCTAGGTCCATTTTTTTCTTCCACTCTCCATAGTTATCACCTTTGAGAGTGGGGATCTCTTTGATACAACTCATCAAGTTGTATCCGTCTGAAAAACAATTCAAATAAAGTGAGAACATAACAACAAAATCATATGTCTTAGTTCCAACGTTAGTCAAAATTAAGACATACAACTTGTCTATACATTAAATCTACATCACCGTTGGGCAGAAATAGAAATAATATATAAAAAATTATCAATTAAATTTTCGGCCCAGTGGAACAATGGCCGTGCGCGGCCCAGCCACGCCTTTTCCCTGTTTTTTTTTGTTTTCTTCGGCCGAAAATCCGGCCCACTCTGGCCTTTCGGCCTGGCCCAACGGCCTTATGCTTTTCGCGGGAGACAACCTGGGCCCAGGCCGAGATTTCTCAATCCCGCCTGGGCCGCTTTCGGCCCGTCCGAGCGCCGTTCGCTGCCAACCATCGGATCAAGATCAGACGGTGCCCGTGAAATGCGGAGTATAAATACCCCGCCGCGCCGCGCCTCGGAAAACCCTAGCTCATTCTTCTCTCCCTCGCCCTCTCTCTCGCTCGGCGGCTACTCTCTCTCGACGCTCTGGCGACACTTCGCTAGAGTGCCACCGCACGGCCATGGCACCGCCGCCCGGATCTTGCCGGCGCGTGCGCTCACCCTAGGGGTGAGCGCGCCGCCGTCAAGGGCCGGATCTCGCGCGGCGCCTCTGTTGCTGACGCTCGAGAAAAACTCGAGCGGCAGCACGGTCGTCGATGACGACGACAATGTCGTCGACGGCAAGGAGTAGCCAAGGTAAGCCGCCTTTCTTTTCCCTTCCCCTTCGTTCCGTTCCCCGTTAGGGTTAGGGTTAGGGTTTCAGATCCGGGGTCGGTGCCTCTCGATCTTGCTCGATAGGGGTGGCTCTGATACCATTGTTGGAGGGGTCTATTGTTCTCTGTGGATCTCCTATGAGCAGATCGGGAGGGGTGAGCAGTGGGTCTTTACCTTGGGTGGCCTGTTCGGCCGGCGCTGAGGAAGAAGACCTTGCCATCCCTCTCCTGGGTCGGTGAAGTCCGCGCTTGGGCGGCGATGGTCGGAGAAGAGGAGAGGGTCTTCGGTCGGCCTTCGGTCGAGGTTGAAGTCGAGGGTGTGGCGGCGGTGATGAGGAATCCCGTCGCGGGCAGCGCACCCTCAAAGATCAGACTTAGGGTTTGTAGGTGGGGTTGTGGCGGCGCAGCGAACCTCGTCGTGTGTGCAATCCCGTCGCTGGCAGCACACCCTAAAAGATCGGACTTAGGGTTTGTAGGTGAGGTTGTGGCGGCGCAGCAAACCTCGTCATATATGCCGCCCCGCCCCCCACCTCTCTTTTTATAGTGCTGTGCGATGGAGGCCCACCAGTCATGGATCAGAGCGCGATTCAGTTGACCGTTGGGTCAACTGGATGAGATCAACTTAACAAACACCACATGCCATTATAGTTCACCTGATTACAGGTTCTGATATGAGCAGCTTGAACGCACAACTACAGCTAACGTGCCATAGGACCCAGCCACTTGGGATCGATGCAACTGGTGATCCAGTATTGGAACTTGAACTCGAGTCAGTTCCAGCAAGATGATTTCGACGCGAAATAGAATTTCTTCCGAAAGGTTTGGTCGACAATGCGCGAGAGCTCTCCATTCCGCCGTGCGGTTCATGTCGACGTCCTGGCTCTTGTCAACACCGAACAGCATGCAACAGCAAATGAGAGAATACCATTTCTAAATCGTGCGGTTCTTAGAGGCGTACGTGGCCACCTCTTTCCCCACTCAATATGGTACCGGCATCGCATCAACAGAGTGATCACGAATTCACCACAGCCATCTCAAATGGTGCATCTTCTTGATCTTTTGAGATTAAAAAAATCCTTTTCAAAAAGAAATCTTTTGAAGAAAAAAAGAATGTTTCACCTTGGAGCAGGATCTATGAGATCTAAACAAAGGTTGCCGGAGCTGATCTTGGTCCTGGAACGGGAGACCAAGGATCCCCGAGAATCTAGCGGTTGCCATGCATCCTGCCGCCACGGTGTGATTCTCCCTTCGTCAAGCACATGATCTGCTGCAGCATGCAATGGCTGCGTTTTCTACCAGGAACATTGACTCATTCTGCTTGAGATTATATTCTGGATAGTGGTTGGATTGGTAGTGTTAACTCTGCTCTGATCACGCTGATTAGGAGCGTGTTTGTCTGAGGTTAATATGTTTGGGGTGCATGAGGTGTCCCCCAATTTATGCTGTTGTTTCAGGGAGGGCAACAAGGGTCAAAGATGGAACAACTAGGTTAAATGAACGGGTCCACTACCAGTGCATGATATGGGTATTTGAATTATAATATGTTCTCTAGTTTTAGCAGTGCAGTGTTGACGTAGCCACATGGCAAACAAAAAAGTTAGTTGCATGGTCCATCACGTATACATTCTCCTGTCAAAAAGAAAATGTTTTCACGGTTTTATCAAGCTTTTACAGTATGATTATAGTTTTTTCCATTAGTTATTTTTGATTGTTTATCTTTGAAAATTTATATGTGGTACTCTCTCCGTCCCGTTTTTATAAGTCATTTTGCAGTTGGGCACGAGATTTAAGAAAAGTGAAAAATGTGGGATGTTATGAAAACAGGAGGAAAGAGATAGAGTGTAGATGTATTAATAAGAGAAAAAAGGTGTCTCGGAAAGTGAGAACGACTTACTTTCTCCGTCTCAATAGACGCTTATTTTTAACTTTTGTTGACTACAACTTTGACCAATAATTTTGATAAATTTAATTAATTTTAATAATATAAATTATATATATTATGAATGTAGTTCTTTTGATGAATTTAAAAGTACAAATACTAGGTTTTTAAATTTAATTAAATCTATAAAAATCATTGGTCAAAGCATTAGTCAACAAAAGTTAAAAATAAACTTCTACTGAGACGGAGGTAGTATAATTTAAAAAACTTTGAAGAGTCTAAAATGACTTATAATTTAGAACGGAGGGAGTAGAGTAAGTAAACTTGAAAAGTATTGTCGTAATAGATTTTTCATTACAATTGTCTTAACAGATTTTTTATTAGATATCATAACTACTTAACTTTTCTATATTACTATATAGGAGTATGTCTTGTTGTAATTATTTTTGGTAAATATTTAGATACCGTGGGATTTTTTTTCTGGATCATGTGCTTATATTCGATTAAAAAAATATTGTGCGCAAAGATGTGATGGTCTATCTGCGGCTGCTATACCAAGTTGCTGCACTATATTACGGATCTATACGGATGAATATTGTTGCTCTATTTAATATCTCCTTTTGGAATGATGGAATTTTTTTTTCTGTTTTATATATTTTCTTTCTTCAAATTGAACTGATTCCTCTACGAATTCTGTACGATTTTTGTGGAAATGCTGCATTTCAAAGGAGCTCTAAGGCCTTGTTTGACACAGCTGAAACTTGCTAAAAAAGAAGCTTATTTACACAGCTGATAAAAAGCAGCTGAAAAATAAGCTGCTATTTAGTTTATTCTGAGAAGCTGCTGAATTAATAAGCTGCAAAATAAGTTTGCTGTTTGTCACAGCTTCTACTTATTTCTGTGAATAAGTTAAAAATCAGTTGTGCCAAACAGCTGATGGCTACAGATATATACCGAGAGAAACATTGTTGTTATATTTGAAAGTTGTTTCACTAACGGCTGCACTTGAAATAGATATAAACTAGGAGAACCTTTTGATCAGAAGCCACCATGATGCCAAATGGAGCATGAAACTCGCATTGCAGCTAAAATAACATGTACCAGTAAACCAACAATGTTGGCATGATATATACTCCGTAGATGAAAAGTACTCGTATGCGTACAGATGTGACGCTCCTAAGCCAAGCAGATAAAATAACGAGTCACCGGGACAGCTGCGGGGACACATCATCGGTGCGTAGTAGTACGTCGCAGCTGACGATCGATCGAATGATGGGCGCCAAATCTGGGCCTGCACCCGTTGCAAGTTTGCAACAGCGACGCTGCCCTTTTGACCTGTACGAGACCTCCGTGCATGGCTTCCACATATGCCACCTAGGGCCCCCTCTGATTATTCGTGCACATTGATCTAGTAGGAGTAGATGGAGTAGCACGACCGAGAGCTTAAGCTCAGATCCCGATCTCCTGTGGGGACAATGTTAGAGTTACTTCTTTTATGGACACAATCACATACTTCCTCCGCCTGAAATTGTTATCACCGTTAATTTTTCAATGTCATAATTGACTATTTGTTTTATTTAACAAAAGTGTAATAAATAAAATATATTTTATTATAATTTATTCTATCATTATGATTTTGAATGCAACTTATAATTTACAAACTTTTTTGGATATAAAGAACGGCGAAAGATGAAATAAGAGAGAACAAAAGGAGATTCACATGTCTCATGTCTACTCTTAAAAGTACATTTTTTCTTTTCTATATACACACAATAAAATATTTATTTTTAACAAAGATAGATTAGACTACGTCCATACGAAAAATGCACTTAAAGTTATCTCTTTTTACGAATACGACGAATAAAATCTCACCACAAATACCCCTTATACATCTGACGGATGAGCTCTTCAAAATCAAATTTTGAACCCAGACAGACCACCCTTGTTAATTAATAAAACACAACTATCCGAAATAAATATAAAATATTTAAAAAAAATTGTTGAAAAACAAAATAAATTTGTTTTAATATTAATATATTATTTTTTTAAGTAATATTTTTTCTTAAACCGTGGTATTAGCACGGACATTGAGACTAAGTATATCGTTACTTCCTCTATCTATAAATATAAGGTTCTTTGTTTGCACCGAGTCAAAATTTCTAAACTTTCAATGATACCCACTTCATTACCTTGCATAATGTTTTTACAAATTTTCTTTCTAAAACTGATCAAACAGACAAATTTTAAACACAGCACCGAAATATAGTACATACCGTCTAATATAACAGAGGTTTTGTAGATATTATATTTGTGCACATACCAAAAGTCACACTCAGCATTCCATCGTTTAAATCAGGTCACATAACCATGGAGGCACGGATATATAAAGCGACACCAGCCCTCTGCTACTACTGTCATCTCAACCTCCCTTCGGCGCGGTCCAAGAACCAGGACGGCATTGGCACCAGACAGAGGGGACCTGTCGCTGCCACAGCTCCCGATGAAGAAGTCGTCCACCCTCCTGCGTTCCTTCTCCTCGCGCCTCTCCACGCGGCTGGCGCTCTCGCCAGCGGTGGCCCCGTGGCCGCCGGTGCGGTCGGCCTACGACAGGTGGCTGGCCGCGGAGCTCGACGACCTCCACGCCGACCCGCTCGAGCCGTGCACCAGCGCCGCCTGGCTCGGCCGCGCGCTCGGCCTCG
>BCLG01000024.1:55431-67381 GCA_001602295.1 Zoysia matrella | reverse complement strand
GAGCTGGAGGACGCGGTGGCGATGTTTGAAGACAAGATCGGCGAGCTAAGGACGGTGCTGATAGACGTTAGGATGGTGCTCATGGAGTGGGCGCGGGTAGCGAGAGGGCCGGAGCAGCTTAAGCTCGCCTGTTCTCCGGGAGAGCGCGTGACATCAGTTCATCACTCTGAAACTACATCATGTTCAAGATCGTCAAACTCTCGAAAACACGATACAATTTGCTAGCAAAAATCGCTTCTTTGCCTTGCTCTGCATCACCTAAGTTTTCCCCTGTCCCAGGGCGTTCAGAAAAATGCCGCCCCTTCTGCCAACATGCGTCGTGCTCTTGACTGCCGACTGGCCGGCAAGCCGGCAGAACTGGTTCCTATGCGTTTACAGTATTTCTTGGTGTCTAGCGTCTACCGGCGCCGGCGCCTTCAAAGTACAGTGTTTCTGTCGCATGGTACTCTAACAGATTACTGATTCCATCCAGTCGCGTAAAGATTAAGTGAAAATGCCTTCATTTCTTCCAAGAAAAAAGAGACTTGCTATAAAAATTGTAACTTCTGAAAGATCAAGAAACATTGCAAAGTGAATTGATTCAAAGATTTCGCTCTGTTATGTGCTTGATCAACAAAACAAACTCATCAGTTGAAATGCTTCATGTTCCCTGAAAAATTGCCAACTCAAGCAGAGCGTAGCCGTCAAGAGTAGATTCACATCGCATTGCCGGCAGCATCGATCAATAGTGTACAAAAGACGCCAACTACTGTCATGTTTGTAATATTCAAGATCTAGTTCAACGCATCATAGTGCAAGTTGTTGGTATAAAAAACACAGAGTTTCAGTAACGACCAAAAGCTAGCTGGATTTGATGGATCTTATCACTTTGTTTGGCTCCATAATTACTGAACGTATGTCTCCCATGCAGTAGAGATGTTCTGTTGGGTTTTGTTTAGTTATAGCTTCAGCTTAAAGTTGTAGTGTTTGCTTGTGATCTGACAGCGACAGGGTTTGTGACAAATCTGTTAACTTCTTATTTATATAAACTTGTACCTCAAAAGCCTGGGCTAAATAAACATATGGTTATGTTTGAATCACTCGAACCAGAAGATCAATAAACTGAGATCGATCGGTATCCAAGAATGTTTCGCTGGACCACAACTTTCATCAAATAATAATGCAGAAATTCAATAGCAGATCCATTATGTCTCAGACGCATGAATAGATAATAAACTAAGTGGAGCGAAATGCTTCAAGCTGCTTCCAAAAGCCGACGCAGGCCTTATTTTTATTCAGTCGGTGCCGACTTGTACGGTTCCGGATCTCTATGGGAGTTCATCTAACGATGAGCAAAGAATAAAACCTAAAGCGTGGCACATGTCAAATATATATGCTGGTACGGTGATTTCAACGAGGCAAAGACTGACAGTTCAGTTAATTAAGAATAATGTGTACTTCTACATATACAAATAACACCACACAATTTTAGCTTTCAGAAACCTGAAGCCACAATATAAAAGCAGGTAAATTGTTTCAGCTGCCTCCTTACAAAGCTAGGGTTGCGGGAAATAAAATTCATAATCTTATATTCTTCCTGTGAAATTGAACTATTTCCTACGGAGTTCCTAAAGCTGAAGAAACAAACATGCCTAACGGAGAGATTTTGAGTGATACTACCTCCATCCTAAAATATAAGCATTTTAAGTTTAGTCAAACTACTTTAACTTTAACCATTGATAATAGAAAATTAATGATGTTTGTTACTAGATTCGTTATGAAGGAAACTTTCATAACATGTATAACTCTTTATATTAGAAATTATTTAAATTGGTAGATATAACTGGTTAAAGTTGAGAGAGTTTGACTTACTAAACTAAAAATGCTTATATTTTAAAGACGGAGAGAGTAATATAAGCAGTGATCTAGCAGCACTTCGATGCATCGTGAGCCACTTGTCTTTGGGAAACAGGTAGGAGTACCAATACCATTTCCTTTTCCTCCAGCTGCAAAGGAGCTAACCGAGGACAGTTTGTCGTCCACCACGAGGCAACCGGTTGGGCCACGCCCCATCCTCCATGTGCGCAGCAGAGAACCCGGCATCTACTAAACCACTAAGAACCACTGCTTACCATCACTTGATTAATTACTTTCACCATCCACACACACAGGTTAGTGCGATTGGATCCTACCGATCCACAGTGCTTTAGGCTCAGTTCGGTACACGGGAATTTCACAGGACTCACACAGAAATTTCATAGAAATCAATTCAATTTTATGGAAAAGCTTGGCCCTCTTTTGGTGCGTTTAGTTGAGCTGTAAGCTGTGAAAAAGCTGCTGTACGATATGAGCTGTGAGAAAACTAAAAACCGTTTGATTGAAAGCAACTATGAGATTGTGAAATTGCAACACAATATATAAGGTATTATAATTATATATTACATAATCGTAAAATATATAATTATAATTATATATTACATAATCGTAAAATATATAATTATAATTATATTATATAATTACAATTATTTAATATAATTATAATTATATTATATAATTACAATTATTTAATATAATTATAATATAGTTATAATTATGTAATGTAATTACAATTATATAATTATATATAATTTTTATTATGTAATATTATACTTATATTATAATTATATAATTCTAATTATATTACATAATTTTAATTATATAATATAATTACAATTACATTGCATAATTATAGTTACATAATATAATTATATAATAAAATTACAATTATATATAATTATAATTACATTACATAATTGTAATTAGAATTATGTAATGTAATTATAATTAATATAATTATATTTAGATATTAGCCGGTGTCCGCAGCCGGTAAAAGCAAGTCCAGACCTGCTTTTACTTTTAAACTAGGAGAAAGCTGCTTTCAGATAAGAGCTTTTGCAAAAGTTTACCCCTTTGGTTGAGCTTTTGGCTTTTGCAAAAGCAAAAAGACAAAAGCTTGCCAACCAAGACACGCTTTGTTTGAGTTGGAGCTTTTGAACTTTTAGAAAAGCTGGCTGGTGAAATTTAGATGTTGGCTTTTGTAATATACATTTAGCTTTTTTGCACATAAAAAACTGAAAAAGTAGCTCTCAGTGAACTTTTCAGCTTTTAGTTCATTTCTATAAAAGCTAGCTTTTCAATATTCTAAAAGTCAGCTTTTCAAAATCTTGTTTATTTTAGCTTGTCAAGGTTTTAGCTTTTCAGCTGAAAACAGCTAGCTGAAAAGCTGAAACAAAGAGGGCATTAAGGAAGAGGTTTAACCGCTGCTTTATTTTGATCGGTTGTTCCAGTGGTCGGATGTTGGGTGTCATCAGTGCGAGCTCGATCAGGGACGCTGTTAACTGTCAGCTCAGCTTGGGTTGGTTACTTGTTGATATGCAGATCGACTGGTCCCCCTAGGATTGTAACCAGTAATCTTCTTATAAATCATTTGCCTATTTTTTTTTTAGAAATATAGGAGTAGAAATTGTAGTTTCAGTATACATGAACCATCAATATACTTTTTAATGTCAAATGATGGAAACTGAGGCGCACACACACAAATATAACCAATTTGATTGAACAGCTCGATTGTCCAATTGGACGCAACGGAGACAACAAATATCAGGATGAGATCATAGATCAATTCGAGTCAGATGACGTCGACTGACAGGACGACCATATAGCGGCCACAATTTCTCCAACACCCAAGCTGTTCGTGTTGGCTCTTCTGAAGACTGACACGCACAGAAAACCTAACAGCCATGTCTAAATGGTTCCGTTGTTAGGCAGGCGCATACGTGGTCACCTCTTACCCCACTCCAAGTGCCACCGGGGCTGCCTCAAAAAAATTATGTGAGAGCTCACAGCAATCCCAAGTCAATCCCATTGTAACAGGGTGAGATCTAGACATTGATCTTGGTCCTGCGCCGGGAGACCAGAGAGGCCCTCTGAGAATCTGCCGGTCGGTCGCCGTCTTGCTGCCACGGCGTGATCGATCCTCCTGTTATCGTGCACATGGCAGGTGTTGAAACTTGAGGAGGCAAGGAAATGGTAATGCCAGCATCTCCAAAAGCTCCTCATTAACCTCGAAATTTTTTTGGCTGATCTTAAAAAAAAGTTTTGGGCTAATTTTTTGAGAGAATTGTTGGAGATGCTCTGAGTGCAGTGTTGTTAGCCGCGTTCTTGCTTGACATGGCGGTTAACTACTGGTTAGTGTCGAGTGAAGTGGGGACACTGACATGAATTAAGTTGGTGCCCAATGTAGTGTAAGGAGTTGGTGCCCAATCTAGTGTAAGGTTGTATTAGAACTTTAGTTACAATCCCGTGATTTTTGCCGCTTGCCGTCACAAACTGCTAAAAGTTGGGTTTGGTTATTAGAGTATGGAAAGGTCTTAACACATGAGTGCATGGCACCGATGGGCCTTTGTTCGTCCAAATAAAACAAAAAATTGAACATGATAAAAGACTGATAAGTGTGGCACCCCATTTTCCAAAATGCACTGTAATACACGTATCAGTCTCTGGATCAGTGGCTGATACGCACAACACAACAGAATGTATATCAAAAGCATACTTTGAAAAGAAAATAGATACCTGAGAAGACAGAACTTTTAGCGGCACGTGGTGAGGATCTCTATGATCCAACACCGATCGATCAGCCAAAAGCGAAGCAAGCAGTGGAACACCAAGGCCCATATCCACAAGCAGACTTAGAAAGCAGAATGAAAACCCAGCATGTCGTCACCTACGTGGTCCTCTATGTCTAAAACCACAAATGCAAACGGGTGAGTACATAAGGTACTCAGTAAGCTCTAACACTAGGCAAGGGTATATATATAGACGCACATTTGGTTATAGCAAGGATGAGGCTACGGAGTTCAATTTTTGTGAAAAGCCAGTTTTTATGCAGAGTTCACTACAAAAGATTTTTAAAGAGAAGCGAAAACATTTATTGTCTATACATTAGTAGGTTGGAATTGGGAGAGCATAAACCATTCTCGCCAGTTTCCAAATTTTAACTGAAAGGTCCTCCACTATCCCATCCAGATACTTTTTAAAACACGGGCACCTACACCCACTCACACGCCAAGGATATCATAAAAAACTAACCGTAAGGTACCCAAACAAATAGCATGCCATTACCGTGACAATAGCCTATTTGGAAGGATTTTACACTCTGCAGAGGTTGTACACTGTACCCACAGGTTATGCTACTCCTGATCAACAGGGTTGCATAACGCTTACCCTGCAACTACATAGGTTTTCACAGATTTCACCCAAGACGCATCCAGGGTCTATCCGTAGGGGTTTCACTCTCGATGACATGACGATACATTCTCAGAGCCGGATCGTGAAGATTTACCATAGTCACATTTTTTCCTGGTCCCCTACTACACCGGGTATTACCAAACCAGGGGCTATATCCGTGGGCTTACGGTCCCATGACGCGGGCAATTACATGGTTGAAAGCCAGGCAGCGAGTTATCTCATGCCTTGCTCCTGGCCTCTTGTGTCATTTCGACCTCCTAGTGGCTCAATGTGAAAAACCTACATAGCGAGGATAAGTCCCGCCCAAAATGTACAGGTTCTGTGGTTACACAAAAATTGCTAAGTCAAACGCTAATGAACCGGTCCTTATATGGCAGAGGTGGCGGACTCGTCTACGGCAGGTGGACTACAGCGAAGTCTATATACCTATCACCATCACCTCATGTGAGCCTCACCCCACGACCAGAATCAACCCTCTTCACCTAACACCAGTTGCACTATGTCTGGCCCATTTTATTTTACTCACACCACCAAACACGTTTTAACACATTTTGCAAAAAAGTGATGTAAGGTGTGCTGGTACGAGGCACCGCAATTGGGGTCATAAGCATTTTTCTAATCAAGGCAACTTTCCGTTCATTAAAAGTATTTAAAGAACTGAAATCCTATAGTTAACAAGGGTGTGTCATCAATTGGCTAACAAGATGGTATTTATATTAACCACAGCAAGTTACTGACATAAATATAAATACCTAGAATCAAGTAGAAACTAAACTACACAACGTTTAACATATTTTAAAACATAGGCAAGCATTTAGCTCTTATAGGAGCAGCAGTAAACATAGGTTCAATGTGGTTCAAAGGGGTGTTAGGACTTGCCTGCAAACTCCTAATCTTCGGAGCTTGAGGTCGGAGGCTCTTCTTCAAGATCCTAATCTTCAATCTCTGGCTTCGCATCCAATTCTTCGTGCTTTTCTTCAGACGCTGACCTTCTAGCTCCTCTTGAAACTTGACACTTCCTTACACTCAGCGTTATCTATGCGAAGAAAGCCTAATAAGACTACTGTGTAAGACACAAAGCTCGAGAAGAAGCGATAAAATCCAAGAACTCCAAATAAGAACCAATTAAATTCCGCGAGGAAAACTAGTGCAAGTCATGCATGATGCGGTGGCTGATATATTAAGCCATGACTTAGTGGAATGTATACTAGGTTCGATACGAAGGGAGACACCACAGTATGGGTGCCATGGTTAGGCTATGGTGCACGTGCACTCGGGCCCTACAACGTCGCATGACAATTGTGCATGCACATCGCGTATAAGTGTATGCACACGTATATTGGCATAAGTTGGAGTGTGTAGTGTACCATTTAGTTATCTAGTTCCTAGTATGTAACCTCTAGTGTGTAGAGATTAATTATAGGATTCTAGGATTATAGCTAAACTAGTATGGTTCACTGGCGCTTACGTAAACTAATGTAGGTAAGATGTATATGCGGCTATTCAACATTTACTTCCTATTATGTAGGTGATCTTAATAATTACTGAGTGGCTAATAATTAGCTATTGAGTTATTCTTGTAATTATACTATTAATGCTAAATAGGCAGCACGTGCATTAGCGTGGGCCGACGTGTTGCACATGCTTCCTAGTGACTAATTACTTGACTCTACAATTACAACTAAACTACCGCATTAAGAGGATGACGTCAACTATGGTGTGGTGTAGGCATAGCGCTATTGTTGATTATCTAGTTTATACATATATGAGTGCATCATCCTAAGTGCTCAATGATTAATCACCTAGTTTAATTTATATAATTAAATTACTAATGCTAACAAGTGGTACATGTGCTAATACGTGTTATTGCATGAGTGAATGCATGACAGGACGCTTATGGGCTGCTTTCTAAGTATTTACTTACTTACTAATATTTAGCTACTAGCGTTTATCCTATAATTCTAACCTTAAATTAGATTACTTAGTGCGAACATGGTTACGCATACTAATTTGTGCTAAACAATGAAGTCATGCTGTGATGGGGGTGCACACTAGCTTATTATGAACCTAGGCTTAGGAATGCATCATAATTAAAGACCTGTGCTAGCATCGATAAAACCAATAAAAGAAACAAGCAATTAATCTCTATGAAGAACTTACTATTAAAACAAACCAGCAGGATCAGATGTTGGCTGAGGTTTGGATGATTCAATGTTGTGGGGCTCGAGACAACGGTTCCAATGGTGCCAAAATAACTGAAAACGGAGTTGAGGTGTGGCGGTGGTGAGGCGAACAAGCTGTTCACGATAGAAAAAAAAAAGAAATCCCCCCGTGGACATGCTACCTGGCATGTGTCCACAGCTGTCGGGTATGTGTATATGCAGGCGTGAAACAGGGGACAAACCTCGTGATGATATTGCCAGGTGATCTGTGGCCGGAAACTGGCAAAGGCTGTGTGGACACATGGCTCGGCCTGTGTCCACGGCCTCTTGACACCTGCGTGTCCAGAATCAGGAAAAATCCCGTGGATACGTGATTTAGCCTGTGTCAACGGCCCCTGGACACATGGGTGCCCAGAGTCGGGGAATTCTCCGTGGACATGTAGATCGGTCTGTGTCCACAGCCCCTGGACACATAGTGCTGTGACATGTTCGTGGGCACCTGAACTTGTGAGCTGTGATCGTGTCCGTGGACACGTGAACTGTGACCGCGTCCATGGATACGTGGACTATGACGTGTCCGCGGACACGTGGACATGTGAACTGTGACATGTCCGTGGACATGTGGACCGTGTCCGTGGACACGGGGTCGTGACCGTGTCTGTCTCTGGGGATACGGGCCGTGATCAGGTTCGTGGTCACAGGGCCGTGACCGTGACCGTGCTCGTGGACACATGCTTCGAGTCCGATAGTGACCCGACTCGAGGTCACGGAAGCGTGACCGTGTCTAAGTTCGTGGACACATGCCTGGCACCATGTCCAGGCCTTTGGACACGCGCCTTCGGCCCGACGGTGACCCACCTTGTGGTTATGCGGCCGTGATCGCGTTCGGGTCGCAGGTCGGAGTCACAGAAAGGTGACCGTGTCCAGCCCCGATTCGGGGTTACACGGACGTGGCCGTGTCCGTGCCCCAGGACACATGTGAACAGATCAGCCGGCTACCATGTCAGGGACATGTGCCGACTACCGTGTCCAACCCTCAGGGTGTGTGTGTTTGTATGCATGGGTGTTTCTGTAACACCAGAAATGAATGGGGTCTTGATGTATATAGGGATAGGACTGTACTGTAAAAATACAAGAAATTGGAGAGCTTTTCTGTAAAATGTTTTTACCATGGGGCCCATAATTTTTCCCAAACAGAATTTGGGGTCCCTGTCCACAGCTCAATGGGCACCGGCCAGGGACCGGTCCACTCCCCCGGCCTTGGACTTCGACGGCAGCCTAGCGGCAGGCCGGCCGAGGAGGTTCGGAACCTGGCGGAGGAGAGGCAGGGCGGCGCCATGATCCTCTCAAGGGCCTCAGATGCGCCAAGAAGGTGCTGTGTGGCGCTGGCAGTTGAGGCCAGCCGGCACGCAGTGGCGGCGCATGGCACTAGGCCGTTTGCAGCACCTGGGGAGTAGGGGAACACGCGTAGGAGGGATAGGGCGGCGTTTGCGTCCGTTGGTGGTCACAGCGAGGCCGGAGAGGCGCTGAGCTGTGTCGGCGACGACAGAGGGTGGCGCACCATGGTGGCACGCGGCGCCGGCAGCCTGTAGGTTCAGAGATGGCTTAACGCGGCCGGGAATCAGTAGAGGAGCTCGATGTGGTGCTGAGGGAGTTGGTTGGAGGGGGAAATCGGGTTCAACGGCGATGAATTTCTGGCGGCGGTCGGCTCAACGAGCAGGGGCGGCCGAATGGGAATGACAAAATCGGGGCCCGATCGGTGGTGACGGCACGGGGTTCCGACAGAGGAGGAGGGCAGTGCTTGGATCCTCCTCGAGTGCTCAGGCGTGCCGGGGAGGCGTTGTAGTTGGCCGGCCACGAAGGGGCAGACGACGCGCCACAGCGGCGCTCGGCGACAGAGCACAAGGTCGAGGAGGGCGGCTCATTGCGAGGAGCGAGAAGGAGGCTGGATGCTGCCGTTTCCGGGGGAGGGGACTGTAGTTCGAGGCAGAGCCGAAATGCCTTCAATGACGTCGTCTGTCCAAACCGTGCGCAAAGCTGTGGGCGCAGCGGTATTCTGTGGAACGGCGTGACGGTTGATGCCACGGCGTCCGATGGCGGCCGTTGGGAGTGGCGTGGCTGGCGGCGAGCCGTCCAGGTGGCGCGCGTGACCTGCCGGTGGGCGCGGCCAGAGGATGGAGAAAGCCATGCAGCGCTGGGCCTTGCGCGTGGGCCGGGGGCGCAGGAAGGGGCAGCAGATTGGGCCTGCGCTGGAGAGGGGAGAAGAACGCGGCCCACAGTCCAAAATATGACTTCTGGAAATTAGATTGGAATTGCTTTAATGGAATTCAAGGATTGGATAGCAAACTCTAAAGAATTGGTAGAATTTAGGATTCAGACAATGCGAGAAAACAGACGGTAAAACGAACAAAGCAAAAAGAATCAAACACTTGTCACACTTCCAAATTTTAATATTTTTTTAAAAATTTCCAGATTAGCTAAATTTTAATTTAGTGAGGTTTTTACCTTTTGAAATAGGAAAGAAATGAGATGATGAGGAGAAGAAAAAAAATGTTAGGGTGATTGTCGGAACAATTTTGAATTTTGCATTTTTTAAAATGTCCTGAAAATTTGGGATGTCACAATAAGAGATAAAACAAAAAGGATAAACGAAGTGAAAAATGGAGACAGAGACCCCTGATTATTGTCCCAGTTTGATTAGCTCCGCCCAATTCACAATAAAAAAAACAGGGCATTACTGTGATCTGGATATGATCCAAACCCACAAAATGGCAGGCGCACAAAATCTGTGTTTGGGATATTTTGGTGAACTCCCTTGAAACTCAGAACAAATATCCTTACAAGTAAAAATCGTTTTTCCAGAAACTTGTAACGCAATTGAAAATTTGAAGATATGTCAGCTAGCTCAAGCAGGGAACTGAAGATTGTCAATCACTACGAACAGAAATCCTTGAGAAAGTTGTTAAGACTTGTGTGCTGTTTGAACTTACTCCAAAGATTTCAAACGCCATCAGATGAAAAAGCTTGGCGGTTTATACGTTGGAACGTGGCTGTTAAAGAGTTCATAATAAGTGAAGCACATTTTTTTATTTTTAATGATATCTGCAGCAGTATACTTTCACAAACAAGAACGCTATATATAGCTCAAGTTCGATCAGAATAAACGCAATTGCTAGCATTTAAAATTAACTACTATTTTTCAGTGGTGTTGCATGAGACGGGGAGGGAACTAGATGAGATTTGAGTCCATAAGAAAAATGGTGATTAAGAAGTTGAATGCATCACGAGCCACATCTTTCTGGAAAAGCTAAACACTTTCTTCTTCCTCCTCCAGCCGCAAAGAAGCCAAGGACAGTTGGTCGTACACCCCAAAGCGACCGGCTGGCCATGCTTATCCTCCATCCCCGTGGTGCGCGGCAGCAGACATTAGGATCTACAGGAATATCCTTGCTTACTACTTGTACTTTTAATTACTTTAACCATCGACGAACACGGATTCGTGTCGTTGGATCCTCTTGACCGGCCCTGCTCTGCTTACTTAATTACTTTGTGCTTGCCGGTCCAGTAGTTGTCGGATGTTGCGTGAATTCGGGGATGCCATCAAGTTATAATAACCATTGCTCTATGCAGAAATTGCTGATGAGGTACTGGATGGTTTTGAAAATAAGGAATTTGTATTATTAAGTTGAACAGTGCGGACCCTAATGACTGAACTTTTTTTTTGGAATTGAAGAAAATGGAAAATAATGAAACTGCCGACTGCGAGCTGAATCTTGGCATCACACAGTACACCCATAATTCGCCTACTTAATTTCAGGAGAAACCACTTGGAGACTGAAAAACTAAGACCAACTAGCCTGAACCGTCCACTTGGATGCGACAGCCACAACAATATCAGAACTTGAAGCCATGCCAATTCCAATCAGATGAGATGACTGGGCTCCCCATCCTTGCTGTGGTTTAAGTTGGTTCCTTCTAGATATCGATGAACAGTACCAAATAATAGCATCGTTTATGATTTGTTAATGGTGCAATTCTTGGGAACATACGTGTTCATCTCCTGCCCACTCGAAACGCCGGCATACTGTGTCACACAATTTATCACATATAGTATATCTGAATTCTCAAACCCATGCTCTCTCCGGTACCATAATTCTCGACGTTTTGAACAAAATTTAATTTGAGTTAAACATTGGAAAGATAAATACAAATAACTTTAAAATGGTTAAGTTTGAAAATGTAAAAACTATATGAATAGATTTGTCACAAAAAACTCTTTCATAAAAGTGTACATATACCACTTTAAATAAAAATTTATAAAAAAAATAGAAGTCAAAATTTCATTTTGAAGACCGTGTTGTTTTCCAAAACATTAAGAATTTGGCTGATTAATTTGGCTCAGTACTCTATCTAAGTCACTGGTTAATTTGGGAGGCTGTGGCTGGGTATTACTGCGAATAAAGTAGGGCAATGGATATCTTTTGGTTATCAACGATGATGTTAGGTGGTTCTGATTGCACTGT